>PVJX010000470.1:0-132585 GCA_004027295.1 Dolichotis patagonum | reverse complement strand
CAATGAATGCTGGCTGCCCACTAAAAATCTGTTCCTATGTAGTCATGTCCCACTTTGTGTCTAGGTGTGGTTGTGTGTCTATTTCTCACCAACAGAATGTAAAATAAGGGATGGATTCCAGGCCATGCCTTTTTGTTCTCCAGGAATTAAAACCAAGGCCATGGCAATAAAGTAGGTTCCAATTATTTACTTTGTTTTATTTTATATTTTGAAACAGCATCTCTCGAATTTTCACAGGCTGGCCTCCCACTTGTGATCTTTCTGCCTCAGCCTGGAGCGTGCTACGCTTAAAGGCAGGTGCCATCACACCTGACTACCAGTCCCTGACTTTTAAAGGGCAGGTGTGAGCTTTCTCCTCTCCTCTGCCTACAGCGAGATGCGAATCATAGTAAGATTTTGGTGAAAACAGAAGCACAAGAGGGTAAGTTTCTGAGTCACAGTGTGGAGGAATCAGCTTGGTCTCACTTTAATTAATTTCTAAAAAGTAATTCCCTTACAAAATTCTGTAATTTGACTCCATTTGTTGGTTTCTTGTTAATGTCTATTGCAACTCATTTTGAAATGCATTGCAGACTTGCTATGATGAGGACTAAAAAACAAACACATCAGAAAAGTCCCTGGTGCAATGCTGTCTTCAGGAGAGACCTACACTGTAGTCCACGGGGCCTGAGGTCTGGGATAGCTTTGGTACCCTGGTAACTCTGGGCCTTTCCCTCTCTGGGCTTCTGTCTTTCATTAGATGATGAATGGGGATGAAATGACATATCCATTATGTATCATTATCATAGCTTCTTACTCACTGTGATGTCACATACACAATGATTTTTAAAATTCAACTAAGAGTCTGAATATTTCTGTTATACGGATTGAAATCTCCCATGTGAGAAACATTATATTAGGAGGATCACCGCCCCAAATTATCTGACATTCTAACCTATGCCCTGTGACTCTAGGAGGGAGAAACTGAGCTGTGAAAAAGCTTCTTGATCAACCTTCTGCTTGAACACTGGAGAAACCAGTGTCTTTGCTCCCAAAGCACTGCTATAGCTGCAGGTGACCCTCAGGCACATTCCTGAGCAATGTTGGGCAACCGCGTCCCCTTTAAACTCTTCTCATGAGATTTCAATGCGGTCCCTCTTTTGTTGTCACTTGTATTTTACAATTTCTTAAGTGCCACTTACCTTTGTGGTACGATGCAAACCGGAGTGCCCTCCAAGTTTTGATTGAAACAAATATGTACATCTAAAGCAAGGCGAGGATTTGTCACCTTCCCACCAGAGGGCAGCAGAGTAATGAGAATCAGGGTTCTGGAAGGCTTTGTAGTGGAAGTGTTGACATGTGATTTGGCAATTGAATAATTTTTGATACTGTCCTGACACATAAACACCTAGAAGCAGGTTTTCAAAGGTTATTTGTGCACTAAAAGAGGAATTAAGAAAACGAACTTGCATGCCAAAAGTAATTTCCAATATTCCACAAAGAGCTACGGCCTCATTTTGAGATTGCTTTTAGAGAATATTCAGCTATAGTTAACTGGATATGTTAAACTTAACTGGCAAACATACATCCAAAATAAATTAGGATGAATGGACGTAAGAAAGTAGATCCAATGACTAATAAAAATTTCTGCTAGGATTTGGGGACTGGCCAACTCTCCCAAAAAGAAAAATTGTGTTTTAAGTGATTTTTCTAAATCTCTCAGACCTTACCATCTCCTTACTTGTGTATTGTCATAGTTAAACAGTCATGCACATACTACAGAGTTGTGTGCACTATTGTGGTAATTTAATTTTAAACCATTACCCTACTTTCAGCATAAAAAGTCAGCAAATTATCGGAGTTTATTCCATTGACATTCTCACACCTTGAGAAATAGCCCATTTGTATTATCACAGTTTGATATATTTCCCATTTACTGAGCTTCTTTGGCAAGTTGGCATTTTAATTTAATTATACTTTTTGCTAATGGTCTTTATTTTTCAGTGTCTGTGTGTAAAACGCCCGTAGGTTTGATTATCTGCCCCCCTCCTCTTTCCACTGCCGAGCCGTAGTGCAAATTTATAAACTGACAAAATTCAGTGTAAAATTCAGGAAGGTGAAATGAAGGGATTTGTAAAGAAATCCTGCTTAAATGATGAGGTAAATTTTCCTCACTTGCAGAGTGTGGCCCCTGCTTGCCTACATTTGGTCCCTAACCTTGGTGTCCCTAACTGGAACAGTAATGCTAAACATCCAGCAGTGTGCTCATCTGACGCAGGTGCAATCAAGGGCCTCCAAGAGCCTGGATGCCTCAGTGGCCCCTTCTGAGACTCGGGAGATGTAAGACTAATGGTGACAGTAGCATTTTCTCGACTTTTGGACAATTCTTGAGTTTGTCATGATTTTTCCATTTCTAATGGTAATTCAGTGTTACAAGGAAGTGGAGCTCTTTGAAAATTTGAGGCTGGATACAGAGTCTCAATGCAAAGCTCTCCTAAGACCTTAGGGCTATGCTAGTGTGCATTTAACAGCAGAGAGGAGCTGAGGAATGGAAACACCTGGAGAGACAAGAGTATGTTCCCATGTTCACATTTCACACCGGTGTATGCACTCTATTTGCTTCATCCTAAGGTGCTGCTGACTGCAAGATACACCATTGATTCAATAATAGCCTTTCAAGAGAAAAACGGAGAAGAAAGAAACCAGACAGGTTAAACATACACATTGATTATAGGGTACATTCCAATTTCAGGAATGCTAAAAGGTAGGAAAGGGTAGCTTTAAAATCTTGGAAATTTCATCCATATAATTTTGGCAATATATATGACTGAAACAGTTTCCAACATACACACTACATATCCTAGTAGTTTTCACCTCAGTATCTGGAAGCCTTAAAGAACCAAAGTCACTTTTTCAAATCCTGACTCCAAGAGTAATCCTTGATCTGATTCCTAGGGATGGGTGGATAAAAACGACATGTGATTGTGGAAAGGCTCCATAAAGTTCTGAGCAAATATTGGCTTTTGTTAATGTATTTAACTGGATATGTGTTATCTGCTTGTATTTGTCTGATTCATCTTAATTTTCACACAGAGGCCCTCTCTCTACCTGCCCCCAGCACCCCCTTACCCTATTCACCTGTCCCTGAAGCTTAGATGATTTGCTTTGTAGAAGTGGGTAGACATGAACTAATTTATTTAATCCATTTAGCAAAGTCTGGAACCATTTATTTGCCAGTGTTTGGAGAAAACATCCTTCTGTTCCAGCCAGAAATGTGAGAAAACAGGACAGTTGCAATAGCGGAGTGATTTTTAAATTAAAATACAGAGGAATAGGTGGGAGGGGTGTGTGTGACTGTGTCAGGTAATCTGGTCAGATCTTGGTGACACCAGCAAAGGTCCCCAAGAACCCATCCATTATACTCCTCTGGGAAATCGGGGGCAGAATCTCAACCAGGGATGCTTCAGGCTCCAGTGGCAGCAGAAAAGTAAGAAAGGGACACACAATTGAAGAACATAGCGTATTAAGTACCTTACTCAGGGGATCTTATAAAACCGATGTGTATGTAAACTGGTACAATGACTATGATTACTGCAGGATTTTATTTTCGTACAGAGGAAGGAGAGGAAAGAGACAGGGGCTTAGGAAAAACTCTGAAATTTACTCTCTCTTCTGCAAACTCGAAGCCTGCTCTTACCTCTCTGCATCCTCGCTAATCAGCCTTCTTTTTAATACTGCAATCTCTCTTTTGCTTCTCTCCATTTGCTCCCCAGTCATTTACTTAGATGAGTGAAACCCTCTTGCACCTTGAGCCGTAGGATGTGGAGTCAGAGACACAGTGAGGACCAGCTCACGAACTGTAGCTGAGATCTGCAGACAAATTTTGAATATGTCTTGTGACTTCCTAGTGTAGGAACTTACAGTGTAAGTAGGGGGCATGGGAGAGAAAGGAAACCAGTCACCCAGAGAGGAGATGAATGAGGTGGAAAGATGGCAAAAAGGAGCGGAGGGGGGAAAGGCACAAGACACTGAAGCGCTGGGAAAGAGAAGTCATTCAATTTTTCTATATTTTTAAATTATAAGATTGGATTTGATTGTGACAAACTCACCAAAAGGAGAGAGAGATGACAAAGCTATGTGTGGCCTGAGCCCTGGAAATATGTTGTCTTATTTTGATATGGGGAAAACTATTCATTTGTTTATTTGTCGTGTTGGGGGTAGAATCCAGGGCCTCATGCATACGAGGTGAATGCTACATTTGCAACCAATATTTCTTTCTAAAAATGTGCAGTGTTCAATTTGTCCTGGTCCAAAGAGGAGAGAAGCAATGCTGGGGCTGGTGTGAGATTAACAGCAGCAAACAAGAATTCCAGAAAAGATGTAGGAGAAAGAGAGTGAGAGACAACAACTGTCGGAAGAGGTGCAAAACCCTTGGCCACTTCTTGGGCATGGGATAGGCTGGATTTGGGTGAAGCTGAAAGGCCTTTTACATTGATCTATCTAATTATTTTGCATTTGTGTTGTCGTCATTGTTGATTCTTGCTAAATCTTTGGCACAAGGTGGTCTTTCAGGTAACAGTTCCTGGTGGCTATTTGGAGCAGTAGCAAGGGTCCCATCCTAACTCATCTCCCTGTATTATCTTCACAAATCTGCTCATAAGATGGGAGTGAGGGACATCTTAGTTTTATAAGTGGAACCTTCAGATCTTATGTTCCTTCCAGTGTCTCATCACCTGTGCAACGACCAGTTTCTTCCTTCCTCCCACTCAGAACATTCCGTGTTCCTCACTGCCTGGTAACCTGTTCACCTTCTTTGTCTAGTCTAGGAATCTCAGTGTGGGAATACACTTGGCACAGTTTTCCCAGCAAGACTTTCACCCTCATGGTGAAAGAGTCTTAAGCGAAAGAATCTGCTGATGGCAGGTCAGTGTGTGGGTCCTTTTGTGTTGAAAAAGGTGCACATTCAGCATCTGATGGATGGCAGGTGGGGTGGGTTAGACACTTAATGTTATGGAGATGCCTGAATATTTTGCAAGCCTAAGAAAAGTCCATGGGCAAGGGTACCTCCCTTGTTTCCTTAAATTGGAAGGGAGATGCATTCACTAAATGGACATGGCAGTCGGAACTGGCAGTATCTACTGAAAAAAAGTTGCAGGACTCTTTTTAAGACAAGAGTTTGTTTGCTTTTTTAAGCATATATGATTGGCCCTAGTATGCGTTTATTACTTCAAGAGGCTTAAGGGGAAAGGAACGATGAGACTTTTCTTGCACTGTTCTTTCTTGCTGGTTAATACTGGTTCCTCACAACATCAGGGAGCCCTCCTCACTGGGTAGTTGGCCTTAGTGGTGGACAAGAAATCAAAGACAGCCTACACAACCAATGACGCAATGCATCATCAGGGCCCTCACTGGCACAGAGGATCAGGATTCTTGGAGGCAGCTATCCCAGGAAGATGGGGGATGTCTGGCCCTTAGGATCCAGGTTGAACAGAGCAGTGTGTGCATGAGGTGATGGTCACCAAGAACAGTTTGCTAGAGCCTGGGACATTTCATTGGTGCATTCACATGGGATCACTTACATCTGAAGGAAAACATGTTGGAAAATCATAGAACTCATGAGTTGTTTTTGAATTCTGGTGAAATATAAGTTTTTCCCTTCCAAAAGATATCTGGTGCTAATGCTTGTTAGAAAATGTATGTGCAGTATGGGGAATTAATGTCTATTTCACTCACAAAGGGGAGACTAGTAGCCTCTTTCTTTCTTCTTTCTTTCTTTCTTTCTTTCTTTCTTTCTTTCTTTCTTTCTTTCTTTTTCTTTTTCTTTCCTTTTTTCTTTCTTTCTTTCTTTCTTTTTCTTTCTTTCTTTCTTTCTTTCTTTCTTTCTTTCTTTCTTTCTTCTTTCTTCTTTCTTTCATTCTCATTTAATCATAGCATAGTAAATAGTACTGTATATGTTTGGTCTTAAATCTCAGCTCATCTACTTCACCATCATGTCACTCTTAAAATTGTTTCAACTTTTGTGACCCTGTTTTCTAATCTCATAACATGTGCAAAAAATGGTTCCCATTCTTGGTTCTAAGAAGCATTCAGCAAGTGTTTATTATTGCTGTTCTGTTATTTTGTCCCTAAAATTCACATCAAAGGACATATCTGAGTTCTAGTCTTGGAGAAAGTAACTGAAATGGAGAAGTAACTTAAAAGCCATGGGCAGTAGGTCTGAGAGGTAAGTCAAGAATGTACAAAATAGTAATGAGGAGAACTCAATGGGGCCCTTCTAAGTAGGAGTTTGTAAAAAAATGGTGTGGAAAGGAGACAGGACTAGGAAATTACTGCTTGTATCTCACTGACGGAGAGTTAGAGCTAGTAGAGTTGACACTGCTGGGATCCCAAGCACAGATGCTCTGGCTAATTTGTCCTTTCTGTTGACCAAGGAGGCTGGCATAGGATCTTCGTCATTTGAACCCAGCAACTCTTGGCTGGAAGAAGGAGGTTTCCTTTGGTGCTGGAAAAACCTGCATTCTGAAATGCTGAGGCATGAGCATCAGCTTTTCAGCTTTTTTCTGGAACAGAGATGAATGAATAATCAGAAGAGTCAAAAAGTATTCTGTGAACTCTCAGTTTCCCTACCTTTGAAACTAGGAGATAGTCAGCACACAGATATCTTTACATTTGTTATCACAGTCCTAGTAAACTAACATAATTACCTATGGCATTTGCTACAGCTGCAGGCATTCCATGGATCTGGCCAAAACATCCATTACCTGGCTAATAGTATCTTTAGTGATGCAGGCAACAAAGCCATGGGATCTGGATAAGCCCTGAGGGTAAGTGAAGTAGAATGAGCAGGATGACTTCTATCGCAGATTCAGTAGATTAATGATTTGTCTGGATTCACCTTAGTATTTTTCTCCTCATTATCTAGGGTTATGCATGTGACTTCTATTATTAAATGTTCAACTTTGATTGGAAACCCTAAGATGCCTTCACTCACAAATCTTATGGTAGGTACTGGTTGGGGCAGTTAGGACTGCCATGACAGCTACATAACCAAATGATTCCCATCAAAGAGGCTAGCCCAGGGCTTTTTGAATGACAATTCAAGAGTTTGAAGGCCATTATGCACTTCATCAATTACTTCCTTAGGATGCTTGCCTAGAAGTTACATTACTGAGTCAAAAAGCAGGTATATTAGTTCCTTTTCTCACACTTGAGACAAAATGCCTAATAACCAGAGTTAAAGGAGGAAAGAATTATTTCAGCTCACAATTTGTAGAAGTTTCAGTCCATAGTCTGCGGTTCAAAAGCAGAATGGCATGGCAGAGAGGCATCACCAAAGCGAAACAGTTCATGGTAGGCAGAAAGTAGCAAAGCAGCAAAGTAATGAAGCAGCAGCAGGTGGTGATGACTGCAGGAAGTGACAAAGGACAACAGCACCCCTCTTTTGTCCCTTATGTTCCATCCAGGATACACATCCTTAGGGCAAATAGCATGCTCACTGAGGGTGAGGCATCCTATCCAGAACTATGCTACATCAATCAGTAGGCTGATTTGGTACACCCTGGACCCAGTATCGCACACTTAATACCAACATCACATACTCTGGGTACAGCCACCTCTGCAAAGCCCCATTTACAACCGCATAAGGCTTTGCAGGGATGTCTAGACACAAGTCACAAGAGCAGGTAGAGTTCTGAAGTATTATCTGCATCTTATAGAAACGTATTCTCTTTTATCAGCTAGTAGGACTAGATATTTGTAGTATAAATTTTCCTTTGTTGTTTTTATCTATCACTCATAATCATGTGTGGAAAAGAAAAACAAAAAAGCCTCTCCACTTGACTGCATTCAATCAATTCCTAAATTAGGTGGTGTGAGTGCAAATGTAATTCAGTACATATATCCCTGAGGAGCAGATTCGTTAAGTGAGTTTTATTCCCCATTATCAAATATATCCCATCTTCTACTTGGAGAAGGGAAAAGAAAGGATGTTTTTACTTTAAATAAATTATCATAGTAGTAACTGTCTATAATTTCTTTTGCTCAGAAGGGCTATACATTTGTGTAGTTTCTACAGATATCCCACATAAAAGCAGCACCCCTGTTCATGTAAAATCCAAAGAGACCTGCTTATTTGTATGCTCAGCTTCTTTGTTTCAATAGTTCTCACTGAACATTATTCAACCATTGAACTCTTCTAGGTATTTTTCATTAGGGATCAAGATGGGGCCAAAGTCAGGAGGAGATGGGACAGCCAGCTTCAGAGATGGTGCTTTTTCACACCTATAGATGCATTGATAACCATGTCCATGTAGTACAGTTGCTGACAGGAAGGGACAAACACAAAGTTAGCAGAAGAATCTCTCAGGAAAGCTTGGCATTCTCTCCAAACAGCCAACTTCTCATAGAAGAATAAAGATACTCAGAGTCTATATTCCTCATTTGTGTGTGTGTGTGTGTGTGTGTGTGAGAGAGACACAGACAGAGAGAGAGAGAGAGAGAGAGAGAGAGAGAGAGAGAGAGAGAGAGAGAGGAACCAAACCTCTACGAGGGATTCTGAAATTGAAATCTTTTAAAAAACATTTCAGAAAACTTTCCTCAGGTAATTTGTTCACCCACTGGCGGGGGTGACAGTACAGTTACAGAAACAGGGCTGTGTTTTCTGATTTCCAGATAACTTCTTCCTAAGAGTCTAAATTCTAAACTATATTTTGAGCTAAGTCGCCTGCCTTTATGTTTCTCATGGAACGAAAAATATTTATTTCCTTACTCATAGGCAAAAATTTTTACACAAAACAAAAACACTTCCCTTCATCTTAAATTCATCATTAAAGTCACCCGGACATTTTCCAATAAGACAGCTTTGAAATGATCTAGGCACTGTGGGTTAGAGAGACTGCAGGTTCAATCCAAGCGCTACCACCTATCACCAATATGGCAGCAGACCACGCACTTGCTCAGCAAGTTACTTACTCACCTGTGGAAAAAGCAACTTACATTCTATTCTAAGGGGCAACTATAGTGTGATTTTATTGCAGGTGCATATAAAACAGATGACATTGAGACAGTTATATAATAAACATGAGCTGATAATAATTATTCTTATTAGTGCAATGTCTCATTATAGCTCTTATAATGTACACAGTATACATTGCCTCATTTGTCTTATGACCAACTAGGTCAGGTATTATTATTTCCATTTTAGGAACAAGGAGAACTGAGATATAGAGAAGAAAATAAGTAGCTCAAATTCACACTGCAAGTGCCAAAACGTCAGACAAAACTTATTCAAATCACTTAACTAGTCATGAGCCTCATGTTTAGTTGGGAGACTGAAGTTGAAATGATTGAAGCTTCCTTAGGCTAAACTACAAGATGGTGATGACTTTGGACGAAGAGAATAAATAAGGAAGAGCACTGATGGTCCAAGTTTAGTAAACCGTCTCTTGTTCCTAGGAATATTGATGGTGACATTGGCCATAGCATCTGAAGTTAGTTTCATGACACTGGTCTTTGCCATTCCACAAAAGCACCTGCTTTAGCTCTTTTTAGAAAATCGCTCCAGTGTCATGTCCCTAAGACATTAGGTTAAACATTTTTATCCATTCTTTTTAGTTAGACAGATGCAGATTATATATTTTAGCTAAGGTGGCTTATGCTGGGTTTGTTCAAAGGCGTTTCGTGGTGAAAGTTTCAGAGCCTCAGTGGAGGCTGGAATGTTGGGTTAGGTTAGTGAGGATTCACAGGAATATTTCTTCCTAATTCAGTCACAGTTGTTCAGTTCTGTCTACAGGATTAGAAACAATAATCTGCAATAATCTGCAAACACCAGACTCATAGCTCCACCTCAGAATTCTCCATGTACTGATCAGTTTGGTACATTTCACTCTCATATTGCCACACACATCTTCCATAGAGGCTGCCATCAGCAAGGCTTCCTCTGGGTTCTCATCAGTGATGGCCTAACCTTCTCTGCTTGCAGGTGACTAGAGTCCTGTCCTTTGTTAAGGAGTGGCACACCCAGGAACCAGGGCTTGTGATGAGGAGAGATGAAGGGGAGCTGAGTTGGTTGAAGATGGTAAGAAAATGGGGTGGCAAAAGGGTACAATCAGGTCTACCTTTGTGAGACTGCTTCTTATTCTCCTAGGCAAACCTTTATACCTGTGCGTCAAAGAGGCACATTTCAGTCAAAAGCTGAAGTAGCATCTTTAGTCAACCCACTGCAAATTTTGAATTGAATATGAGAAAAGTATGTATATGTTGCAGGTGCATCTGTGTTGGAGGGGCATGAAGTCCAGACAGGAGAAAAGTGCAGCAAGTGGTTAGAGAGTGTATATTTGCACACATGGAGTATGTGGGTTTTAAGCAAGGCAATGACAAGACAGAAGGCTCTTAGTAATTTTTCTCTGCTAGACTCCTATATGCTAGTTCTGTATATTACCAGTTTTCTAACCTCCTTATTTCTTACAAAAAGGTACTATGGCAGCTTTCAAGGTCCTCAATGTGCCCGTTGCTATTATTACTGTTTCAGACTACTTGCTGCTTTAGGTGGGCAGGTTACTCAGTTATTATCAATGAGATACAAATGAAGGAGTTTGCGAAAAAGTTTTTCTCTTCTGGTATTGTCTTTCTGGTAAGTATTGTCTGTCTAGCTATTTCTCCTACATGAAATAGTGTGAAGATTAAGGTGCGGAGATACTGAAGTTACATTTTGACCATGAGGTAATATGTATGAGGGCATAAACCTATTGAGATGGAACAGAGTGTCTGACAATACCCTGGGCCTCTATCCCAAGCCACAATCCCAGGGTGGGACTGCTGGCCACATGCGCCTAGCTATGCAGAGAAGTGTTTTGTTATTTGAACAGAATATGTTCTTAACTGAAATAATTGATAATATTCAGCAGTAAATGCATTCATTAGGGTAAGAATAGCCGTTGTAAACAACCACCACCGAACGTCTACGCAATAAAAGTTTATTTCTCACTCTCATAAAATCCTACGCTGATACTCTTGATCAGCAAGAACTCTTTTCTCAGCGATGATTCAGGGATTCCATCTCCTTTCTACCCGATGGCTCTGTCATTTTCAATGCATAGTGTTCAAAATTATCCTGTGTTTAGGTTTCCAGATGGTAGCGTGGGAAAAGAGGGAGTTATGTAAAGCATGGGGACATTGCGAGTGGGGTGTTCACTAGTCCTAGGTGACATGCCACTTCTCTCCACTTCCTCATTGTCCAGGAGGTTGGCAGTGCAGGCCAGCTGTGCACCCCAGAGGGGAGGAGGAGGACTCGGTTCAGTCCTGCTGGCATCTGGGCATCCACCCTTGTACATCACTGGGCTGTTGATTCTGAATGCCAAGGGATGAGCTGTACTTCGTGTTTTCATCACCATAATTGACAGTCAAACTGGTCCTGTTTGGTATCGGGGTAATGGGATGGCAGGATGAGAACACAGACAGGTGACCAGACCCGTGGATTTTCTTCAACTGTTGAGAGAAAGGGAGAGTGATGGGTCAGGACATAGATAGCCAATTCTCTGCCTGGCTTAGGATGAGAGGTTGGGAAAGACAGGAAAAAATTAAATTTTCTAACCTTAAAGCCATAAATTCTATTTAAAGAAATTACAATAGGATGTCAATGCCAGCTATTGATTTAGTCACAGCTATTCACTAACTTTGTTGTTCTAAAGGGGGTGTAGGGCAGTACTTAGAAACCTAAACTTGAAATTTGAATCCTGGCTCCTTGCTTTAGAGGTTCTGTGACCTTGGACAAATTCCCTATCATTAGGAGAAGCCTCCATTTCTTTGTCTATGTAACGAGTTAATACAAATAATCATCTCATAGCTCTGTGGAAAGCACAAAGCGGTACAAAAAACAAAGTGGCAAAAATAATGCTCACCTGTAGTAAGTATTCAACAGATAGATGTGAGCTGCGCGTTGTTGAAATCTGACTCACCAGTTTGGAATGCCCAGAGGCAGCCTCTAGATGGCGCCGAAGCAGAGAATCAGCTTGCCACCCAGTTTGTGTGGCTCAAACAGTGGCTTATCATTTCTTCAAATCACGAAGCTCACAAGTCAAAAAGGTCTCCGTGCTACATGAAGTTACCTTTGGAAATTTCCCTTCCGCCTTTTGCCCCTTCAAACCTATGTGTCTTTGGAAAAGAGTTGCTGGCCGTTATTTAGTTATTGCTCATAACAGTACCAAATGAAAATCTAATTTAAATTGAAGCAGACATCATATGCTGAGTACATAGGCATATAACATTTAATGCCATGTTTACCCCCTGTAATAGTGAGTATTTCCCTGTATTTCTTTCCTCATTCACAGGTTCCATGAGCTGCAAACTTTCAAAATCTGTGTATCTGTTTGGCATGGTTTGAGGCAAGTGAAGTTTATTGTATTCACTGAAATGCTAGTGGGTGTAGTGATTCCAGGTCTAGGTGCTGGACTTAGCCCCAGCACAGCCAGGACTGTGAAGTCTTGAACATGATATTTACTACTGTTTGTAAAATTAGAAGGATGACTGGTCACTCACTGGAGGGAATGAATACAAAATTCCTGGCAATGAATCCCCGAATCGTCCCTTCTCTTTATTAAAAAAATCCGCTCCCCTCCCACAAATTTGTTCCTGCACTGAACTTTCAGTGTGATTGCCCCCAGCACCTCGACTTCTGAGGAAAGGAGGGGACTTCCTGGAATCAACCTCCTCTGCTCCCTTTTTCTCAGGACTCTGTCAGCTTTTCTACATGTGATGGATTTGTTGAATGAATAAAACAGAGCCAAGGTGAGCTGGCCAAAGAAACTTTCTAAAATGGTTAGTGATGGAGAAAGAATAACCGAAGGGCGAGTGCTTTCTATCCACTTGGATTATCTGAGATGGCCCATGTCACATCTCTGAACTTCAAGTCTCAGCAAAAGAGGAAGCTCACTGGTTCTTCTAGTCCTTCGTCTACGTGCTTTATGAGTACTTCTGCCAGCAGCAAGAGATGCCATGGAGACCGTGTATCTTCCTAGAGATAGGGCAGGCCTTGGCTGCCTTCCTACTTTTCTATTTGACTATTTCCTCAGACTTCGTGAGGAACCTGATGGATGAAGGCAGGAACCCTCTGCACTGCCAAGATGGTCCTCAAAGTCAGTGCTTGATTAAAAAATGTGGATGTCTCTAAAAAGCTAATAAAATGATGCCTCTTTTTTAATATGTTCCCATCACATTTGTATATGCAGTGCATGAAAGAGAACATGATCAATCTAAGGATTAAAATTAACTGCAGTTACACAGATACACCTCTGGCTTCCTGCTAAAATGAGGAACTTAATAAGACCGCCAAAAGAATGTTTCTTTTAAATATCTGTATACTAAAAACACAGGTAATTATAAATAAAAGGACAAAAAGTGTTTCAAATTTTACTATGCCTCTAAATTGTGGTGATATAAAAGTAAAGGTTATGTAATAGATGTAACAGTTAAAATATATACACTGATAAGAAAGGCAGAAGAAGAAAAGAAATTTCACTCCAATCCTTTTTCACTACTGCTAGAAGTTTTCAAAAGTTCTTCCAGAAACATTTAATGTATTCTCTGGTATATATGC
The DNA here is from genome assembly GCA_004027295.1 of Dolichotis patagonum. NCBI lineage: Eukaryota > Metazoa > Chordata > Mammalia > Rodentia > Caviidae > Dolichotis > Dolichotis patagonum. Next base: position 119,015 of record PVJX010000470.1, on the reverse strand, counting down.
ATGTATACAATAACTATATAAAAGACATTTATTGGACCTATTACTTCCACTGAACACAATCTTATATTTTAACTTCTCATTTTATAGTTTTTCTGTGACTCCTAAGAATATAATATCAGTCCCTTCCAGTCCCCAATGTAAAGCTGCAGATATACTTACTAAATTCCCATCAAGTTATCTCTAAAATATTTTCTTAAATGTGACCTTATGTGGTGAGACTTTTCAGTACCCTTTGTCCTCTCCTAAGTTCTCTTTTGCAATTTTCTAAATCAGACATCTTCTTGGGAGGCATATTAAAAGGGTTTAAAATTTGGATAATAAAATAAATTGCTCATTTCCTGTAAACAGCATTCCAGCATGCATTATTCAGTTTCAGCATTATCCTGATTGCAACTGCTGACTTCAGGCAGTCTTGAGCTCTCTGGTCTGAGGTTGGTGACATACTAGTTGTATTTTGAAAAAAAAAAATCAGCAGAACTTTCACAGAGGATTTTTGTTTTGTTTTCTTGTTTTATTTTGTTTTAATCTCCAATTATGGGAACTGTCTACTTTTGTGAGACCAATTTATGCCTTGCCAATTCTGTAAGGACCCGCATGTGGAACACGGAATTAACTGGAAACATATTGACAGTCAGTGGCTGGGGGTTTCCTGCTCTTTCCAGAAAACCATCTATGGTAGCTGCATTGTTGATCTAACTTTAGTCAGGTTTTCCTAGAAGCAGAGGCAATTGAAGCATTTTTCTTTTACGCTATTGGGAGGGAGGGAGTAGGATTTGGCCATGTTGAGAAGCATCCAGAAAACTCGGGAAGGTGAGTGCAGAGCAGAGCAGAAGGGACTCTGCGTGCTCTTGACTTGGGAAGTGAAGTGAACAGAGACTGACTGCATGAAACTCCTCTCAAGTAACAATGCAGTGAATTCTGAGATCCCAAGCCTCACATTCAGGATGACAGTGCAAGGCTACTGTTCCTACACCCATCATCTGTGGACCACCCCTCTTCCAAAATGGGATGTGGGAAGAAAACAGTCATTTAACTTTCAGGAACCCTAAAAACACAAGCCTTGTCATGTAAAATTACAAACCAGTTCATAAAATCGCAATAACTGACCTGCACAATGTGAATTTCCTGAAACAAGTCCTTGGATTGGGCACCAGAAACAGGTAATGAAGGGACTTTACAGAGATGATTAACAAGGGCCTCGACTTTTTATTAGACTCATTTCGCTAATCCCTAAAATTAAGGAATTCCAGGTGTATCAAGCCAAGTATGCAAATGATTTCCTTCCGCCTAGCTGCTGATTTCATAAAAGGCCCTCAAACAGAGAAATAAAACACACAGAATGGGAAAGCTTTATGGCACAGTCGAGAATGTTGTGCCTTTAAATAGTTCAGACAAGCAGTGCGTGCTGTAAATTTGCCACTGAGACAAATTTGTGCAAAGCTATAAAAAGAGCAAAAGTGAAGTGAAGAGGAGAAGCTTGAGTGGGGCGGGGGGCAGGAGAGAAAACTCTCAAGACCTCGGTGGCCAGTGCAGTGTTGATTCAGCTGAGAGGGCCGCTTGGGAATGCCGCTGTGGAGTGCGTGGCGGAGAGCGGGCTTATTCCTCCCAGAAACAGACAGAAAAGGAAAACGGAGACATTTTTAATCAAAGAAGGGTGGAAGCATTGCGTTTCCCTGGTATTCTTGCTGTTGGGCTCCCCAAACTACCCACTGCCTATTTTTCTAGGGCCCAAGGGCTAAGAATAATTCTTGAATGTTTAAGAAGTTGAAAAAAAATTGGAAGAATATTTTGTGACGTGTGAAACTTCAGTGGCCATCAATAAAGTTTAACTGGAGCATAGTAACATATAGTCTATGGCTAATTCGTGTGACAGTGGAGTTGAACGGTTGCAACAGAAACCATCTGGCCTGTGAAGCCCAACACATTGGCTGTTTAGCTGTGGTGGAGAGAGCTTGAAAGCTTCTGTTCTACTGCAGAAGTTCTCAAAGTGGGGTTCCAAGGCTGGCAACATTTCTTTGTGTCACCCGGGACGTTGTCAGAAATGCAAATGATCAGGCTCCATGCAGACCTACTGAACCAGTGAGCAAATCCTAGCAGTGGGCCCTAGGATCTGTGGTTTCACAAGCTCCCTCTCTCTGTGATTCTACATATTCCAGTCGGGGCACCATTTCTGTAGAGTAATTGAGCAGCAGGATGTAATGGATAAGGGATATTAAACTCTTGGAAGAGTGGACATTGAGGCTTTGTGACTGTACAAAGTCTTCTGGAGGAATGTATGCTCACCAGCACACTTGGCACCGGGGCCACTGTGGAGGTACTGTGTCTCCTACCAAGAGAAGAGTCAGTACTATCAGAGGGCTGACCTCTCATAGGCAGCAGCTACCATTATTGTTCCTTACATCTGTTTACAGATGTAACATTAAATGAGTTTCTCAAAATCATACAAGCAAAAGAAAATCCTTAAGAATGGGGTATATAACCCTAATACCTGAGCTTCTTCCCCGTCTTCTAGTGTCCTTGAGTGAAACACACAAATTTTGAGGCAATCACCCTGTTTCAGCCTCCAAGGAGTGCGTAGGAATTCCTGGGAGCCAGTGACTTGGATTTTGCCCCTCACGCTCTGCTAAGCACAGTATCTGTTTTCAGAGCCAGCAATAGGGACAGAATCATTTACAAAATGCAAGGAAATCAGTGGTCTCTTTGGGAAAATGTGTGGTTATTCACAGTATTTATATGTGTAGAGCACAGAATATTCTACTCTGAAAATATTGAGATAACAACTGCTTGGGGAGCATTTTCAGTGAAATATTTACTTGGGAGAATGGGAAACATGTCTAACGATAAAAAAAATTGTAGGCGCATCTGGGTGAACGTTATTTAGCAGCAAGTGTTTGCTTAGATATTTTTAATATACATTTATGCACTTTAAATTTATTTTATTGGGTGAAAGAAGGACTTTGGGGAGAAGAGCTGGGGCACAGATCTTTAAATGTTGTGGGCCAGTGAATGTGGCCTCTGGCCCATGATGGTGCTCCCAGCTGCTTTTGTTTGACGGATTATCCTTATGTCCTTCATTTTATTGTGGTGCTAAAGTAATGCGTCTGCCTGGAACAGTTTGCTGACAGATGAGAGCCTTGGTCTGTCACTGCAACCCCAAGAATGGAGAGGAGAATACATAGTAATTCACCTGGGCTCCTTCTTATTACCTGTAGTAAAGGGCATCCAAGGAGGGATTGACTGGCATTTATTTTAACTTTCAAAGAAGAGATTTCATCTTTCTGCAGAGACTGAAGGTAGAGACGAGCAGGTGAGTTGCTCTAGCCATCTCACAGGCACCTTAATCCGATTTCCTGTTTTCCCAGCAAAAGATCACTTCATTCAGACAGCTTCCCTTGCAGCTTATATGTGAGACATTTGCAGCAAAGATGTGGGACAAAGGACCTAGGTGGAGTATCTTTCCTATTTTTTTCTAAACTTTTAACTTTGCAACCATTATAGACTTTCATAAGTTTTCAAAAATAATACAGAAAGTTCCTGTGCTTTTTATTCACCCACCTCTGCCTGATGGTAACATCTTACATAATTATAATGGTAAAAACTTGGCAATTGATATTGCTACAAAACTGTTAACTGGAATACTAGCTTTATGCAGCTTTTTCCAAGATTGAAGTAACAAAGTCAAAACATGATGAATATTTTTTCCAGTTGCTACAACTATTGTGTCATTGGTGCATTCTGATACCATGGGCATTTGTGGCTTTTAGTCTTCTCCTTACCTCCTTACTTGGTACAATGTGACCAAGAATACAGTTAATTTCCCAGTCTACACATTATGAGTACTAACCAATGTGTTTTGTTCTCTTTCATCTTGGAATGTCATATTTCCTGTCCCTCTTGCACTTCCCTGTGTTGATCTGATTTTCTTTGTCATTGGCATGAGAGCAGAAGCCATTGTCTGCTTCTCCTCTGTCACAGGTCATGTGTAGCCATGGAGATGCCATAAAAACCAAAGGCCCCTGAGACGCTGAATCTTCAACAGACTTATCCAAGGGAGAAATACCCTTTGCTGTGTTTAAACTACCGAGAGTTTTTTGAGGAAATTGTTGCCTAATCTGAACCTTTTTACTTGGTGCAGGGCTAGGACGTGGTACCAGTTTGGGAGGAGAAGTTGTTTGCAGTTCTTCTTTATGGTGTGTCGTGTGGCTACTTCAGCCTACAAGGGATGATGACAAAGGTGTGCCAGTGTGGATACGAGGTCCAAGTTCTATGAAGTGAGCGTGGTAACACCTACAGCAAATGATACTTTCATCTTACTGTAGCAAGTGGAGGCCAAATCCAAGGAAATGATCTATAGGCTTTATAAAACCATGCTGTTCCTGTTAGGAACAAAAACTTTCCAGATGAATATGGGCATCAGTGAGCAGTTGGTCCTTTGTGTCTCCAGGTTCTGCATGTATGAACTCAACCAACCATGGTGGAAAATATTTGAAAAAAAAGTGCACATGTACCAACTATGCACCGACATTTTTCCCCATATCGTGATTTCTTAAAGAATATTGTATCAACTATTTTCACAGCCTTTATATTGGATTAGGTATTATAAACAATCTATTCATGATTTGCAATGTGCTGGATTGTGAACATACTGTGAAAATATTATACCATTGTATCTAAAGGACTTGAACAATCATGGAGTTTGGTACCCATTAGTTTTGGGACAAACCCCCTGAGAATTCCAGGGCAGGGACTGTTCTTACATTTGGAAGGTGACTTCTCTTGAAGTGTCCTTCACCCTTGGGAATACTGCAGGCCATGAGGATTCTACTGACAATTCTAAGGGCTCTCTGCTAATGAGGACAGGTAAACAACAGAGAGATGCAACAAAAGAAAGCATATGCTTCATTTTTCAACTCATTTTTTATTGTTAAAAATCAATGCACAACATAGAAAAACTAGAAGGTAAAATGTACACAGTAAGAAGGTTAAATTGCCCAAAATGGCAAAATAAAATAAAATAAAATAAAACAAAATAAAACCAATAGTAGTAACTTTTTACTGGCATTTTGCTATATGGATTATGGAACTTATACACACAAGGTATAACAAAATTGGAATCATATTGGCTGCATGGTATTGTGTGATCTTTATTTGCACTGAACAATATAGAATGATAAATTTTCTCACATCATTCTATAGACTGCAAAATGAGTTGAATTCTTACATGATATTTAAATGGTCTTCTATTTTAATTCATTTGTTTATTAAGTATATAAACATTTCCTGGGCCCTTACTGGGCTCTGTGAATTCAATAGAGTAAAGAGACACTCTGTTCTTAGCTGAGTGTCCCAGGGACACGCAAGAGTCTCCAACCTCCACTCACAGTGCTGTGGATAAGGATGGCCCACAGTCCTTCTGTCCCCTTTCTGCTCAGATCAGCTTCTGCTGTGGAGTTTCCAGAATTCCACTTGCTGCAGACAAATTGAACACTGCTGCTTGGCTGCCTGCAGGGCAATCCCTGATGTCTGTATGGTTTCGATCGATGACAAGGCGTGTGTAATAAGCAGACTGCCTCTCCTCCTGGGCGAGCATGGCTGATTCACGGCACCACATCCTGGGTCTCCTCCAGCTCAGAGGAGCTCACTGGGCTGGCCATTTGTCTGTGACAAAATCTCCACCTGAAGCTTTTCTCAAACTCTAGTGCAGCCTATGAGCCTCAGTCAGGTAACTGCAGGAAGGAACACAGGGGCGAGTGAAGAGATCCAGTTTAGAAAATACCAGCCTTTGTACCATAAGAACAGGATGCACTAAAAGGTGCCTTATACTTCAAGATGGTCATTTTGTTTCCTCCTCATTGTAGAAGAAAAATTTTAGCACTGAACTCCCAAACACTCACCAGCATAACTCTTCTGATGTCTCTGGTGTTGTGGGTTCCAGATTTATAATGGGTCAGTGTTAATCATCAGATGTATCCGGTAGAGCACCTGCTTAATACCCTGATTTGATTATTACCTAAAGTATACATGCACCAAAACATCACAATATGCTCCATAAATATCTATAATTATATGTCACTGAAAAACAAAATTTAAAGTTATAAAAGACTTTTCCATGGCAAATCTTCCATGTTGATCTGTTACCATATCCATGATATCAAAGGGTACTGGTGATAAGGATACTTCAAAGGACCCCCCCCTCCGAATTAATTTAAATTTGTAAATACATGTATCCCATGAAGTTTTTAAAAGCTAATTTATTAGCTTTATTTATTTTAACATAGCATAAGCTTTATCTATTATGAATATAGAAGTCAATATTCTTTAATAAACTTACAGAGTTATACAATCATCACTACAGTCCATTCTCAGAACATTGCCAGCGTCTCATATGGGCCCTAGGAATACATTTGTGGTCACTGTCCATCCCCACTCCTAGACCTAGGAGAGCACTGACCTGTTCTCTGTCTCTATAAATTGGCTTCTTCTGAACCCTTCATACAGATAGAGTAAAAGAACAATACATTGCTACTTGTATCTGACTTCTTTCACCAAACATGATGATTTTGAGGTTCATCTTTATTATCTGTGGCTTATTCCTTTTCATGATTAAACAATGTTCTATTTATGGGTATATCACATTTTGTTTAACAATTCATCTATAGATGGGTATTTGGATTGTTTCCAGTTGGGTACTATTATGAATAATGCTCCATGTAGAAATTTCAAGATAGTTACTTTGAAGTAAAATATTGCAAAAAAGTCATCAAATGAATACCCAGTATGGTTTTGACAGATGGTTTTAAAACTCAAAGCCTGGATATTGAAGTTTCCAGAAGATGCCAAAAATTCCTGGCAAATGAGGGTGAGTTACCAATTCTTAAATACTAATATAGAAATCTCTAGAAAATGATTTGCCTTGTCTTTTCTGCTTCTCACATATTCTGCTTTTTGGGAGTATTGAGTTAAACTCTTTGATAGACTCTCAGGTCCATGTGACCATGACCTTGCTCTCAGATACCTGAAACAACCTGATATATTGTTGGTGGTTAAGAAATATTTGTCAAATAAATAGTTTAGATAAATTGTCTGAAAGTAGAAACTGAAGAAGATTCTTTCTTGAACCACCTACACCTGATGGACTTTTCAAGAAGCAAGATGCAGAGCTTCAATACTTAGTTGGTATTGAATACAACAGAATTAGTGGACCATTGCTAGAATAGGTGAGAAAGAAACAAGCCACTTTGATAAAGAATAACTGACAAGGAATAATTTCCAGATGAGGTCACCCATTACCCTTGCTATGTAACCTAGAGGTGCCTTTAAAACTATAAGAGAGATGACAACCCCCAAAGCCCACCCATAGGAAAATAAATTAGAATAGATTTACTCAATTGCAAACTATGTGGCACTTGAATGAAATAAGAGCTATGCCACAACATAAATGAATCTCAGGAATATTGTGTTCAAGAAAAAAAGAACAAATGTTAGATGTTTCTACTTATTTAATAGTTTCTCAAAACAGCACAGTTAACTATAGTGTTTAAGTATGTACATTTAGGAGAAAGATATAGAGTAAACCTATGAAATCTGGAAGAAGGGTTATTGGCATAGAAGGAAGAAAGTGTTTGCTAAAGTTGAGATTTTGAATGTTCTCCTAAGCCCATGTGTTGAAGTCTTGGTACCCAGGCAGTGGTGCTTTTGGGAAGTAATGGAACCTTTAGGAGGTGCTGCCTTGTGAGAAGTCCTTAGCTCACTGAAGACATGACTTGGAAGGCTCACCGGAGGGAAACAGAACACCTCCGCCATACACTCCCACCATTCCATTTTGCCTTCCATAGACCCAAAACAATAGGGCTGACATCCTAATAGGCTGAAGCTTTTGAAAGAATGAATTAAGATAAATATTTTCTCCTTTTAATTTGCTTATCTCAGGTATTTTGTCACAATGACAGAAAGCTAACACAGGGGTGGCCAATAGAAGCTGAGGAAGGGTGTCCGTGGTGCTGGAGACAGGTCCCACACTGTGACGATGCATTGAATTGAGCATTTTCTTGTTTACTTTTCACTGGGTCTGTTCCATTTCCCAATAAAAACATTTGAATACTAAAATGTTAAAACAGGACAAAACAGTACTCATCATAGATTCTAAGACACTGTCGAATTCTTAAAATTCATACCCATAGCATAAGCATAACTTGTTCTTCAGTTAAGTTGATAATTGGTGCCCTGTATTCCTTTGTGGCCTTGGGCTTATTCTCTGGTGTGTGGTTAAGATGATTGCTAGTTACTTTGTCATGCTAAGTAAGTTATTCCAAAAGCTACGTTCTTATATGATTTTTGGAAATTCACAGTGTATCACCTGAAAATAATGGATAGCCATTCATGGTGGTCTCTCAAAGCCAGTTTAACTCATGGAGTAGGCAAAAAGTGTTATCACTGTCTGCGTGCATTTCCACTCTGGGAGCAAAGATTCTCACAGCCCAACAAAGCAGGAGGAGAGTCTCTGCTGTCCATTCTAGGCACAAGATCAGCTGCTAAGGGAGCTTTTGAAATAGTTAGAGTTGCTGTTAATGTCTTTCTGTTTTCCCTAATGTGGCACTTTCTCAATTCTGAGGACCCATTGCTGTTGAAATCTCTAACTAGAGAACTGGGCTATACTCACCTGGCCCCCAAAAAAGTCTCCTGTATCCTCAAGGCACTTGTCACATTCAGGATTTAATAATGCCAATGTTTACTATGTTTATTATTTCTTCCTCTTCATCCTCTCCTCCTCCAGCACCTCTTTCTTCCTTCTTTCTTCTCCTCCTCTCCTGCTTCTTCTCCTTATTCCTGCTCCTTTTCCTTCTGGTTCTTTTTCTTCTCCTTCTTCTAGAAACAAAGTCTTGTTATGTTTCTCAGGCTGGTGTTGAACTTCTTGGCTCAAGCAATTCTCCCATACCAGTCTCCCAAGTAGATGGAATTACAGTGTGCAGAACCAGCTTAGCATAAGAACATCAAGGTTTCAGTGGCTGATGTTTCTTGGCTAGGCCAGTGGTATTTGCAGGATATTTTTGTCTTTTTGACAATGCTATTATTTAGTTTCCAGGAAGGTCAGCATAGCATGACAACTCCAGTGGAATTATTGGAAGAACAGAATTTGGGCTGCAGGACTTTGTATGGTCTGCCATCCAAGGGAAGCTATGTGCACTTCTGCCTCCTCCTTCTCCTTTGCTTCCTGCACACTAAGCCAATAGTTTCCATCTACTTCTGAGTTAGAACTGGGGTACAAAGAGTCAGGGTATTGCAATAGAGCCAATGTCACATGATGCATTTGCTCACTAGTCATGTGGCTACTTAAGTCTACAAAGGATACTAGAAAAGGTAGTCCTAGGCTAGGTGTCCATGTACCTAGCACAAATCAGCAATCTACTACCATGCATCCAGCTGACATGGATATTGTGCAGGGAGTGTCTTAGTATTCTATGCTTACTACAGGGGGAAAAAAGAAGAGAAAAGCAGATCAAGTAGCATAAATTATTTTATCAACAGTCTTGAAGCTAAAAGTCCAAGACCAAGTGTCTGTAGAGCTTCTCTCCGGGTTTATAAAAGCCTCTTTTTTCCTTGTGCCTTCACAAAACCTTGCTCTGTGTTTTTTTATGACTCAGTCTCCTTTTGTTATAAAAGCACAAGTCATATCCAATTAAGGCCCACCCTGATGAGCTCACATAACCTTAATTGTATCTTTACAATTGTATCTTTACAATGCTCAATTTCCAAATGCAGTGATATTCTAACTTTCTAGAAGTTAGAACAAAAGCATGAATTTGGTGGTAGTTGCAGGGTACTATTCCATCCATAGCAGGGCTAAACTGGTATCAAACTCCTGAGCACAAATGACCAGGGAGAAAGTGAGGATATCTACCACAAACTGCTATATCTCTGCTGTATGTTAACACAGTTTTCTAATTCTTGCTGCTAAGTAGATTGAAGGCTCTGTAATGGCAGTGGTAATGACTTTTGATCTTTGTTCTCTGTGGCATTCAGGGTATGGCTCCACACAACTGTGACTGTACAATAAATGCAGCTGTCTAAATAGGAATAGCAATAATAAGAGAAAACATTGTAAGGACACAAGACAAGCCAGTTATGGATAAACCTAATTACAAATGAAGCAAAAACTGATCAAGAAAGATAAAAAATAAGGAGCATAAAATTCATTCATTCATTCATTCACTCATTCATGTACTTTATTAAATAATTGTTCATTAAGTACCTGTATGGACCATACATGTTGCAGGTATTGGGCACACAGTGGCAAGCAAGATATTTTTCCTCCTAAAATTTAACAGTGTGGAAAGACAGTGACAATGAACAAGATAGCATGGGGTTGCAATAACAGTTATGAGCTTGGGAATGGTATTTAGACACTATGCATGGGTTCAGTATGGAGTGAGGGCTGCAGCTGAGTCCTACAGAGGAGAGCAGCAGCCATCAGAAGGTCCACAGGAGGAACAGCAAGGGACAGACCCTGAGCTAGGAACCATCATATCTGCTTGAGGGGCACAAAGAAGACCACCGGACATGCGGCCCTGGGAGACGGTGGGCAAGTGGGAAGGAATGAGGTTGGAGGTCAGGAGGGCCAGATATGAAGAGTTTTGGAAGTCAAATTAAAAGTTTGGATTGGCTTATGAGCCCCAGAAAACACATGAATATACTAGAATACATCAAATGCTAGAAGCATCAGACTGAGTGGAGCTTGATGTCAAATATTCTGCAAAAGATCTTTGCATCTGTGTGAGCCTCAGAATTTGATCATTACAGACATCGACTCACAGTTAGGGACTGAGTTGAATGTGATACAGACCCTAGAAGCCAGTTTCAAAAAAATATACCATTGCTCTAATTTAAAATGTTTATTTTGTATATTCATGCATTATTATAAAATTATTCTATGAATTTTCTGAAATAAGTTTCTTTATTTTGTCAGTTAAAGCCTTTCTTGTAAAGAAAATAGCATTGCAAAGAGTTCTGAGCCTTCTGAGTGTGCTGATGTTAGGGACAGAGAATGTGCTGTGCTGTAATTAGAGAACTGGCCACCTTGATTGGCTGCAAAGAATTATAGGAACACCAAGTAATGTTGCAACAATTATGCCCTCGCAATTAGCAACCAATAAAGCAGCAGACTTCATTGATAGAGCTGTCTGACTTAGTAAAAGTATTGGAAAACAAATACCTTACAAAACAAATAATATGTAACTAGCTCCAGCAGAAGAGGGAAAGTGAATTTGGCAATAGTACGGAATGTAAAAGCGGCCAGGCCAGGCTGACAGGAGCAGTGCCCGAGTCCCTTCTTACTGGTCAAGATAGTCAAAATGCTTTTGTGCAGTTTGTTTACAGAAAGTGCCATGTTCATTTGAATAGGCGTGGCAGCATTTCACTCACACAAGGAATGCTGTGTAGTTATCTTATAGATGAAGAAGCTGAGACCTAGGAAGATTATACCCTTGTAAATGATATAGTCTTGATTTAAACCAGACCTTGAACCAAATCTATGGTGTGCATGTCTGAAACTGTTGTTCAACCTTCCTGACCCAGAAAAGCCTGGCTTCTTTGTGATGCTTTCTTTCCTTCATGATTCATAGCTTTTCAAATGGTGAGTAATAGAGTCTTGTTGTAAAATTAACATAAACCATTTGACATAAACCACTTGCATGCATTTTAAAGTGTTTGCTCACTACTTACATTGTACTATTTAGCTTTACAACAACCTATACCAGTGATAATCCTTCATGGTACAGATAGGGAAACTGAGGCACACAAACACCATTGGAATTGGTTAAGATTTCTCTGACCATTCTAGTCTCCATCGGAGTCACTTCCTGCTCATTACTGGGTGGCTACTACTTGTCCCCCATTTGTGGATATACCCAGACTTTTCTTTCTTTTACCTCTCGTCAGTATTCTTGATGGTCTCTGCCTTGGTTTCCTAAGTACTCAGCACATACCCGACCATGGTTGTTCCTTCCCCTATGGACTTAAGCCTGGAGAACAGCTCTGTTCTTGTTCTGTCCAGAATTCCCTCCCAGGGATACCCCATATGCCCCCATAGAGTAGAGCAGTATGGTGCTTAAAAGCTTAAATTTGTATTCACTTGTGAGATAGTAGGTGAAATATTTAACTACTCTGAGCCTCAAATTCTTCATCTGCAAAATGGCAGTAACAATGCTATCATTCCTCTGGTAAGTGAGAGCCTGTGGTGCAAGTATGTTCAATTGTTTTCTGAATCAGGTGTCCCTGTGTGACTGAGATATGATTGAACTGTGCCTGACATTGTGGATACTCAGTACATAAAATCCATTAGTACCAAGAGAAACGAGTGTTGGCCTGATCCACAGTGGAAGGCCATTCTTCACTGAGGAACTGAGGGGAAGAGCATTAGCAATATGAAAATGCTCATCATGCTTGGGGCATGCCTTTTGCATTCCGAGCATTGAATATAACTTTGGGTGAAATGATAACTAAAAGGAAAAACAGTTCACATTTATGGATCACATACAATTGTTAAGCACTATATTAAGCAATTTACCTGTGATATTTAATATTCATAAAGAGTCTCCGGGGTTAGTCATTTTGTTTTTCTCATTTTATAGAATGAAAACGCTGAGCTACACAGGGGTGAAGTAACTTGCTTTGGGTTACATGATTAGTGGTAGCAAAGCCACAGTCAAGAGTGGTCTGACTGTGAAGTACTTTGCTTTAACTATAGAATATATTGATTAGGTAAATAGTGAGAAAGGGCAGAAGGAAGAGGGAAAGAAAGGAAGAAAGAAAGGATGGATAGAAAGAAGGGAAGAAAGAAGGGAGGGAGAGATGGAGAGGAGAGGAGGGAGACTGGAGGAGAAGAAGGGTGGAGAAGAGAAGTAAAGAGGAAGAGAAGAATGGAGGTAGAAAGACAGGAAGGAAGGTAAGAAAGACTCCCAAGTTTCAGTCTAGAGTTCCTGCCCTGGGAACTAATTCTTAAACTTGGCCACACACTGGAATCATTTGGTCAACTTAAAAAATAAAGCCTGATGCCTGGCTCCCACCCCCAGAGATTCGAGTTTAATTGGTCTGTTTGCAGCCTGGTCATCCAGATTATGAAAGTTCCCAGGGGATTCCTGCCTGCCTTGGGGGTTAAGCCCCCCGCCTTAGCAGGAGCACAGTTCCCCTGCCCTCCAAGGCCGGAGAGCACTTTTCATTAGCACACGTGAGCATTGTGAGGCCTCCAGCCGCTCTCTGAATGGCTCCTGCTGCAGGTGCGCTGGGCGCTGAGCAGCGTAGGCTGTATGGAGGGACTGCACGATCCATGCAGAACCCGGAGGGGCATGGAGTTCGGGAAGTGGGGTTTATTACAGTCCAAATGACAAAACCTTCTGTGCGCACTGCACGCTGACGGTGCTTAGGCTGCGGCAGAGGGATCAATGCAGTCCTTTCTGGTGAGTGTCCCCCTCACTACGGTGACAGGTTGCCTTGTGTCTGGGATTTCCCGGGCGATGACTTTTCCAGCTTGCTCCACACTGGTGCTCTGATCTGGCTTAGGGCCTGGCTCATCGGTGTTGAACAGCTTTTCATAGTCTGGGCCTGGGGCTCTGTGCTAGTTTGGGTAAAACCTGGAGAAGGGACAGAAAGGCATCAGCCTGTTGATGGGTGTCTGGACCACTGTGGAAGTTGAAGAAACAATTTGGGCTGCATTGCCCAAGAACATAGCGTTTCCTTTGATTTGGCAGAGAAAGGGACCTTTTCTGTGTGAGCAGGTGAGTATTCTCAGGTGCATTATCCAGGCTGAAACTGGGGTCCTGCTGCTCTGTATACAATTCTCCAAGTCACTCTCCATAGAGAACCAGGCAGGCAGTCTGTTCTCTGTCTCTTGGCTGCCAAAAGTTTCATCAGCACATAAGAGAATTGCCCTCTGCAAAAGGAAACAAAAGATAATCAAACAAAAATAGCCATTTGCTGTGCTTGGTCCAACCATTAACTCGAAATGTTCTTGAAGCTTATAATAAAAAAGGCTATTTACTGCCTGTTTTTTTTGTGTGTGTGTGTCCCAGATTTTGTACTACAGCTTTATGTTATTAGCTCATCTAATCATTACTTGTTTCTCCAACCAGTGGATATGATTCTCATTTTTCAGAAAAGTAACTTGAGATTCAGAGAGAGAGAGATTAAACTAATTGCCCAAGGTCAAGAAGTTTGTGAAGAGCTTCAACAGGTATGGTGGCCCAGATTTGTAGGTGGATCCACTTTTGCTGGATTCGAAAGATTTTTGTATTCAAAGATTTTCCCGTATTGTCTCAGTCATGATATACACAAAGCTTATTTATTTTATTATATTATATTGTATTACATTGTATTGCATTTTGCTTTATTTTTTGTATTACTGGGGATTGAACTCAGGGCCTTTGCATTGAGCTACATTCCCAGTACTTTTTAAATTTTTAATTCTGTGACAGGGTCTTACTAAGTCACTAGGTTACCTGCTAGGCGATGCTTAAATTTGCAATCTTCCTCCCTCAACCTCTCTCGGAGCCCTGGGATTACGGGGGATCTGCCACACCTACCTAGATAAAGTTTAATTTATCTCTGACTCACAATGTTTGCTGAATGAATGAATGAATGAATGAAACCATTACATTATTCTAGTCTCAATACTTCACTTGCCAGGTGGAGGACGAAAGGATAAAAATGATGCTGCCTGCTGCAGTCTGGAGCAGTGAGAATGACCCATGTAAGTGAATCCTGGTAACACTAATCGATGCATTCAGACACTTATATTAAAAAGACAAAATGTCTCATGGTAGTTATTTAAAGTTTTGTCCCTTTATCTTTACTGATCAACTATAAAAAAACAATAATGATGACACATCAGGTATCCAGGGTCTGGATAATAAGAGAGATGAAGTGCCAGGAGACTGAATTCCGGAGCGCTCTGTTTACTCAGGTAATTCAGCATTTGTGGGGATGAGAGAATGTGGAGCTGGAAAGGGATCCTAACATTAGCTGTGAAATGGCTTGTTTCAGAGACTTGAAACTCATGCGTTCAGTCGCTTCACCAAAGTCCCGGAGAAGCTAAGCAGCAGAGCTTCAGGGAGGAGCTAGGGCCCTGGTTCCCAGCTGTGCTCATGTGTCTTCCTCCAGGAGCTGGGCTCAGCCAAACCTTGGAGCCAAAGGGTGGCCTGGGAGTTGCCGCCTGCAGCCCTGGATGGCAGCCCGACAACTGGGTGATTGATGGTTCCTCCGAGTTTGTCATTTATTTGCCTTGTTTTTTTCTTCCCCAACAGAGCTGATAAGGAAGGTTTTGCAAGAGAATCATGTATCTCTTTTTCTCCTTCTTCTTCTTCTTTGTTTTTTTCTATGATCAGTGAAATGCAGTTCTCATCACTCCAGCCACTTTTCAAGGGTAAGCAGTTCTGCATTGTTTAGCAGCTAAATTGGGCTTTCAAAC
Organism: Dolichotis patagonum; assembly: GCA_004027295.1. Classification (NCBI taxonomy): domain Eukaryota; kingdom Metazoa; phylum Chordata; class Mammalia; order Rodentia; family Caviidae; genus Dolichotis; species Dolichotis patagonum. Next base: position 103,558 of record PVJX010000470.1, on the reverse strand, counting down.
ACTTCTAGAGGCCTCTTAACGGTGGGCTGCTGGGTTCTGTTCACCTGGTTCCAGCGAATAGACCATCAATTCATATGGCCTTTTCAACTGATCAGATTAGGCTTTTTGGCTTGTGATTCTTTCACAGAGGATTATGATTTAGAAGCTGACAGCTCATTTCTGGAAACCCCATTCTTTGGGCTGTGTATATGGTGGACTGATTGTGATTGTGAGACAAACAGGTATAAATCCAATTTCTGCATTTACTGTCCTGGGTGGATTCTAGCAGGGGACCGCACTTCTATGAGCTTCTGTTTCTGAATCTGTAAATGTGGGATCAGGGTAAGGACTAATATAAGAACACCGAAGAGCATGGGGTTCAATGTCTGCTGAGCCCCTTATGCACTAACCCTAACCTGCAATATTTAGCTTGCATAATCCTTTAGTGTTTAGCCTAGTTGAAATGGTTAAGATAAAAATCACTGACACTTACATAGCATTCACTGTACATCTATCACTGACTCAAACCTTTGCGTAATAGTGTCTTGGGATAGACATTATTATTGTCCCTGTTTTGGTAGATCAGAATAAAGAACTGTTAATCATTCATGATCACAGAGTTTGGCAAGGGTAGAGCTGACTCTTCTACTTTGTATTATAACATGTAGTGGATGCTTGAATAAATGCACAGCTGTAATTCGCACTGTGCTTATTATGCAGGTGTGAATTCAACAGCCACACTCCTCCTCTGTAGCAGCCACAATTCTGCTTGAGACCTCGAGTGGCAACTGACCACCTCTACCGGTCTTGGAGATGACAGATATGTTTGCAGCACTGCTGAACGGAATCATATGAAGTTATTTGTCTCTGCCAAATGCTATTCATCGTGAGATCTGCCTCATAATGAAGTATGATGGATTGCTTCTTTTGCCCAGAGACTAACCTAACCTCTAACTCAAAACGGAAGTTGTTTTTTTTTCTGTGAAAAGTTGCATAACACCTACCTCCACTCAGCAGAAATAGCTACCTAGGATGTGTGAAGTGCCCAAAGACGTGTTACACCCTCACAGTCTGGGAAAATAAATTCCTCTTGATATACTATGTATTTAGTTCCCCCCTGTCTGGGTTTCCAGGAATTAAGGCTGTTACTGTATGGTCTAATTTTAAATCTGGAGTTTTACTATTTGGAATAAATGCTTTTTTCCCCTTCTAGTACACTTTTCCTTTTATTTTGCTATGTGTGCATTCTGTAGTCAGTTTAATTGCATTATTCCCACAAAGATTCCACTGCAACTTGAAGTCTTGAATATCCTGTTAGTTGTGAAACTTTAAAAAAAGAGCCATTTTGTAGTTGTGATTGTATTTAAAGAATCCCTTCTTTTCTATGGAGAAGTGCATTATGGTTTTATATTAACTGGGAGGATGAGGGACAGGGATGGAAGCAGGGAGTCTGAGTTTTGGAGCTCTGTGGTCTGAGTGTGCTTGCTGTGTGATGGGCCTGGATGGTTAGAAATTCTAGGCCCAGAGGCCCATTCCCATGCATGCATTTTTCTCTCTTCTTACTGTCTTTGCTCCAACTCATGGGTGAATGCGCTCCATGCCTGGTGGACATGAACTTGCAGGAAACTACACCATGGGGCCTTTGTATACTAGGCATTTCTTTCCTGCCTTTCTAGGGAGGTGCAGGTGGGTGCACTTAGGAGAGGAGAGCAGTGTGCCTATCTGCTCTTCTGCTAACTCCTTTGGTAGTGTTCTGAATTGTGTATTTTTTGTCTGTTTTTGACACAGGTATACTAATACTTAATAGAGCGTGCAAAATAAATAAAAATTGAATTAAATTTGGAATTGTTTTAAAAAGCATTCTTAAAGTGCATTGATGCAGTGTGTTAATATTTTGGGACACCTCAGCTCCAAGCCCGGTTTTGTCCACTCATAGCTGTCCATTCTCAGCTTCCTCATTTCTAAAGTGAGAAGAGCTAACATATTTATGTCAAGGACTGCTGTGAATGAGGTCATATGCGTAAAGACTGATATCCAGAGCTACCCAGATAACCCCATACTTGTTATCAACATTGATAGGGAGACATAGGTGTGATTGTTTAATACTATTATTATCACTGCTTTTCTTGAAGAGCAGACTGCTGCCCCAGCTTTGTGAGATTTCATTTGAAGGGAACCTAGCTGTGGGGTGGAAGGCAAATCCTTTTCTCCTTCCTTCTCGGGTACTGCAGGCTACTTGAACTGTGGACTAAAGCACATGTGGTCTCTAGTGAATGTCATGCAGAGTGAGAGTGGAAAATTCCAGGTCTGACTGCTGCTTGGGTGGCTGACCCTATTAACCATTAACAGTTTATCTTGCATCTGATTCTGATTACATCCAATTTGTTCTCTCCCTCCTCTCCTTCCCAGGCTTCTGTCTAGAATTTACATTAGAAAATGAGCAGCCAGTGCATTTCATTTGTTCGTGTTGTAGCTGCTCGCTGTGTCCTGATTTCAGCTCACCTAGGCATGCTTTTTGTTTCACTAACTCCCTCCATTGCCATAAATGCAGAGGGAGGAACTTCTTCCCGGTCTTTATTTATTCCACTTCTGGAATAAGATGACTAATTCTCAAGCTTTCTTATATCATTTTGGCCTTGCCTTGAATTCAGAGACAATGACTTTTGGGTTCCTGAGGAAACAGACTTACAAAACATTATAGAATATAACAATGTTACACTTTACTTAAGGGTTAGTACTAAAGACTGATGAAAATTATAAATGGTCCATGTTGCCCAAGGAAACATTGCAAATTATCCAAGAAGAAAATACAGAAATCAAGGTGCTATAGGTAGTAATTTGTTATATATATATATATATATATATATATATATATATATATATATATATATAAAACAGAGACTGAGAGTAACATGAAAAAACAACATCATTTGTTGTTTTGGAGGAATAAAGTGAAAACACATACAGTTGAATTTGGATGTTAAATGCATGCTTGTTCTGCTGATTTATAACAGGTCAGAATTGGTCTGTTTCTGTGAAAGGAGTTCCCTAAAAAGGAATTCTGTACTAAGTTTCAAGGTGTTACATTTTAAATGAACACGTAAGTCTTATTAAAAGGGGGCTCCCCTATAAGGTTATGCTGCAGCCTAAACGGTGGTGCCAGTGCAGAGTGAAATTCATTAGGAAAAATGATAAACATGCTTTGAAGTGACTCACAGTACTTGTGACCATTTATTGTCAACTTGATCAGTTTGGGATCTGCCTAAGGCATAAGTAAATCACACTTCTGGGTGTGTCTGGGTAGACTGTGGGTCTGGGGTTTATATCCAGTACCTGGCCCTTTCTTTCTGAAACTGTTCCCTTGCATTGTTTTCCAGCTCCAAGAATTAATCAACTTGGCTCTGCGATGCCTTTCTACCATGAGGTGTCTTCTTCGGGTCCATCCATGGACTGAATACTCTGAAACCATGAACTAAATTAAACATCTCTATTGAAATTGTAGATGTCAGGCAATGGACCATCAGAGTGACCATCTCATGAAGATTGTTGAAAATCTTTGTCTTCAGTCATATTTACCTAGACCCCAATACCTGAGAAAATTGCATTAACAACAATAGCAGTGAACTCTTAACATTTTACACCTCTCTTGGATCCCAGATACTGGACTTTACACATGCAATTGTATTTGAAATAAATACTCTTAATATTCTTCTCTTATTAAGAAGGAAGTTGTTAAGTACCAGTGACTGGCTCAACATTGCACAAATAGTGACAAGGACATAAATGCCAGCAAGTTGATTCCTGAGTCTACTCTCCCAGGGCACACAAAGCTTCACCTTTTATCCTGGTGTATCCCCTTCAAACTCAGGCAAGCCATTTTATCTGTCCACATCTAAGTTCCTTTACCTCTGAATGAAACACAAGGATGTCCATGTGAGGCTGTGGGGCTATGGCTGTTTGACAACGCATGCAGAACTATTGTGCAGCTTCTGGACAATGCAAACTTTGGAGCTATGTAGATGTAGCATCTTATGTGAGGTTGGGTAAGGACAGCACAGCCTTTACTGCTGCCCAAGTGGTCTGGGGCCTGGACCACGCCTGGTAACAACTTCCTGGCTTCTCTAAGACCTGCCACTGGAGACTGGAAGCCATAAAAGCCCTGGAGTAGGATAGATATTCCCTTTAATCCAGAGTCCTTTTAATAGTAGGGGGTGCTTCTGAGTTGTCTTTCCATGTAAGAAGTTTTCAAGAAGTGTCTTACTTTCTCATTCAGGAAAGACTAAATTGGTACCCATTAAGAAAATGACCACTCTTATCTGCTCATTTCTATTAGAGTCATGACTTAGACACCTATTCACCTGCAAAATTTGCCTCAATAATTTACTTTGCTGTAACTGTGAGAATGAGGCAGAGATGAGAATAGAAGACATTCTTCTCCAGGGAGAAGAGATAATCCCATATGCAGATCATCACAGATGAGATTGTTATGATGTACTCATTGAACGGCTGCTAAAGCTCCTATGCCGTAGGAGAAAAGGAAGCCAGTTTAGTTTATTCATGCCACCAAAGCACACTGAACACAGAGAAGTGGGAGGTGTGTTTGTGATTAACACTGCCTTGCTGGCTGTCTGTGGGAGAGTAAGAGCTGGAAGGTTAGTGAGTCTGAGTTTTGGTGGCTTATCATGATGGTACATGGGGAGATGTGCCAGCAAAATGAGATCAGAAGCTCTGAGCTGGAGCTTAAATTCTTTCTCTTCTCCTCTTTGAGTGCCTCAAACTCCTGACATCTCACTGAACTCCTTGGAGACACAAAGCAAATCTGTTACAGTATCTCATGCCTGTAAGGATATTCTTGTAGGAATAGAACTGTAAGTCTTATATTTGATTGGTGTTTACTGAGCATCTATTCAGTGAGATACTTTCATCACCCCCTGGGTACCTCACTGTACAAAGTCATTCTTTTCTGTTCTCATGGAATTTGCATGTAGTTTATAGAGACAGGCAATAATCAAATAAATGAGTAACATGCCAAAAGGAGGAACTGAACAGAAAAATGATAGCAGCTGATCTGAATTTGATCCAACTCAGAGAAAACAAGAATCAATAATGTATTCATCCTTCCTATTTTATTCAAAGAGGATATTTCAAAGTATCCTGTGAATAGCACACCGGTATTAGTGTCTCATAATGCTGAGCATGGAGCAAAAGCATTTCGTACCTAAAATTCCACACTAATATCAATTTCATAGCAGATTTCAGATACAGTTTCATATTCAGTTTAAAATATTTCTTAGGTCTATAATCTATATAATTGAACTATGAAGCTCTTTTCAACTATGACTTCACAATTATGAAGCCCAAAGGCCTGGATAATGGTAAGTTGGTGATCATCTCTCCACTCACCCATCTATGTATCCATTCAGGGACTTTCATGGAACATTGTTAGGTATTGTGCCGAGCATCGGGATGGATCCCTGTCCTCCTGGTGAATAGCCATCAGCTCTTTCAGGGTTCTGTTAGCTCCAGAACGTAGACAGGACTTTTCTATGAGGAGGAGGACTTAGTAAACAGGGTCTGAGTTTTACATATTTCTTAGTTTTGCAGAGTCCTGCAAAGGAGAAGCCAAGTCTGCACCTAGGGCAGATAAGGAGGGGTGCCGGGCACGCAGAGAACCTCTGAGTTCTGTAAACACTTGTGTGCCTCTGCCAGGAGGCCCGCAGGCAGCTTTCTGAGGCTGTCTCCCTGACTCGTGTGAGCTCTGCAGAAACCAGCCCTGAGGTGCTCTCTGCTATGTCTGCTCTTCTGCAAGAGGCAAATCTCTTTTCTCAGCTGCATTCAAATGTCTTGCATTTCCTAGACCTTTTATTTTATAGTTTGAACTAATTTTAGACTTACAGAAAAGTTGTAAAAATAGTTTCTGTAGACCCCTCACCTAGGTCCCCTTAATGTTAACAACTCGTAACTACAGTAAAATGATAAAAACCAGGAAATTAACATCAGTACAATATTATTAACTAATAGTGTGCCTTATTGGAATCTTGCCAATCTTTCTCCATTTTTTTTTCTCTTCTAGGGCCCCACATTGAATTTCATTATTTTCTTCTAATATGTGACTTTCTATTACTCTTTTTTTATTCTTGGATATCTCTAAGGACACAAAGCCTCTACAGTCATTTAAAGAATATTAGGATTATAGAATTATGTTGTAAGATGGGCATTTTTAAGTAGCTGGGTTTCTAACATCAGAATCATTCAAGCAATTTTTTTTTACAATTTGACTTCTTAACAGATGTTCCAGAAGGGGTATGTGCAGGGCCCCAGGGGCTGGACTAGGCCACTTGGAAGCTGTATTGTAGATCTAACAATGATGGTGATATATGATGGCTTTCACTAGAGCATTTTACTTCTGAGCTCAAGGCTGTGGTCAGCCCTTTTATTTTGAATCTAGACAAATTATTTAATCTTTCTATGCTTCAGTTTCCTAATTAGTAAGGTAGGAATAATGATAACTCCCATTTCAGGATTACAATGGGGAATAAAGGGGATAAAGCATGCAAAATTTTTAATGCTATATCTGGAACATGGAAAAAGGTCCAATATGTTCATTATTAATACTCTTCTTCATATTATTATTTATTATTATTACTAGTTACAATGTATAAACTATTTGCCAAGAATGATACCAAACTCTGCCAATATCTCCCCTATAAAATAGTTCTCATGTGCACAATGGCTTCAAATCAAATTTTGCACAACCCTAGAGCCCATATGATATACTCCCCTATAGCTTCACTTACAGAATTGGGGATATTGTGCATGTGTTATTCAGAGTTTTCTTGCTTATGGATCCCAACTTAACTTTAAAATATGCTTGGTGGATTAAGACAATGACATTTTTTACAGTAAGCAGAGAGAATGAGGGAGGATTTTGAGAGTCAGATATTAGGTTAGTTGACTTTCCATTGTTGTGAGAAAAATACTTGGGCAAAATAACTTAAAGGAGGAAAAGCTTTTCTGGTTCACGGCTCCAGAGGTTTCAGTCCATGGATTCATTTGTTTTTATACCTGTGGCAGGGAAGAAACAACATGGTGGAAAAGAACAGCAAAAGAAAGCTGTTTATCTCATGGCAGCCAAGAAACAGAGACAGAGAGTAGAAGAGACTGGGACAGGAGATATCTTTCAAACACATGTTCCCACTGACCCACTTCCTTCAATGAAACCCCACATTTTAACCCACTAAGTTACAGCCTCATCAGTGGATTAATCTATTGATGAGGTTAGAGCCCTCCTACCTCTGAATACTGTTGTATTAAGGACCAAGGATTCAATACCTGAACTCCTTTTTAACTGTGCACATATTCTTCCTGGACAGTTGCTCTTGTGATCTCAAGGCTCTTGCACTTCTTAGTAGACCCATTCTACCCTTCACAGGGGATTTTTGAGATACATGTGCAGCATTGGAATGAGGCTTCAATATAACCTCCCACTAAGGATGCTTCAAAGAGTGGAAAGCAAGGATTCATTGACCTGCTCCACATAAGAATCTCTATCTTTACTCTCAGCCCTGGGAATTATCTGGCTAAAGTGAATGGAAATTGGCCTATGTTTGTGCAACAATGATATAATTTAGTTTTTTCTCCCTGACAGGTAACAACCTCAAAATGCAAACTGAAGCAACAACCATAAGGTCCAGATCTCTTGTGCTTTTGTTTAGATTTTCTAGTTTGAAAATCCTTGCATTTCAGCAGGAAAAACCAGCCATGATTTTAATGTTTGGGGTGGGACTTTAGAGGCACTAAGGGAATATAAAAGCAAGCACTGACATTTGAAATTCAGGCTGAAAGGAGGTCAGTCTAAATGGTGAGTGAAGTGGGGAAAGAAGCTTCTCAGTTCAAAACATATGCTCTGAGCACTACAGAGAGTGAGCCAGGGACAAAGGTAACTGTGTCTTTGGAAATGTGGGAGTGAGCATGAACAGTGTTTACCATGTCAGTTATTATGACACGTGTACTCTCAGTATTGTTTCTTCATACATAGCTTTATGATGTGATTACTTATTTTTTTTATTAAAGGACTGATTAAAGGTCCTGAGAGACTGAGTAAGTAACTCGAGATCACATAGTAGGGAAGTACAGAATCTATATTTGAACTCAGGTCCAGCTGATAGCAAGGGCCATGTTCATTACATGTTACCATACATGTTTTAAAGAACCTGTAGGTCACAAGATGAGTAGGCACAGGTAATTTTTGCAGTTCATGCTTGGACTGCAAGTTGATTTTCCCCCTATAATTCTATAAGAAGATGTCACCAAGAAGTCACCAAATTTACTCTCAGGATACTCTTCGAGACATCTTCCCAAGCCCTTGACCCTTTATCCCAGAGCTTGACGTGGGTGTACACATGATTTCTTGAGGAGTAAATGAATAGATTTTTCCTTATCAATGCACATGTATTAAAACCAGATAAACTCAATTCATCATTCAAAATAATGTTGAGCTAGACAGAGTCTGGTTCCTACTGGGCATTTGATATACATGAGATGAGTGAACTAATGGATGTGTGAATAGATAGATTTTGAGATTCAAAGAGATGAACAGAATGTGCATGACCAGACCTACTGAATTGTCTCTGCTCTACTTTTTGTGTGCCAACGTGGAACACATGACTAGAAAAGGTAAAGATGTGGATCTTAAATCAGAGTTATTGCCAAGTCAGAAGAGGCTGCACTGAACCCGCACCAGTGTTTACATGTGAAAATGCACTTTTGCTTATTTCAAAGGGCTATTTTATGAAAAAGATAAAAAAAATTCAAAAGCTTTGAAAAAAAGAATTAAAAAGGAGGGCTTGGGGATCCTAATTCTCAAATCTTATTGTTCATGCTGGTGCACAGTTCTCCCAGGGAGACAGCTTTCTGCATAGCTTTTTCTATTGCTGTGATTTTGGGACACTCAACACAGCCCTCTGGCTTCAGACAATTGAGCATAGTTATGGCATGAATTTGTTTAGTGATAAACTATGAGCTGTTTTATGTCTTCACCAGAAAACAAAACAGAAAAAAAACCCTGAGCAAATGGAGTAATGATCATAGCTATCATGTCTCAGTTATGTGACTGAGTAATTAATTCATGTTAGGGAGAAAAACACTCACTTAGGAGTGGTCATATGTGGTTTGATTTTATTTTCCTTTCCTTGTCCATCTGGGAAAAGGATGATATTTGTTTTACATACCATCTGAAGGCCTTTGGGAAGGTTATGCTTTGTGAAACTGAAAAATCTTTGTTTTTCAGGGAGTTGTAGCTTCCGGTAGGGAGGTAGCTTCCGGTAGGGAGAAGGTGAGAGATAATTCCTGGCTCAGCGTGGACAAGCTCAGCTTCAGGTGGTGTCCACCAGTCAGAGCTGTAGCCCAGTGGGAGGGTCTCCTCAGTATTCAGCTACTGGTGATATTCACCACATGGTCATGCATCTGCAGCTCGCGGTATCTTCTGAAATTTTAGGTGACACTAGATTTACAGATAACATCTCCCAAAATTTCACATTTATTTCTGTTGTTGGGGGTCAAACCCAGGGCCTCATGCATGCTAGCCATGCCCTCTGCACTCCAGGACTACATTTCTGAAGTTTTTGTCATTTGTTGCTTTAAATCATATTATTGGTTTAAATTGTGAAATCCAAACAAAACATGAAATCTGAGTGAGTTTCTGGAACCTTCAGAGGATGACAGGGGCATCCTCTGGGTGAGGGAGCACCTTCTCTTCTGTTGCTCCTCACACACCTCCACAGGGAAGCATGCAAATCAAGCCCAAAGCCCTTTTTCGGAAACTCAATCTTTTGTGGTCTTAGGGACTTTTGGGTATTGTGTGAAAAAAAAATAAAGAGGCGATGTAGGTAAAGTAATTAGTTTTAATACCAAAGCAAGAACTATAGACTAGTGCCCTCCACTCTCCTGGTAGGTACATGATCCATGCAACATTCTTTTTCAGCTCCTTACACACACACACACACACACACACACACACACACACACACACACAATCTCTTTCATATTACAACCAGCCAGTTGTACTGTTTGGATAAGTGATGGATGCTTCTAGTCATTTGAGGTACATTCTTCTCTTTCAGTTCTTGGTTTCAACATCTTAAGAAAAATAATGCATATAGAGATGGCTTGAAGACTCCTTTAGAATGAGACCACTGAAGACAAGGTAGGTCCCCACTCAAGAAAAGAGGCAATTAATTCTTTTAGTCTCCTGATTCAAGATTTCATGTTTTTCTCCATCTCACAATTATACAAATCTGTAAAACCCCAACATCACTTGCACATTTTGTCACCTGAATGAATCATTCGCATCCCTTAGGCCACAACTTCTAGATTCCTGAGAGGGATTTATTTCTCCTGCTTCCATATTCCTATGACAGTCTGGGCCTAGCTCAACCTTGGCTGTTGCACTCTTCACACAAGGGTTGCACTGAAACACCTACAGCCGTGAGCTGCTGGAGGGAGCGATCTCTTGTATTCCTCTTGGCTCCTGAGTATGTACCCAGGATCATTTCTGTCACATCACAGGGACTCCAAAACTATTTGAAAATTTAAAAATGAGATGGTCTTCTCAAAATGAATGTGCTGGTTCCATTGAAAACCTGTCCAGTTTTACAATTTTGCCAGGAATCCTTCCTAACGGGAAAATGTGTTAGAGCAGATTGGGCATGAAAATCTTCATTCCTTTTGCCTTCTTTTTTCCTCCTTGGAGACATGGGAGGATAGAGGTGAGAGTGAGTTTGGAAAAAATGGCTCTGGGACTTTTCTCCTTCTCATTGTCCATGTCATTGATGGGTGAAGAAAAGCCAGCCTTCTCCACAGCGACACATTCAGCTAACCTCTGGCTGCTGGAATCCAATCCATCAATTAAGCCTCGGAGTGGCAGATCTGGTACTGTTCCCTTCAGCTGACCACTGCTTGCTGGATGGGAGGCAGGGCTGGGGGAAGGTTCCCAGAGCACCAGGCTGGGGAAGAGGAGGGGACAGGGGAGAGAGTTCCATGGGAACTTCTTCCCCCCACCCTTCCAAACCGTAAATTTACAGCAGTGGACCTTGTTAAGTGCAGCTTCACAAATTAATATGAAATATAGTGCTTTTTCATAAGCTTGAGAACCAGATTTAAAAGCATATTGGTGTTTGTACACAGCAGGCCGTAATGATCCATTATCCTGCAGACAGAGGAGCTTGCAGCAACACATAAAGAAGATGCAATTGGGCCATCTGCTTTGATTTCTGTAGCATCCCTGGAGACTCAAGGGAGGAGCTGACAGTCCTCTCCATCTGCCCTTACATTATCAATTACAGTTGAATTATGCTGCATGCTGCAGGGCTGGCAGATACGGATGGGAGATTGTGGCACCTGAAAAATATAGAAGAAAATCCATATGTTGGGAGCCAGCTGTTTATTTACAAGTCCTTGACATATTTCCTCACTTTCTCGGCTGTTGCCTTTTTTAAGGTTCCTAGAGACATTTCAGTTTAGTGTGAACTTGAGAAGAAATTAGGTGTAACAGCATAGCGCCACATGAATAATATTTCAGTTTCCTTTTTTTACAGTTGAAATGCACACTGAGCAAAAAACATCAGGTCGAACAGATTTTAAATTATGAAAAAAAATAAGTTGTGAAAACATCTGGAGTGGCTGCTACAGCTTGTTATATTTATAAAACATGTTGGAACAGGCGGGGCGGTACACACTGTACATTTTTGGCAGCTTAGAAATCATGTGTCAAACTGTAACTTTTATGAAATGGTAAGTGTTTATGAAAGCTTAGGGAGCGAGAAGTAGAACACAGAGCCGGCCCTTTCTTGAAGTCTCTTACCACAACCTCCAGGAATGCTGCTTGAAGGATAAAATGTTCTCTTTTGTTTTTATTTATATATTTTTTTGTTTTCAACAAGGGGTTTCACTTGTTCTTGGGTCAGCTGGTTCTAGGATGATGAGGTAGAATACCATTGCATCGATATGGTTGTGCTTAGGGTTAGAGGATGAGTTCCTTCTAGCTAGGGTGGGGTGATTTATAGTTTTTTCTTTGACTTTATGGCTTCTCCTTCCATCAGCTCAGCCAAGGAGTGTCTGTGGACAAGTCTGCTTAGCCGCAAGGTTCCTCTTCATTTTTATAGAAGGTGCAGGAAAATACACTGCTAACCAGTGGGCAGCAGGGAGCAAGGTGATTCCCACTGGTGATGACAGAGGCTGCTTTTTGAAATGTGCTAGAAGTAGAGAGTAAATAGAGACAAGGTTAGAAGGTGAACCTCAATTTTCCACCATTTATTTTTCAGTCAGGGCCAAAACAGACACCTGCAAGTCTTTAGACTTACATCTCGAAGGCTTCAGCAATCTCTCTTTTATTGCATTTTTGATGTATCTTACATTTTTTGAGATCGCCAGTTGGAAGCTTCCTGAAGGAAGACAAGAACTTAATTATACTTGCTACTTCCTTGAGAACATCACAGTTCCTAACATTTCCTGAATGCTCATAGAATGTTGAATGAATGAACAAATGAAGAATGAATGTCTTACGTGTGTGTGTGTTCACACACGTGTGTGTGTGTGTGTGTGTGTGTGTGTGTGTGTTAAACAATAGAATTAGTAAGGTAGGTATAAAGTCTAGGAACAAGAATTCTGTTAGCACACTGGATAGCCAGCAGACACCAACCTTGCTGCTAAGGACTCTTCCTGTAGCCACTGTCGGCAGAGCAGACTTTCTCTTTGTGACCAACTGGCAGCTCCCTGGAGAAGGGAGAGATACCGTGGAGGCTGTGCTAACAGAGAGCTCTTGTTCTTTCTTCTCTTTATCCTCACAGTCTCTGGATCACTGAATTCTACTGACTTTCACCCCATTGCCTTCTTGATCTTTCCTGTCTGCTCACAGTGTGCAAATTCACTCATAGTCTCTTGGAAATGAGGTCAAGTGCACACAATCACCTCCATTGGCTTCAGAGTAAAAACTCATTACAAAGTGTGAAAAATACCATGGTGCTAGGATCATCCATAAGAATTTGTGGAGCAAGGTGCAAAATAATGATGTGGTATTCCTTGACCCAAAATTAACAATTTCAGGGTTTTAAACGTAGCTGAATACTAGAGCATTTGCCTAGCATCTACAAGGTCCTGGATGGGATAGCAATAGCAAAATGAAGAAATTCAATATGGTGACAGCAGAGCATTCAGCCAACCAGAGAGCCTTCTAAGCACTGGGGCTTTCTAAGTAAGGCAGCTTGTACATCTGGTTGGATCACACACTCATGAAGCTGACTCTGCTGCTGCTGCTGGCACTAGGTCCATCAGTACCATTTTTATTATGCATCCTTCCTCTTCACTTTCACTTTCACCACCTGATACTTTGGTAACTGTGATAACTGATATCACCTCTTAACAAATCACTGCATAACTAGATGGCTTAAAATGGCAATAGCTGTGTATTTGCTCAAGGATCTTCAGTCTGGCCTTACTCTCAAGGGAGGGTTCAGTTCTGTCTCATGTGTCATCTGCTAAGATGGCTCCAATGTGGTTGGAGAAGCCACACCCCAGATGACTAGTCATGGTGCTGGCTATTAGCTCACAACTCTATGGGGTTATTGACTCTTTCTTCTCTGTGAGGTCTTTGTCTATGACTGGGTTAAGCTTCCCACGGCATGGCAGACAGGTAACCACAGGGAGCATTCTAAGAACATGTGCTCCATAGTGATAGGTCCCAGCATTCAATCCTGCCTAGTATATGCAAGATACTGCCTGACACAGTCTGACACTCACATGTAGCTATAGAGTGTTTGTAATATGGCTAGTCTGAATTGAAATGTGCATTAAATGCAAAATGCACACCAGATTTTGAAAGCACAATCTGAAAAAGAAAAGGTAAAATAGCACTAGTAATTTCTAAAATGTTGATTATATTTTGGCATAAGAATGTTTTGGTGAAATGAAATAAAATATACTATTGAACTTCATATTCTCCTGTTTAATTATAGCTACTAGAAAATTGAAAATCGTATTTGCAACTTTCATTATATTCTCCTGGATTTACCATGCTTTACTTGCATCATAAGTATTGTCCCATTAACCAAATGGACACATGATCAAAGTGTTATTCTGAGAAGGAGCTACACAAATGTGTGACTTAGTTGTTTTCTAGTTGATAAAACAAAATACCTAATACCTACAAGTTAAAGGAAGAAATGTTTATTTTGGCTTGGTTCATAATTGACTTGCTCCAAGATGGGGCAGTATGGTAGCAGCACATCTCAGCAGAGAAACAGTCCATGGCAGAGCAGGCAGGACACACAAGGAACAGCAGTCTGCCTTCCATCTTTCCCTTTTTATTACATCCAGGCTATAAGTCTGTTGATTGGTGCCACCCCACACCAATATGGGCCTTCCTTATCCAAACCCAGAACTTTGCTAAGAGAAATTATCACACACCCTTAATCCTAGTATCACATACCCTACATCCAGCCACCTCTGATAAGCCTTACCTGTGAGCACATGAGGCTTTGAGGGGTACGTCTAGATACAAGCTGTAACAGTATGAATACCAGGAGAGGGTGTTCACGGAGAGCCAATGTAACAATATACCGTAACTTCCTTTCCATTTTGCTCAATTTAAAATACAGTGAAATGGAATTTTCCAAAATGACATGGTATAAAAAGTTAGAGCACAAACTTACAGCTTCAGTACATAATAGAATACAATGTTTTACACATACCAGAAGTCATTGTGCAATACACCTTAAGCACTTACTATATGTACAACACCAGGACCTAGGCACCAAACCAGAGCAAAAAGCTTTCATGTGGGCTGACTTGAGGAATTTGCAATGAGTTTCAAGAGGGGAACAGTGGGTATGAAACCGTGTCTAACTCAGACTTTGCATGTGTCACAAAGTAGGATTACGTGAGCTACTTGCTTATCTGTGATCTCTCCAATTATGTCCTATCATTTTCTCAAAAGTGTTTTTCCCCATCTAGGGTTCTAGAGACTCCAGTTCAGCAAAGGAATGTTAATGAGTGTAATTTAACCAGATAATTCTTAAGTGTAGTTCTGGTCTGGAATCATAAACTGATGTGCTTTGTGATCATTTCCGAGAAAGGAGGAGAGTAGTGAAATTGACGTTTTTGTGGAAGATGTGATACTTAGAAGTTGAGTTGGTTTCAGTCCTTGAGAAAAGT
The DNA here is from genome assembly GCA_004027295.1 of Dolichotis patagonum. Taxonomy (NCBI): domain Eukaryota; kingdom Metazoa; phylum Chordata; class Mammalia; order Rodentia; family Caviidae; genus Dolichotis; species Dolichotis patagonum. The sequence goes on along the minus strand of PVJX010000470.1, from coordinate 88,372 downwards.
TCAGAGAATACTGAAACTGTGGCAATATTTTTAAAAGTAGCAAACCGAACTGAGATCACTTCATTCTCAAGCATTTTGTGGGTAGAAGGGGCTGTTTGCTAGGACTGCTATAAGAAGATCACAGACTGAGTGGCTTCAGCAACAGAAATTTATTTTCTCACAGTACTGGGAGCTAGAAGTCTGCAATCAGGTTTCCATAGAATTGATCTCTTCTGAGGCAAACCCCTTTGGTTTGTAAATGGCTATCTTCCCCCTGGGTTTTCATATAGTCTTTCTTCCATATAACTCTGCATCTTAATCTTTTTTTTATAAGGATAAAAGCCTTATTGGATTAGAACCCACACTACTGGCTTCATTTTAAATCATTTTTTAGAGATCATGTCTCCAAATGCAGTCACACGCTGAGATACTGGGGGCTAAAAGTTTAACATATCAATGTTTTAAAAATGTAATTTATATCACTGCAAATAATTTCTGAGATGGGTCCTGTCCCCAACAGGTGTTTGTGTCCAAAAGCATCATTTTATATTTTTTTGAAAAATAGAAATAAGTTTAATATTACAAGTGCACTCTGAAGAACTCTTTCTGGCTTTTGGGGTGGGAGGTAGTTGCTTTGTAATGAAATGAGACCAAATGACACAGTTGTCAATTCCAAAGGAACACTCAGAATATTAGGTGTCTTTTACTGCATGTATCGATATACATTGCTGTGATTTCACATGCATTTGGAAGACATGTGGCAGGAAGCAGGGTAAGGGGCTTCAATTTCCCTTTGCTTCAGTCAGGGGCAGGGTTTGAATTAAAGAAAATACAGCCTGAGGTTTTGGAGAATTGCCTTCTTGAGAAGCCGGGATGACACTGTGCTACAAACTTGAATATTCCAAATCCTACAGCCAGTGAGCTCGGCTCCCAGTGCCAAGGGGTTCAGGGTATTGCTTGGCTTGCAGTACAGATGTGGACATTTCCATGTCCCTCTTGGAGAACTTTCAACATTGAGTTGTTTTCAACACATTGAGGGGATGTCTGAGAAGGATTGAGGTGGAGAAAATGGCACCTCCATGTCTTAAAATCTATCAAGAGCCACACCTTTTCCAGTCTGTGGAAAGAAACAGCAGAAGTACCCATACCCTATGACACAAGAACTCCTCCACTAGATGGTTACCAGAGAAAGTTGTTTTCTCTGCAGCTGGGGATCCAACCCCACCTCCTGCCTGCACATTCCCTAGCGGGTACTTAGTCTGATCCTGCCTGCCCTTTGTTCCCTTTCTCTCTCTCCGTACCTCTCGCCCAAAGCTTGTGTGTAAGGCTACTTGTGTCTTTGGTGCTTCCTGCTGATCATGCCCAAGGCGCTGCGCTGCAGGATCTGTGTCAGTGAATGGAAATCCCATTCTTCCACGTTCTCAGGCAAGACGAAATGGGAGTGGACTGTGACTCACAAATTCCAGCAGTGCTTTGCCATTTCTATCTTTGTGCTTTCCTCTGTCAGAATACTCCAGAAAGTTTTATGGCTCATCTTCTCAGTTCCTCTATCTGTGTTTAAATGCCTTCTGAATGGGGTTCCCTGACCAACCTACAGTGAGAGCACCCACGCCAGCTCACATTCCTGCCTCAGGCTCCCCCATGTGTTTGTTTTAGTATGTCTTGGCACATTTCTGGTATAGTTAATGTTTCTTAATCCCGCTAAAGCCCTAACTCAGTTACCCATGATATACTCATGGAACAAATGCTTTCTTAGAACCTACTATATCCAGGGACTATGCTATGTCATAGAGACAAATAGTGGATAACAAGAAAGACATCTGCTCTCATTCTAGTGGAAGATATCAGAAAGCAAATAAATGCGCTGAATTATTTCATGGTGGAAATAAAATACGTCGCGTTTTGAGAGCAACCTGAGCTTGAAAAGTCAATGGAGGCTTTTAGGAAGAGACAAGCAGGAGCGGGTCTCACTCTGTCATATGCAAAGGTCTCATCTTCACCATAGCATGGGCTCCAGTCCAGGTTCAGGAGATAGGCAGAGACAGATATTCTGCCATCCTCTCTATGAGTCACTATTTTATCTTTTCTATCAAAACAGTCTGCTAGTTGTAAGACAAAAATTACCAAACATGGATGTTTATGAAAACAAATGGATGATACAGGAAAGGAAAGGGTGGGATGAGGGAGAAGATGGACTCATGCCTATTACAAATGTTGGACATTCCATGTGTTCTACCTCTATGTGGGACCTATTCACCTGTGCCTAATTTTATAGCATTTGATCTCAAACAGCTCAAGTCTTTTTAAGGCACAAAGGAGTGACCTTTAAAAAATATATATTTGGTCACCCTGGCATAAAATCTTACAGCCGCTTCACTCTGCTCTGGCAGGGTAAGCCACTTCCGTCCAGTGGCCTGTGGACCTCATACTGCCTGGCTACAACTTCTCCAATCCCCCTTCCACTGTACTCTTTCCTGCCCCCGTGCTGTCCATCGCAGTCATATGAGCACCTCTCAGTTCTTTGAATCCAGCCCGCTGTTTCGCTCAGTGTACTTGTGTATATACTATTCCTTATTTCTGGAATGTGTCTCCCTCTCTCTTTACCAAGTTAAATCAGCTGTAAGACTTAACCCACTTAATTCTTTCGTGGCAGCTCCTCATGATCTGTTGCACTTCTATACAGCATGTGTCATGTTTGCAGTTTTGCATTAGTCTTTTTAACATCTGATTCATGTCATCACTCCTGATAGTGACCTCTGTAACATCTGAAATTGTGACCATTTCTGTTGATCACTATGTGCCTAGTCTTGCTCTATGTCTTGTCATGTAGTATGTGTTTGTTGAATAAGCAACCAATTGAAAGAAGGAACAATGAATGAATGAAAGTCTTTCTTTGTACTCCCTTCAAACATAAATGAGATCAGTAACAGCTGTTGGAGAAAAACGCTGACCCTATTCGGGTACTGAGTCTACTGAGTGAAAGTAACAGATCTCACTGTGCATAAGACACAATTCTCTTCCTTTTGCAAGTAGTTATCTGATGGTTTTGTTAGAGAGCATCTTGCCTTAGAGATCATGGCACTTGTGTCAGGGGATATCTGGGGAAAACATTTAGAGATACCTGACCTATACTTTTGTAAAACAGTTTTGTATACATCCAAACACAGATAGAGATTATTTCTACATTTATTTTTTCACCTTCCTTTTTCTACCATTCTTTTCTCCTCAACCTCATAAGAGGTTTTTTTTTTCTTCAAAGGTTGTTAGTATAAATGGAATAAAATTGGTTAGGATCATAAATAAGATTCAAGAGGAGTAACCAGCATAGTTTTGGGGGGAATGATTGCCCCTCCTTTCTCCTGTATAATTTATTGTTTTTCTCCTGTAGGAAGCCAAATGATATTTCTCTAATTAACAGACACAGACAACTATCATATAAATCAACATCACAGCGTTTTTAGTGATGCAATCATTTTATGATTGGGAGTATAAATTAAACATCACAAATGCATCTCAAGCAGCAAAACATAATGGAATAAAGGAGAGAGGTGTTGTCTGGAGCCAGAGACTCTGGTCATCAAAAGCAAGGTTCATTTAACTTTGAGAGTTGTGTTTTGTGTTTTTGCCCCAGTGTAACCTGGGGGATATATCCTATTTTAGGACAGGGGCACCATACACTTCCACACACTTCCTGTTGTATGTCATCTGTAGGTGTGACTGGGTACATGCAAATTGGAGAGGCCAGGGTCTGAATGTAAGCTTGAGCTTTGAAACTGTGTCCTGTAAAATCTTTTGGGAGTCATTTGCCTCCATAAGTTCCCTCTGTCAGTCTGTAAGTTGGAGATAATAGCAATCCCTACTTCACAGCACAGTAGTGGGCCTGAATACCTTAATATACACCAGGCCCCTGGGGTAGGAGCTGACGTAAGTTTCATGAATTTGAATGATTATATCATCATTACCCCCAGCCTCAAAGCTGTTATCTGTCTATTATACTATGTGTAATCAGTTAATATGTAGATTTCTGGGGAGCAGATCCACAGTCTGATTCCACAGACTGTGGTGGAGCTTAGGATGTTGCATTTTTGAGAGCTGCATTAATGTTTCTGCAGGCAGCCTGTGAGTCACATTTGGAAAGGGCTGCTGACTGACATGCACAGTAAATTGAGGTACTTAAGGAATACCTGGATCATGCTAAATTCTATCCTACTTGCTAGGATCAAAAACGGTGCCAAAAACATCCAGAGAGCAGAGTTATTTTTATATTTCCTTCTAGGAAGTAGATCCTGGGTGGGCTTTGCTGGGATCACAATCATCCTCACTCAGCTAACTCAGAGCTGCTTTCCTGTTATCACTGAGTGTGTCTGGAAGGTGAGGCCCCATGTGGAGACAAGTATGGGTGGATGAGTTACCATGACTCCTTTCTATCCATGCATGGATGGATCATCTCCCTTTCCCCCCACCTTTCTCTTTTCCTACATTTAGTGATTATTTCAGTAGTTTCTCCCAACTCAGAACTTTGGAGCTAGGATAAAATGTTACACTTTATAAGTCATTCATCTGTTTATGAGCTCATGTAAACTTCTCATTTCCGTGAGACCAATGGAAGAGAGATTATTGTTTCCATGTAACCGATGAGAAGTCTGAGGTTCAGACATAAAGGAGGAGTTACTCCAGATCACATGGTTCCTAATGTGTAAGGAGTCTTTGTGCCAGAGATTTTAATCTTAAATTTATTATTTTTCAGGTTATGATACAACATGGTCTTTTCCCTTTCTTAGAAACTAACTGTTGCAGAACAAATCATACATGATGCGATCATGCATAGACAACTATTGTATTTTGGGATGAAGCCCCTTTGATTTTGCATCTGTCTGTAAGTATATTGAGGCTCAGAGCCACCTGTCAAGGTTCCTTTTCTCTTTGCTTCTCCCAGTTTTCTCCTTTGCACTCCATTCTCTGTGATTCTGCTGAGTTTTCATCTTTCAGCCAGAGAAACATTCACTTGAGACCATTCCTGACATGTTAGGCATGCTCAAAAGCCGGTCTTAGAAGTTATGGGCCATCTTCTGGAATGCTATGACATTTGAAAAATTGAAAAGATTCTGTTTAAAAAAAAAGATTCTGTTTGAGGACACTTGGCATATTTCCTTTTGTCTTTTGTCTTTTTCCTACTCTGTCATGTAGACATAATATGCTCACTGGTGAAAGGAAAAAAAGATCCAACACATACAGAGAAGAGTATCATGCTGAATTTTGAGTCTCCAAAGCCCAGACTACGGAGGAAGGGTAAAACTCATGAGCATAGATTGGAGCAGATATCCAGGCAAAGTATGATAAGTGAGCTAAGTTTTCTTGCACTGAAGAATAAAATAAATGCTTGAGAAGGGAAAGAAGCAGGGAAGTAAAGAGAAAGATACATTGGTAGGTTTAGGAGGGGTCTCAGGAGTGGAGATAGCAAATGTGGCATTGGAATCTCCCCAGCCTGTCCAAAATCCTCCTCAGAAGAAATCTTCATCTGTCAATGATAATTAAAAGTAATTGGCATCTCTTTTGTAGCTACCGAGTGTGACTGCCACTCAGTGCAACACAAGGCAGAGCCACCCTTGGGGATCTACAGTAGCAACCTGCTCATTGCATGAGCCCTTGACAAACCCAGAGTACTGCTGGTTGAGTCACCAGCAGTGGCTGTCTTCATCTGTGACCCAGGACTGGTCTCTATGCTCATCCATCGCATCCCAGGTGGCTAACCTCCATTGTAATACCATGGATCACCTTCACATGTCAGACAGAAGGCACAGACCCTGGGCATCAGAGAGGATGGTGGTGTTTTAAATTTAATCCTACTAACATCAACAGATCAGTAGGGCCAGTGGGGCTGTCTGAAAGAGTTATCCTATCTTCAGAGTGAACCCAGTGATCAGTAAAGTTTTACTACATATGAACAAATGAGAAACAGGGTCATGTAGTTTTTTGCCATCTCAGGTATAATTTTATACTATATTTTGTTTTAAACATGTGAATACAAATGCTAGTAGTAAAAGAAATAAAGAAAAGAAGACAAAGGAAAGAAAGAAAGAAAGAAAGAAAGAAAGAAATGAAGGAAGGAAGAAGGAAAGAAGGAAAGGAAAGAAGAAGGAAAAGAAAAAAGAAAGGAAGAAGAAAGAAAGGAAAGAAGAAAGAAGGAAAGAAAGGAAGGGAGGAAGAAAGAAAAAGAAAGGAAGAAAAGAAGGAAGGAAGGAAGGAAGGAAGGAAGGGAGGGAGGGAGGAAGGGAAAGAGAGAAAAAGAAAATTAAAATACAGGAAAACCTGCAAATGAGCAAATCTCTTAGCTCCTATCCCTGTATGCACTATGGGTTGGTTGATGTGCTATTCACTGGCTGTGCTGCTGGGAAGGAAAGCTATCTTTTTTTTTTTTTTTTCAGTGCCAAAACCATAGTCTGGCTTGTGGAGCCTTTGTTTCCAGGGAGGTGTACTTCAAGAATCCTGCTTTTATCCTGTGGAGTAATATCCAGTTTTCCTGCCTGGCTGGTGCCTGGCACTGATTGGCATTCACAGTGGCAACCAAAGCAAAAATAAAGGAGTGGATTGTGACAGTGTCCTTTCCACAGTAACACCTTTCCAGTCAGGAGATACAGCATGTCCTGTTTTCCTTAAATGTCACCCATAATCCATGAGGACAACCTGTCATTTTATTGTTCCCATCTGACTCACCTGAAACCCAAAGCTATCACAGTCTCTTTGAGGAGACTCCAGACAGTGCGGCTGCCAAACTTCTGCTTTAACAGCTCCACCCGTTGTCTCCCTGCTATTCAGCATTCTGAATCCCACCCCGTGTCAGCAATCTTCCTGTTAAGGCCCTATTGATCTGGAGACGATGTACTCGTTTTTCCTTTCAAGGTATGAAAGTGGACTGGTCCTGGCACTTAACTCCGGGGTGGGAGGAAGTGGACTCATAGCCCCCTTAGCCCACCCTGGCTCATTAACATGGAGACTGGCTTCTTTGATGAGTTCATAAGTGTTTCGCAGACAGGCAGAATGTAGCAACTTTGCAAGACACTGTTTAAAGATCTTCGACATCTGAGAAAGCCACAAAATCCAATAATCCTACTTTCAGAACTCTAGGGTGTCCAGAGAGATCAATCTCATATCTAAACATCACATAAAGAGAGTGCATTGCATTATAGACTGATTTCTATTGAACAGCACCTAAGCAACAAAATTAGATAGTCTCAAAAAGAAAAAAAAAATGGAATCTTCACTGGAGAGAATAGAAAAGGTTGTCAAATTCTGGAAAATGTTCCCCTTGATGAAAGCCGTGCTTTAAAAATTGTTACATTATTAACAAAAGTCAGCTTTGCTCCAATTTATCTTTCCGACAGTTTCCTGATGGATTAGATATTGGGAGTAAACCGAGAGGCTTTTATGTTCTTCTCCGGGCAGAGACAAAGCTGCTAGTAATTCTTCCCTTGGTGACTACCTTAATACCTGCACAGGCTCCTTCTGAGTAGGTTAATTAGTGCTGCAGGTTGTGTTTTCTTGGGTCTGTCTAGGCCTGGGTCTATCTAGTTAAATTCTTACATGCGCCCCTCAATATAAAGAACAACTGTTATTTGTTAGAAAGAGAATTCAAACACCAGTAAAGGGAGCACTAGATTCCACATAGACTGTCAACACTGAGAACTAAGGAAGCCGAATCATTCTGGTTTTGAGCAGGTCAAGGTGAAAAAGCTTTTTTCTGCTCAGTCTGACATGATCTCGTTTGGCACAGGCCTAAAGCAAAGCCCCTTTTTGTGGCAATCTAACAACACTGAAGGATGCTTCCATTTTAAAAATACATTTATTTGGTTTTATATGTTTTGTCTACTTTTCTTAGTATGTTGATCATTAGCAATATTTTCCAATCTGTGCTCCTGGGCCACTAATCTAGTGAAAGAAAAATTTAAAGATTTCTTTACTGGAGGACTTTTCAGAACCCTCAATATGCTAAAGTGCGTTGTTTATTTCCAGAGTTAGTTAGGGAGAATAGCTAATGGTGGATTTCCTAAGCATGCTTGGTTCATTTTTGGTTCTCTCTCTCTCTCTCTCTCTCTCTCTCTCTCTCTCTCTCTCTCTCTCTGTTCTCTTTCTCTCTTTCTCACCCTCAGTCAATTTTATGGGAAATTGCCTTGAAAAGTGCTGGCCTGTACCCTTTCTCTTTATTTAGTCTGGGAAATAGAGAATTGAAGGAAAGAGAAAGTCAAATGAGTTAGTTTCACTGAAAACATTCTTCAACATCTCTTTGGCTTCTTTAAAACTAGTTTAATTTTAAACTGTAACAGTTGCTTAAATCTCTAATTCAAAGGCAGTTATTGATCATTTGGTTGCATCTAAATTGTCATAGACAGAAAAAAGAGCTTGGAATTTAAGTAAACAGTCCTTCCAAGGTATCTACAGAGGATTGGTCTGAGATATCCTGAGGATATCAAAAGGTGTTGAGACCCTTATATAAAATGATACAGGGTTTGCATATAACACATCCTTTTTTTTCTATATGATTTAAATCACTTCTAGAATACTTACTGTACTTAACACATTGTAAATGCTATGAAAATAATTTTACATTGTATTATATATGGAATAATGACAAGAAAAATGTTTTTACATGTACAGAAAAGATTCAATTTTCTCTTAATATTTTCAATACACTGTTGGTTGAATCTGAGGATATAGAATCCACAGATATGGAGGAATGACTGTGTATCTCAAACATTTTCAAATTCCCCATGAGTGGTCTGTTCCTATGTACTTGAGAAAATCTGAGTCTAGGAGTCTTGTTTATTTCATAATCAATATCAGAATATAAAGTAAAAAGATACCATCAGTGGCACAGGTATTTTCCATACCTAATTCTTCAAACCCCTCCACTTTTTAGTGCTTACCTAACTGCTTATAATCTTTCTTGGATTATTTTATAATATCCCCTTTCAGCCACTGGAATTCCAAACTACACTCCCAGACAGGATGGTTTCCAAGGCTGTAGTTTATACTGAAATTACCAGTATAGCCCATAGATTAACTCTCAGCATCCCACCCTTGCCTCATAGTGTTTTAATTTTGTACTTTAGTTTATAAGAATGGTCCAGTGCCCTGGGGACCTACACAGATGCAAGATTTTGAACAAAAATAGGTTAGAGGAGAGCTAAACTCAGAAAACCCTGACATGAGAACTCTGACATGTACTTACTCTATATTCTGTGACCTCTCTTTATTTTGTATGAGTTCCAACTTAAGTACATTCCATGGTATTTAGTTGGTGAGACACTAACTCTTTTATAGCAAAATGAATTAGTGTGTTATTTATATATTTTAAACTTAGTTAGAACCTCCCTTAAGGCTCACAGCCAAGTCAATAAAGTTATGTTTGAAGATGGAGTTTGAAATTCTATTTTCATTCATTTTAATGGTTTACAAGTAAATTGCATTTTCTACTTCATTCTGTGACATAAGTCAATAGGTATCCAATGTAAATGTAGTTCATTTATATTTGAATTGATGTTCTGTCCGCCATTACCTTATGTTTCTAATGCATTCTGATACATTAGTAAATAGGCTTGTCTGATTAATCATTAGCACATGAAAAGAATGAACTGCTGGTTGCCAAATGAGATTATTGACACTGATCAGAGTGCTGAAGAAGGTATCACCTGTAAACACGGTGTGCAAATAACTGAAGGGAAAAGAGCTTCCATAAATATGGACAACCTGGAATGTATCATATTAATCCTAGACAGGACAGTCATTTTATATTTTTATTTAAAATTTTTCTAACACTCAGAATTAATGAAAATGTCTTGATTTATTTTTTAAACTGTATACATATATTAGTCTGTGGAGAAACTTCTTGATAGATACCAGTGAAAAATGATACAGGCTCTAGAACCTTCAAGAAGAGAATGGAACACAAAGAGTGCTCCCAGAAGCCTTCTCTAGAATGACTCACAGCCTGAGTCATTCTCTGAGAGTTTAATCTGAGTACCTATGCCTCAGATAGTCTTTCTTCTCTCATTTTAGAAGGAAATTTCACACGGGGCATATGAACACAGATGCATGGATACAAGTGTGCACATTCACACATACATGTGCACACATGTGATAGTGCAGATTTATGTTCTTGAGATGTTTCACGCCATGTGCATTTCTCATTTATCGATCCCAACTTCTGTACTTGGGGCAAAGAAACAGACTCAGAGTCTTCAGACTGTACTGCAACTGCAACACGTCCCAGGCACTAGGCAGCACGACACACCTAAAAGGGTCACAGCCCCATCATTTTGAAAAGGCTCATGTAAATCTGCTTTGTTTTTGTCTGAGCCATTAGATTTAAAAGCTCTTCTGTGTGATTGCCAAGTACATTAATGTGAACAAATGATAAAAGTCTAGCTGTCTGAGCTGCCAAAACTTGTGCAATATCTTGGGCTGCGTAACGGTTTGGTGAGATGTTTCAAAGTCAATGTTGCTGGGAAGTTTTTATTCTGGGCTTTAAAGTGGTGATGAGGATTATGTAAAATAAAAGAAGTCAAGTGCTGGTGATTTAAAAATGTGGCTGATCTTGGGCACATTCTCCTTAGGAGAGTTCTTCATTAAGCAAGTAACCTGAGGAGACAAAAGTCAGGATTCTAAATTCTAGTATGTTATGTTTGTCAGCTTGTTACTGCTGTGACTAAATACCTGCAAAAATCAACTCAAAGGGGAAAGACGTTGGCTCACAGTTTCAGAGATTGCAGTCCATGGTCAGCTGGCTTTTTTCTTCCAGGTTTGTGGTTGGACAGAAACACTATGGTGGAAGGGTGTGGTGGAGGAAAACTGCCACCTCATGGCAGCCAGGAAGCATAGTGAGAGGGAGAGGGTCAGAGAGCAATGGACTGGGGAAAATCTCTACCCTTAAAATTCTTGTCCACATGACACACTTTCTCCAAGTAGCCCAATCCTTACTGCTAATTCAGCTGTGAACTTAGCAATGGGTTGGTGAAGATAGCACCTACCTTGTGATACCATCACTACTCTATGCTTCACCTATGAATATCATTGCACTGGGATCAAGTCTTCAAAACATGAGGCCTTTTGGGGGAACATTTTCAATACAGACTACAGAATATTTCTTCAGGTATTCCTTTTCTCTTTCCTCATGTTTCCCAAGTGTCAAATATTGATCATAATTTTTGTCCTTGCTGTCTCCTGGGGTGTTTGAACTTCACAGAAAATAATGATGGCTAAAGTGTTAAGAGATTATCGAATGTAAGATGGCAGACTCCTGGTTTAATAAGAGTGTATCTTATCTCTTTAAATGCTACTTGAGAAATTGTGTGTGGCTTAGCTTTTCAGGAAGTGTGGACTGACCAAATGTTTACTGAATTTAAGTTAACTCAAGTGAAAAGTTGAATATTTGGGTTTTCTCATTTCATGTTTGGGACAGAACGTTCCATCACTTAAAATGTGCCCCTCAGGCTCATGCACTTGAACTCCCTACTGGATGACATATGATTTTCTCTTGAGGCTCTTGTTGTCAGCAGGCAGCATAACCAGAGGAAATGTAAGTCTTCAGTGATTTTATTTTATGTTGGTTCTAGTTGGAGGTTTTCTCTGCTCTCTTGTAGGATGTTTTTTTCCATGGTTCAGAGGAGGAAACAAGTTGAGCTATCACGTCTGGAAATGAAAATGCATTGCTAGTTGAGAATTTTGCTTTTAACAAAACTATGTCTTTTGTATGATGACTTAGAGCATTGTAGAGGTAAAATAAGAGAAATGCTAATCAAAACATAGGAACCCAAGTGATTTGTGTTCTCATCCTGGGCTACTCACTGCTTACATGGTGCTACTTAGGTTTCTTCATTTGTGTAATGGGGATAATAATCACACCCAACTCATGGAATTGTTGAGAAGAGTAAGGGAGCCCAACACATTAATCACTGAGTGCAATATGTAACCCATAGTCAGCATTCAAAGCATCTTTTGAAAAAGACCTTGCTATTGTGTACAGTGCAGAGAATAGTGATGATGGGGATATTGATGCAAATGACACCAGGGCATGGGTTGGGCTGCTCACAAGACAGTGAGTGAAATGTTTGAATACTGGAATTTCCTTGGGTCTTAATCATGGGATGGAGTCTTCAGGGTGACGCAAGCTGGAGAGATGAGCGCAGATCTATCTCCAAAACTATTTGTATCCTTTCTTCCTTTTTCCCCCTTCCCCCCTTTCTTTCTTCCTTTCTCTATTCTCTTCTTCCTTTTTTTGGCAGTAGGTCTTGTTTTTCTGGTTCACAGTTGAATCACCAGTGCCAAGAACAGTGCCTGGAAGTCCAGACGCAATAAGTATTTATTAAATACACGAATAATCCTTCTTCTACCAAAAGTCAGCCTTGTTTTTGCTGCTTAGTTTGGAGACACATTTATGGAGTTGATTTTGAGTTCTTTTTCCTTTCACCTAAAACAAGAGTAATAGAGGACTGTTCTCTTAATAAAACAGTTTGTTTAAGCATTTCAACACCAGGCCTTATAAATATGTCACCATCCCTCCAGCACTACATATTTGCAGTCCATGGGAGTCACCCTCAGTGAAGCTGTCATTGAAAAGGCACTCAATTAGAAAATAAGCACCTTGTTACGCTTTCTTTCCCGAAGCTTGGTCCTCATGTAACATCGCTTCATTTCCTACAACAGAACCCAGAACGGCAGCAGCAAGCCATTCTCCAAGCAAGAGTGAGGAAGCCAGGAAGCGTGATATTTTATTAATTATTGCAAAAATAAACTGCAGGGCTGAGACTCGCTACTGCAAAGCACAAGTGTGAAAATCCCACTTCGTTGGCGCAGAAAAAACTTCTCATTAACCACGAAGACCTTCCCTCAGCAACGCATAAAATAAGAGTACAGACATCATCAGCATTGTGAACAAATGAAAATTTTACCTCTAAAGGTGAAGCTGTGAGGGCTATTTCCTTCCAAAGTAGTTCTGTATTCACATTTTCCTCTCAAATATATTTCTCTCCAAAAAATAGTAGGAAGAAGATTTGAAGGAAGTACATTCAGTGTTTCCAGAAATAGATTGTCTGGTGATTCATTTCTTACAAGATGTTAGCTATTAATAATGTTCTCATTTCAAAATTTCCCCTTTTTTAAGACCTTCCAGATGTTCACCTTGTAACTGTGAATTTCCAATTTTTACTGTTTCAATCATTTCATGTTCTTGGACCTTTAAACAAGTTGGTAGCCTTCTTTTTGGAACCTTAAGTTAACTGTGAAGCCAAGAGTGATGTACACCCATTATCCCAACACTCTGAGGGGCTGAGATAGCAGGATTGCAAATTCAAGCCCACCGTGGGAAATTTAGCAATTTAGGGATACCCTGTCTCTGAGTATAAAAGGGCTGGGGATGTAGCTCAGTGTGAAGTTCTGGGTGAGATCCCCAGTACCCTTCACCTACACACACACACACACACACACACACACACACAACTGGAAGGTAGAAAGAGGGGGGTAGCATATGTCTGTGATAAAACACGTAGATACAGATATTTATGTGGAAATAAACATATACTGCTGACTTCTTTGCATTTTATGAGCTTACGCCTTCTTATGTTTTTGAAGAAATGAAGTTTATTCTTTTAATAAAGGTATGGATGAAATTGATTGACAAAATGGATTTAGAACAGAGTAACATTAAGACAAACAACAAGTTCAATTTGTGATTTAAATTTCTATTTTGAAAAAATGGAAAATGCTGAAATTCTCAGGTTGACTTTCTCTGGGTATTATATAAGTTGTTCTTAATATTTTCTAGGATAATGCAGTGGTCATATTGAAATAGTCAAAGAGGGAATTCTGAGAACAACACATGCTGTATAAACAAATGGGCATATTACCCATTGCATGTTTATTATGTGATATCAAGGTATAATTTTTGCTTAACAAATGGGCATAGGTAACTATAATTGGATCCACCACAGTTACTTTTTCTTTGAGTAAAGTCTATGCTTTATAGTATTGGTTATGAATTTCTAGTCTATTTTTAGGGAGTCTCTTGCATGCCTAAAATGGACAGAGCTTTGGATACCTGTACACTGGCTTACTAGGTTTGTTAGGGTAGAGTTCTGCTGCTGCATGAAAGTGATGCACGAAGAAGTGTTTCTCTGCTATGCTCAGGTCCCCTAAGAGCAGTCCTGTCTGGCAGTATGGATGTGCTTCACTTTCACACACAGGTCCAGGTACTTGCAGAATTATTGTTCCTTTCCATCCGGAGTGTTGTCACCCCATGGATGAAGCTGGATTGCTGCCATGTTCAAGTTCAAAGCAACGAAAGAAGATGTGAAGGAATCACATCCAGTGTCCCCAGAACCAGACATATGATGTTCTGTCACCAGACATCTGGACAAGGTCTGAAAAATGTGGTCTAGATAAACATATCAGTGTCCTGTTGCAATTCTGCCTCTGACTGTAGGAGAGGATAGGTGGGATTGATATAACAGCACCTCCATCATATCCAGTGTCTCACTATCCCTTCATAAGCTGCAGGCTTGTGTATCCTTGGGCCACCCAAGGACCAAGACTCAATTTCATAATCCTTTCCTTCCACTTAGATGCTACCTTTCTCCTCTTCACAGGAATGCATTCTTAAGATAACAGAGATTTCACACCAGGCTGTCTTGAGAAAAATCAAATCAGCCTAAGTGAAATACTTGCTGGCTAAGTAGAAGTTTCATGTCTTCTTTATTCATTTTACCTTGATGGATGAAGTTTGGTTGTATTTATTCTTTGGTCTTTGTGGTTTTATGCACAGGGACAATATGGACAGTGAAAATATCTATCACTCATCTCTACCAGCCCATCCTCTGGAATCTATATGAGTGTATTTTCCTGTGGGACAAAGTTTAGTGGAAACTGTCAGCTTTGGAATCAAAGCACATTCTTAACCACATTCTGGATTTGAGATTCATTGGCTGGTGGCCCTGAATATATATATATATAAAATTTCAGTTCAATTCAGCATTAGTTTCCTCATGTTTAGAATGAGGATAGTAAAGTTTCCATGAAATGGTTGTTGGGAGGATTAAAGGAGTTAATTGGCAAGTGTCTATCCCAGAGTGAAGTCCTAGTAAGAGTAGCTGAGATTTCTTCTTTCTTTCTTTCTTTCTTTCTTTCTTTCTTCTTTCTTTCTTTCTTCTTTCTTTCTCTCCTTTATTGTCTGTCTGTCTGTCTTTCTTTCTTTCTTCCTTCCTTCCTTCCTTCTTTCTTTCTTTTTTTGTACCAGAAATCAAACTCAGGGCCTCATGCTTACCAGGCAGGCTCTGTGTCACTGAGCTATATCCCTGGCCCTGAGATGATTATTAAAAGTAGTAGAGTAAGGTAACCTGACTTCCTGAGCCCCTATTGTTATTGTGATTTCCATTTATATAGTCTTCATCCCCTTGGTTTTGAGACCCACCTATAATCGAGCATTGTACTTGTCTCACCTATGATTCAGTGCAAAGGCAAGGAATGAGGAAAGGGATGAATGCAAAAGAAGTTAGGGAAAAAGCAACAGACCTTCATAAGTCTTTACAAACATGAATCATTATTTCTTACCAGTGGCCCCAAATAGAGACGCTAGCTGTTCTGGTCTCAGACTAAGGGATCACAGAATGTGAGAAAGCTTCCAGGTAACTATTGCCCCGCCACCTAAGAACTTAAGTACAAATAATTTATTCCATCTTTGGAGTCAGACTGGCTTAACGCTTTCAGTCATTGGTCTTCCCCAGCGGTAACACCTTCCATGAAATAGACCTACTGCCAAGAGTAGAGGAAAATTAACAGAATGTTGACAGAGGCTTAGTACTGTTAAAGAAAACATTGTAAACTTGGCCCCTGGCTTCCTTTTGGTGACATAATCTTCTGGCCAGTGGGGAGTATTGTAGCCAAAAATTTGGCTGTTCCTCAATGCAATGTGTTTTTTTTTTGTTCTTGTTTTTATATCCTAATGTTGGACTTGATATCCCAAAATGATAAGATTGGTTTATATATTTTAAATGTGCAATGTTTGCTTGTTTCTTATTTGGAACTATGAAAGTGTTAAATACAGAAAATTTGGAAATCACAGAAATTTTGAATAAAAAATTTTCTTAAACACCTTAATAACTTGGTTTCTTTCTTTATAAGTCTGTATGTACCATGTCAAGCATGGAAGAGTCAGAGCAAGAAAGAAGAGTGTTAAGAAAGAATATTTTGAGAGGAAGTTTTGGAACCCCACACTATGGGGACAGGGCTTGAGTTGAGTACTGGTGTGTTACTGAGGCCAGTGGCTGGCCGTAATGCACAAGAAGTAGAGGTACAGAAGCAGGCGCGCGTGTATATGAGTTGAGTGCGCATGTATAGGTGTGGTGTAATTCTTCTGTCCTTCCGTTTTCAGTCATCAGTAAATCTCTGGCAAGCTCTGCCCCCAAACCACTCTCAATGTTCCTCACTGAGGCAGAATTTTTGAAGCAACTCATGACCTTCCATTTTGGAAATGAACTCTTTCCCAGACCCATTCTGCACATCTCCTTTCAGTAGGTTTCCATCCCGATAGTGTTCCAATTCCTATTCTTTCTCTTTATCAACACAATTCTTCTGATTTAATTAGTCATGTTGGAAAGATCAGTGGTGTTTGTCACTTAGGATGGACTAGGATTCCAAATCTCAGAAGTTTATCAAAACAACAGCTTATTAATTTATTTTTGTTTATATTTCATATTTTTTTATCAGTACAAGCATACCACAAATTGGCAGGGCTCTGCTCCTACCACTTAAAGGCCAGTGTTGACATAGATTCCATCCTGGCATATGGTCTGATGATAGTCAAACATCAGTCATATTTGGGCTCTTCAAACTTCCATCAGATATAGAATTAGGGTATTTCTGAAAATCCTAAATAACACTGCTGTAATTTAAAAATATCCAGCAAAATTCATGTTAAAATGTAGCCTCCATTTTTAGATATCAAAAGCTCATGTCATTAATAAGTATTTAGGTCTCATGAATGGTCTAATCCATTCATGCATTAATGGATTCATGGGATTGAGAGTAGGTTTCTTATAAAATGTAGTTTGACTCTGTTTCTTAAGTGTCCTCCCTTGCATTTGATGTCCTATACCACTTCAGGAGTCTGCAGAGTGCCCATCAGCCATGAAGGCTCTAACCAGATGCAACCCTTTAACCTTGGACTTTCCCATGTGCAGAATCTTAAGCCCACATAAGTCTCTTTTCTTTATTAATTGTACAGTCTCTAGTATTCTCTTACAGAAATGGAAAATGAACTAATACAGACATCCATTGGGTAATTTGAGTAAAATACATGCCCTTCAGAGAGTTTTTACTACATTCAGCTAAGATTTCTCCACATGCAGGCAATAACTGTATTTCACATGAGCTCTGCTTTCGTAAGTTTGGTTTGAAACCCCTGCACATGTGATTGTCTCATGGATAGTACTAGGGAACAGGACCTGTCATAATTAATCCTCATGGTTAACTTGATTGGATCCAGAAACATCTAGTATATTAGTACAACCTGCTTCCGGATGTGTTGGGGTGGGTCATAGGGTCAAAATCTTGCGAACTTTGTGTGGTCCCTGGTTCCTTTCTCTCTGGCTCTTCCCCTGTGCTCTGTTTCCTGGCTATCAAGAGCTCAAAAATTTTGTTTCACCATGCGCTTTTGCCACGATGTTTCAACCTTTGAGCTGGGCATGGACTGATATCTCTGAAACAATGACCCAAAATAAACCATTCTTATTTTAAATTGTGTTTAAATTTAACACTTTGTCCCAGCAATGGGAAGGTGACTTATAAAGGGCTTGTCTGCCTCATTATCTTTATTAAGCTTTTCACTGAGATCTGCCCGAGGGACTAGTCAGTGTCCCAACCAGTATCTATTATTCTTTGGGACAGAATTACTTTGCAAGAATTTTGAAGTCAAAGTTATTTGTTTTTCATTCATATATAATCTCTCTCTCTCTTTCTCTCCCTCTCCCTTTCTCTTTTTTCCTTTCTTGCTTCCTTTTTCTTCCTTTGTTTTTTATGGCATCCTACTTTTATTTCACCACTCTACATTTGGGGGAATGATCATTCATATAAAGAACTATATTTAGCAGGTAACATGTTGTGTAATGATAATATAATGAAAGAAGAGAAAGAATAGATGAATCTCTTGTCTTTACAGAGTACTCAGGAGAAACACTCACTAAAGAAATGTTATCCACATAAATTTAACATTCTGGCTGGTCAAGTGCTCTGAAGATGACTGGTCTGATGAAAAATAGATGCAATTAGGCCCAAAGATGTGGGTGCCAAGGGCATGCTAGGCAGAGGGCACAGCACAGGAAAAGGTTTAGCAGCAGCACAATAAAGAGAGTATTCTGAAGTCTGGAAGAAGACCTCCTCAGCTACATAAACAAGAAAAGCACATCTTACTAGAAGAGCTTATGGACCTTATAAGGGTTACTGTTTTTCATGAAGAGCAGGGAAACTAGATTTACATTTTAAAATGAGTGCTCCGAAGGCAGTGTAGAGAAGGAAAAGCCACAAGTGTGCTCATGGGGTACAGTAAGAGAATGAATGCATTGCTCAAGGAAGATAGAAGTTTGTATTAGGATGTTGTGGCAGAGCTGGGCAGTACTAGGTAAGGGAAGGAGGACAGGTGGCATTCAGAGATTTCACCAGATTTCACAAAAGAATGATTTACAAGCAACAAGAATGCTAAGAAAATAATGCAGGGAATGGGTCTCGGACATCATCTACCTGGAAAAAGATTGCTATGTTTTGTACAAGTGAACAATTTTCACAGTGACTCCCATCTCAGAGGTGGAATCAAGTGTAGGTACAAAAGGATCCAGCTATTAAGATAGGTTCCTTTTTCCTCTTTGCTGAACATATCCAGATGTATCAATAAAAAAAAACTATATAAATGCTGCACTTCTGCCCTCGAATTATTTCTCTTAGAGTGAAGAATTTATGCAGCTCCCAAAACACACTTTCTGAGTAGGGACACAGGAACCTCTCAGCTATTCTTATAGCTACTTCATGGCCCCACGGCAGTTGTCATTTAACTATGTTTTACCTGGCTTTCTGGAGGAGTTGTAATCGCTCTTTATGATATAGAACTAAGCCCCCAAATTGAACTCTGGGCATAGACATCTGGCCCACATTCTTAGAGAAGCCCATATACTTAAAAATAAAAATACAAATATCTGCATGATTTATCCAATAGGATCATAAGACCTAGTCACTGGGTGACCGGATGTGAACTCTTCACTGATCTCCTCCCTAAATGCAAAATATATGTTTCCTAGTGCGTCTAGCCCTATGTATATTTTCTTTACTTCCACAGTTCTTTATGCACAGTGCAGTACTTTGTTGACAGTACAAGGCAAATCCATGATAAAACCAGAGAATCTCTCCAAAGTAAATATTTGGTGTCCAAAATAGGGGCTTTTTCACATTAATCTGATAATAAAATATGGTCTGCTGGAGGAACAAGGAAACTTTTTTAATATACTAAATTGCTGTAGGTCACAGAAATTTCTGATTGATTTGAAAAATATTTTCTTTATGGAGAGTTAGTGTTCCTAGTCAGAAGGCCAAACATTTTAATGTTTTGGGCAGCTACAGAAGTCTCCAAATGCCATGCACTGGTGGGTAGGGGAGAAAGTGAGGACTCAGCTGGCTCCAATCAATGCCCTGGTCCCTGAAGATAATACAGGGACATAAGAGGAGGATGTGACTGGGCTATGAGAAGTTAGAACTCTGTCCAGAAAATAGATGAGATCTTGGAGCAACAGGTAAGTGAAGCTTACTATTTTAACCATGCTTACATTACAGTATTTATAGACTTTGAGTTTACCTTGGGAGCGTGTGAGGGAACAGGATTTCCAAACTCAAAGGATAGATTGCTGTGTGGGCTCGGTGAAGTGCTACGATTAGTGCATACACACTAATAACCACAAAAGAGTGCAAAGATCTCTTTGGAAGACTCTGGAATGAAGCGATGAGCTTGCATACTATGCTTACTCTGCCATGGTGGCCCAGAGGAAATGACAGAGTCTTAAGAATGGTAGGGAGAAAGACCAGTACTTTGAGTTTGAAAGCTGGAGCAGGGATTCATTAAGAAAAGAAATGCATTCAAGAAACTGTAAACTTGAAAATAAGTGACAGTATGAAGTTTATGCCTATAGCTCTATCGTAGTTGATGCATAAAGGAAAGAAGATTAGAAACATTAAATAATATTTGTAAAACTTTATTATATACCAGCAACTGTGACAATTAATTTCCATTGATTCTTACAGTTAGTATTCTAAACAAAATTGTGTAGTTGATTGTTATGCTGGTGCTGTGGAAAAAACTGAGGCTGAGAGAGGTTAGGTAACTCTCCCAACCGTCACAGCTTGATAGGTAGGTAGAAAATTAGAGCTGAAGCCATGTAGGATGTAGAGCGTTTTGCTTTAGCCTAAGTATTACACTCTTCCTCAAGGGGATGGCCAATTGTTATAGAAAGCTTATGGAAAAGTAAGTTGTGTGCATTTCTCTACCAGAAGTTTTAAAAGTAGATAACATAAAAATGAAATGAACACTGGGCAGTAGGAAGTTGGTGACCTGTGGAGAGAGCTACTGCAAAGCTGCTGTATTCGTACAGAATCTTTGTGATTTCACATTAAGTTCTGTAACCAACCATGGATTCACAATGGTAGCACAAGACTACCACTGAGGAAGGAGCATTCAAGAGGGTCACTTAGAATGCCTGGAGTGAGTCAGATCTCATTCTTGCTAATGGCATATATTTCCTTACATCTTCTGACTTCCTGCTTAGCTCTATATAGCACCACTGCAGTGGGCACCTCGGTGGGGGCAGTCCATTAACTGGCTTGACCGGCATCACGTCGACACAGGCCAAACGGCCTTTGGCTTTCTCAAAAGCTCTGGGAAACTAACAGCTCAGATCTGAAATTCAGACAAGTACAACTCAGCCTGTTTATCTCTGATGGGAGACTTGAGTCACCTATCTTTTTAATTCCTGGGCTTATTTTTACCGAAAGAATTTTTAGTGAAGTCTCTCAACCATTTGGCTAAGATCATCAAGAGAATTACCTGCAAGAAAAATTGAGATTTGACAATACCAGGCCAGATGCCACACCTTGTAAATAAATAATAATAAAACAAAACAAAAACACACATGCGAAACAAACAGCTGTGCCATATAAACTCAGGCTTTTATACCACACTGTGGCACTCTGTATATCCTCATTTGGCTCCAACATCTGTTCATCCTAGTCCGTTCCTCCCATATATTAGTTATAATTACATACACAGGAGCTTGCTTATGAGGCTGGGAAGCTGACCCATCCGCGGCGGGATTTGGTGGGTCCCTTGCTTTCTCTGTTAAAGGCACTGGTGGCTGTCTTGAAGAATCAGATTTCTGCTGACTTACTCTCCAGTGCCAGGTCAAACTCAGACGTCCATGTCACATTCCTGAGTGGAGAAATATCCTTATATTTCTTTCATTCTTCGTTCTCCAAAGCAATGTGACATCTGATTTTCCACCCAGCCTGGATAATTCTTTTCACATATTCTGTTGGACTGTTACTCAGTTCCACTCTTCACAGTCCACCATAAAGTTATAAGGGTTCTTCCTCCCTTTTCTCCAAACTCCCATTAAACCTCCTTAGATGCATACTGAGTACTTTGTATTTTTTTGTTTCTTTAATTCTGTTTACTTTTTAAGGTCAATACTTACTGATAGATTCCAGGAAATAAAAAACTGACTCATAGAGCATGTGTCTCTTGTTAAACTGACTATGGTTTCTATGAATATTGTTTAGAAGGGATATTTGAGGTCAAGTGCCTGGATGGCTGAGGCAGGAGGATTGTAAGTGCAAGTGGAGCCTGGGCAAATTAGTGCCTTAGTGAAATCTTGCCTCAAAATTCCAAAAAAGGGGTAGAAGCATAAGTCAGTGCAGAACCCCTTGGTTAAATCACCTGTATAGAAAATGAAAACAAAAATAAAAAGAAACATTCACAAAAGCAAAGAAAACAAAACAAGCAACAGTAACAAAAAAATTTTACTACATAAAAATTTGGATGTGGTCTGGTCTGGTAAACAATGGTTTTTTAAAGTATAAAAATAAAAAGACACTGGCAACTATTAGTTTATGGCTGAGGGTAGCCCAAAGATTATATATCAGTCTCTATGTTTCTAGTTGTTATTGGTAATTCCGAAGGTGAATATAAAGCAACACTTCCCCACTTGGAATTTGTGATTTGCACTTGGCAATCCTTACCATAGTACTCTAACTTATTTTACCTCTCTACCCTCTGTAGATATTTGCGATTACCGTATCTGCAATAGAGTTGTAGGGCTTTTTGAAATATAATTTTTTTTATAATCATCTCCTCTGCCCTCTAGCTTGTATCTCCAGCCCCTTCACTGAGAACAATTAGAAAAACTAGATTAACATTTTAGAAATCCATCTAAAGGCAATGGGATCTAATGAAGCAATCCGGTTTTTAAGGACAAGGGACCTAGAGAAAAGGGAAATAAACCTGAAAATCTGCAGCACTTTCCTATTTGAGTTACTTATTGATTCATAAATGGCAAGTGGTGAGAAGTCATGGAACTATCTGGAGTAGACTGCTTATCTGTGAGCTCCACAGCTGTGGCTTCAACAATTAATGCATCAAAAATATTCAACAAAAATATTTAACCTCTGCTGAACATGTACAGACAGTTTTTCTTGTTATTGTCTAAAAATACAGAATAACAGTAATTTAGCACTTATGTTACATTGTCTTATAAATAATATAGAAATAATTGAAAGTATATTCAAGGATATGTATAGGTATATACAAATACTATACCATTTTGTGGAGCAAGTTTGAGCATCCATGGGTTGTGGCATCCACAAAAAGAAGTAGGCTAAGACCAATATTCTACAGATAAGGAGGACATCTGTAGAAAATGTCAATTCTAAGAAGACTCAAAAATTGTACCAAAAGCCTACTAGGATTTTTAGTCAAATTCAATAAGATAGCATGATATAAAATCAACGCACAAAAATCAATAACATTCCTGTACACTAGTAATGAACTCAGCAAGAAAGAAATTAGCAGAACAATACTGTTCACAGTAGCATCAAGAAAACTTATTTAGAAATTAATCTAACCAAATGAATGAAAGACCTCTAGAACAAAAACTATAGTATACTCTGATAAAAGAGATCAGAGAAGACATCAGAAAATAGAGATATAACCCCTTATTCCTGGTTAGGCAGAACAAATATAGTCAAGTGGCCATACTTCCAAACTGATATACAGACTCAACACAATCCCAATGAAAATATTACCAGCATACCTCAAAGAACTAGAGAAAACAATCCTGAATTCCATATGGAGCCAGAATTGACCCAGGAGAACAAAAGCAATCTTAGACAAGAACTAAGCAGAAGGCATCACAATGCTGGACTTAAAGTTACACTACTAAGCTAAAGTGAACAGTATGCCAATGGCCCAAAAATGAACATGCGGATCAGTGGAACAGAAAAGAAGATTCAGAAACAACCCCAGGCATATTCAGCTATCTGGTCTTTGAAAAAAGGGCCTAAACCAAACACTGGAGGAAACACAGTCTCTTTAGCAAATAGCGCTGGCAAAACTGGTATCCACATGCAGAAAATTGGGTCTAGAACCATATATCTCACAATGTACTAAACTAAAATCAAAATGGATCAAAGATATAAATATTTAAGTAGAAACACTTAGTCTGCTGGAAGATAAGATAGGTAAAATTCATGAAGACATAGCCATAGGCAAAAATGTTCAGTAGCACAACAAATAATACCAAGAATCATCAAATGAGATAATATCAAAATAAATGAACTTCTGCACAGCAAAAGAAACAACCAAGAAAGTGAAGAGACAACCTACATAATATAAAAAGTGTCATCCAGTTATTCCTTGAATGGATGACTAATATCTAGAATATATAAAGAAACTTTTTAAAAAATATAGACACCTCAAAATAAAAGAAAAAATGAAAAATGGGCAATTGAAATTAATAAATACTTCTCAGAAGACAAAGTACAAATGGCCTATATATATATTATATATATATTTCATATATATTTCATATATATATATTTCATATATATATATGAAAAAATGTTCAACATCTTTAGCCATTGGAGAATGTAAATTAAAACAACAGTGAGATCCATCTAACTCCAGAGAGAATGGCTTAGGGAGGTTGATAATTCACAAAAGGGAAGGGAACTAGGAGATGGAATGTAATCATTATGTACTACAAACATGTACTAATAAAAAATAAAAATTATGAAAAAGAAATTAAACAATGCTTTTGGCACTTTTGGAGACAAAAATTGAAATTTGGAATTTCAAAAAAAAAAAAGCAGACTTTAGGGAGAGCAGAATCTTAGAGCGAAATGCAAACAAATCAGTTCAGTGATTCACACAGCTTACTTAGTTGAGGGACTTCACATTTTGCCCACTTTGGCCCAGAGGCTGAATTGCTAGACAGAACTTTTGACAATTGTATGAAGCTGGGGAGATGAAACTGGAGTTTGGGACTCACCAGAGAGAAGGACTTTAGACAAAATCAAGGACTTCTTATTTGTCAGTGGGCACTACTGAATAGCCACGTAGTGGGTATACGTAATGGCAACTCAGAAGTTGACTCAGCTTTAAATATGCTTCATTCCAGGCTGGACTAAAATATATCTCTACTCTGCTTGACCAAGCAAAGTGGAACCTCTGTGGATATAGATAACATCATCCCAAGGCCCTAAAGATCTCATAAACAACAAATAGCACTCAGTAAATATTACCAGACTACAAAGACACAACTCAATGAACAAAGCCTAGCAGAAAATAATGGAAGTAAAACAGAACTATAGGCAATCCAGATGTTGATATATTGAGACACAGACTTTGAAATTACTATGATTAATGTTCTCAATAATGTATTTAAGATGAATATATCATCAGAGAACTGGAATCTATCTTAAAAAGAATCAAATGGAAAAATCTGATACTGAAAAATAATTCAAATTAGAAAGTCAATAGATAAGACAAATGGAAGGTAAAACAAACTAAAAGAAGTATTAGTGAGCTAGAAAACAAATCCATGAAAAATATTCAGACTGAAAGATGGGGAGAAACAAAAATGAATAATATGCAAATGTAAAATCCGTAGCATTTTAGTGGTTAGAGAAAGAATGTAGCAAAAAAACCCCAGGATTTAAAAAATAAATTACCAAAAATTTTCCCAAGTGTAAGAAATAATCATGGTACAGATTATTCAGGGTCTTAAAACACAAACAATGTAAGTAAATACAAACATTTTAAAATTAAAGCTACATAGTTATGCACAAAATATTAAAAGTGCTGCAAAAAAACAAGGAGAAATGAAAAAGAAGCTGGCTAGAAAATGGGTATGAGAATAAAAATATTGTCAGCAAAGAAATAATACAAGGACTGCCAGAAATTTTTCAACAAACATATTGCAAGTCAGAATACAACAAAAGACATTTTATTTGGTATGGAATTCTAAGTTGGCTGCTCTGGGGGGACATTCTAGATCTAAACCACAACAACAGCAATTACATATATTACGAAATGAAAAATACAATCAAAATTTTCTAAGAGCTTTGCATCAAGAAGACATTGATGTAGGAAAATGGGTAGATCTTGAAATCATAAGGTTAGCGAAACAAATCAGGCACACAAAGTTAAATATTTCATGGTTTCTCTCATATAAGAAATTTTATTATAAACAGAGTAAAATAAATGTAGACTTTTTGAAATAAATAAAGAGGATTGAGAGAAGGAAAATGGCAGGGAGGGAAAAAAAGAGATGGACAATTATCAAGTTATGCTACACATATGTACCATTTCCCCAAAACAAATGCAAATATCCTGTATGGCAAACATATATCAATACACAAAAAGAAGACATTGGTGAAAATATTAACTTTTATTGTACAATAGAAAATCAAGAATTCATATTATCTTGTTTAATTATTGTAAGAACAGTAAATTATAGATAAAGGAAAACTAACAGGGTAAAAAATGAAGTAGGCATCTATCCTACAAAGAGGTACAGAAGAAGAAGAAGAAGAAGAAGAAGAAGAAGAAGAAGAAGAAGAAGAAGAAGAAGAAGAAGAAGAAGAAGAAGAAGAAAAGAGAAAGAAAGAAAGAAAGAAAGAAAGAAAGAAAGAAAGAAAGAGAAAGAAAGAAAGTTTTGGAAGAGATAGAAAACAAAAGCTAAGAGAGTAGATATAAACACTGTACTGTAATAACACTAGATTTATTCACACCAACTGTCATATTAAAAGATAAAGATTTGGAAACTGAATATAAACATTCAATGGAATCACACAGATACATTTAACTCTCCTAAGGTCCTCAACAGGTGAGCTTTGGGCTTCAGGGTTTTTATTAGGGGTCAGTTGTGTTGTTTTGTTAGTACTTTCTATGGCTAATTTCAGCCAGCTGCTCATACTCTAGCACCCACCCTATGCGCACCTAGAAACATGTATTGAGTTTCTCTTGCACTTCACCATGCACATTTTCCCTGTGTGCATTTTAGCTGCTGTCATTTTGAAGCATGAATACCTAGCTTTTCTGAATCCCGTGAGTCCTTCTGGTAAGTCAGTGAGTGTGAGGTGCTGAGGATCCACCAATTACTTACAAATTTAAGCTGATATGTTGAAACTGTTAGGCAGAATCAGCATATTAATAGACAAATGCAGCTAAATTAAACTGCCAAGGTAGAATATCAGAATAATCATGTATCAGCTAAAAATGGTTTGCATAATTAAAAGCATTCTTATACAGAAAAGCAACCACCCTACACACAAACATAATTTCCAGGCCATATCCTTTTATAGCTGAATTTTAACAATCAGTTAAGGAATAAAGTATTCCAAAAACAGGAAATTAGGAAACATCTTGGAGTCATAATACTAAAGTACAAAAAGATATTTGAGAAAATTGCAGATGAATTTCTCTTATACACATAGATGACAAAATCATAACAATGCTAATAAGCTCAAATCAATGAAATATAAACATACTGACATATTTTACACCTCAACAGCATAACTTTTTTCTGGAACGCAAGCTGTGTTTACCATGAAAAGTAACTATAATATAATGTAACTGTGAAAGACTAAAAGGAAAACCATGCCATCCCAATAGAAACACAGAAAAGCATTTGCTAAAATTAAATGCTTTTAAATAATAAAAGCATCAAACTAAAAAGTTACTTATTTAATTTTATAAAAACATCTTCAGAAATCAGCAGAAAATGCCACTTAGAGAAAAATGTTAAATTTTTTTTTCATTAAGCTTGAAAGTGAGTCAAGAATACTTTGCCCTACCATCAACTGCAACAATATTTTAAAAGGCTTTGCCAATAAAATAAAGTAAGAAAAAGAAAATAAAATGGTAAGCTCTGGGAAGGTAGAAACAAAATGCTCTGTACAGGGCATGATTATCACACATACACTGGAGATAAATTATAAAAATTAGTAAGTAAATTAGCATAGTGTACAAGAAGGTGTGAACAGGAACCCTTACACTACAGCAAATCCAAACAGCCAATAAACACATGTGGTGTATCAACCTCTTTAGTCATTAGAGAAATTAAAAACTATAATAAAGTATATCTACATACACTAACTATAATGGCTAACACTTTTAAAATGCTAAAATCCTCATCATTGATGAAGATGTAGAGTACCTGGATACTCTCCTACTCTGGAACATTAGTACAGCTACTTTTAAAAACCTTAGTAATCATTTCTAAACTGCAATCTAAACCAAATTTATCAATCTTTTTTCAAGTTTATGTTTTCTTGTGTATTTTCAAGAAATCTTTCTGAGCTACCTGAAAATATTCTCCTATATCATCATCTGGAAAGTTATTATTTTAGCTTTTACACATAAATTTGACTGATAAATACATACCTAGCAGAAATATCCAAAAGTGCATACACGGTATGAGTCAGAATGTCTTTAGCAGTATCCTTAGTAGCTAAAAATTGGAAAAACTTTAATGTTCAGCAACAGTAAGTTCATACACTACTTTACACCAATGAAAATTGAGCAAGCCACTGCTACAAGCAAAAACATAGATGACTCTTACAGATGAAATCACAATTTTAAATGAAAAGTGAGAGGTACAAAAGTACCCATTATGTAACTCTCTTTATACTGATAGAGTTAACCTGTGTTGTAAGAACTCGAGAAAAATGATTGCCTTTGGAAAAAGAAGAGGTTTGATTTGGACAAGATAAAAGCAAACTTTTAGGGTACCGATCATGTTTTATTTATTGATCTGGGCAGTGCTTACACAGATAGGTTCATTTGGTATTGAGCTGTACATGTTTGATTTATTTACTTTATGTTATACTTTAATAAAAACTTGATTAAAGAGAAAAAACTTTGGGTCTGGGTAAAAGTTAGTAATTTAATTTCCTGCCAATTCCACCATAGTACTTGAAGTAAAAATGGTATTTCTTTTCTATATGAAGCACTGAAAACAGTTGCTCTCTGAAGAGCAGACAGAAGTCAAAAGTGTTTGCCCATGTCTTCATGTTTTGACTAGAGTGATGCAGGTTGTGATTTTTTTTAAAAATATTGCCAGCATTTTCTCTTGGGATGAGAAGACACTAACTCAAGGATGCAAATGTTCATTTTTTTTTCAAAGTTATTGAAAACCAAATCATGATCATTAGAAGACTATACTGAAAATACAAGAGTAGATTGTTCACTGCACTTGGGAAAGGTATGAAGGATGCACGGGCCATGATTCACACAGAATGAGCTCACTGCTAAGGAGAGGACCACCCCCATCAGAGGGAATGGCCTGCTAGAGACACCTCATTAGCTCTTGTTGCTCAGACCCCAGGTGCGATCACCGTAACATTCACCCCAGTTGTCAGCTTTTCCATGGTTCACAGGAACTACCCCATCTTTACCAGTTATTTTCCTCTTTGATTTCTGCTAGTTAGAATGAGCTTCTGATATTTGAAATTGAAGAAGCCCGGTTGATGTTTCCAGCTCTTGGCAGAGTGGAGCCCTCTGGATTTTGTATAATCAGGATCAAACTGGCAAGTACCTGCTCAAAGAAAAAGGAAAAGAGAGACTGAGGAGTTTATCTAATGCATAGCATGTGCAAGGGGCTGGATTTGATCCCCAGCTCTGCCATAGTGTGGGGGAAGATCCCTTATGTGGTCTCAAAGCCTTGTGATTCCCTATAGGCAACAGAGAAGATGCTTTATTGAGTTAATATTATCTTTTCCATATATCTTGATTACTTTTCTCTCGTTGCTGAGATAAAATATTTGATGCCCAGAATGAAGGAAGGAAAGGTTTATTTAGCTTACAGTTTTTGGAAGTTTGAGTCCACAATCAGCTGACTCTAAGTTAGGGTGGTGTGGCTGAGGAGCAACATGATGGCTTCAGCAGATACCAGAAGCAACAAGAGCAAAAGGGCACAAAAGGAAAGCATACCTCCTTCCCTCCCTTATATTGTATGCTGGCTCCACCCCCTAGGCTGGTGCAGCACTCACACCACCAATCCCAGCACTAGACACTGAACCAATCACAAATGGTAGACTCAGCTGCCTCCAAAAGGCTCAACCCCATGAGTATATAAGGATTTGGGGGGACATTTAAATACAAACTATGATACCATCTCTTTGTGTTTCTCCTGTGTTATACTGTTTATTCCCTATAGGCTAAAGAAACTTTCACTGTGGTGAATTCAAAATAGAAGTAAGGCATCATTGCACCACACCTTCAGGGAGCATACAGAGGTAAGTGCTTTACATTTAGGTTTGGGACTATTCTGATAAGTGTGCACTCAAATTGAGGATTTGATTTAGTGGTGAGTAGTACCAGTAGGAAGAATTATGTCTTCATAAGTGTGGTGATGTGAACAATAATAGCATTAACAAAAGCTAATATTTCTTGAGTACTTACTATATGCCAGGCACTGTGCTAAGCATTTTACAGACTTTATTTTATCTTTCTGTCATTCTACTAATATAGAATCAAGTATCAGCTCCTGAGATCAAGGAACCATGACTGATTTACCCATTCTGTCTCAAGTCACCTCGATGTATGCTAGGTTTGTTAGAAGTTAATCGATTCTTAGCGAACTTGTCAAATGACTGTGTTTTCTCTTCTAACTATCCCCATTGCATATGCAAATGGGGAAAAGGTTTTAAGTAATTTGTTTACAGCCAAGAGGCAATACTGCATCAGCTTCTAAGGACGAAATATTAACCATTATCCTACTTTGAAATTTTAGAGGAAACAAAAGTGGTCTGAGAATAGAAGGCTTTTGTACAATGTTAATCCAAATATTCTTGGACTCAGATCTCCCATAACTTTAGTACTGGTCCCTTGGCCCAGGCCAGATGGTGATGTCCCCAGGATGCTAGAGAGAGGCAAGAAAGAAGCAGAGTATCACTCCATATCCACTTGTTCACACAGGATGAAACTGTTGACTTTATTGATGATGCCTTCCAGTAATCAATAAATCATTTTTATTGATTCAGTTTTAAGAATCATGAAAAAATTTTCATATTCAGATCAAGAACAAAGCAGAGACCATTGTACATTTGACTGATTACCAAATGGTACATCCCTTGTTACAAATGGTATATTTGACTGTACCGTTGTACATTTGACTGATTGTGTATTCCAAGAGAGGAAGACACATAGGCACAAGTGAATACTACTTTTTTAAAGTAGCCATTTCTCTTACAGATTTAGTGCATTGTGACTGTTGTAGTCAGGGGTCATACAGAGAACAATTAGAATAAGGACATGGAGTTTATAATATTATTTTTATGATGGTCACCCACAGTTAACACAAGTTAATGCAGGAAATCTAGCCACAACACCAAAGACATAGAATATTTAGTCTGGGGCCTAAATCCCACAGCATTGTCCCATGTGAGCCCAGATAAAGACCCAGAGCTCATGACAATGCCTCCCACGAGTCCAACTGGAGGTCTAGAGCCCACAGAAAGGACTCATGCTGTAAAAGGACTCTTTTACGGATCCATGCCGGTGGAAACTAAGAAGTCTATGCCAGCAGGGTGAAGGAGCTTTGCTGCTAGGTTGAGAGTTCTACGCTGGAGCAAAGAAGTTACGCTTACAACAAACACCAGGGCTGTCCTGAAAAGCACCACAGCCATCCTCAGCGACACGGAGGCCGCGAGCTCCTCCGACGACAAGCATAGTGGAGTAAATGCCAGGAAGCCAGTGTGACAAGTTCATCCTGGATACCAAGCAGCACACATCTTCCCCTCCAGAGCCAGGAAGCAATGCTCGATGTGAGGACCAGGGCTTCTCCAGGAGAACCTAACAGCTCAAACAGCAACACGTATGAGAATCCACAATACCTCAACGCCTCAATGCCATAAGGCCTTAACACTCCCCCTTCTCCTTCTCCACGTCTCTATTTATGCTGGCAACCTTCCTCAGGTGAAACATCTCTGCTCAATGCCACGCTGATGTAATCCAGCTGGTGTTAAATTGACCACCAGTTCTTAATCCATAACAGTGACTGAACCATCCATCTATCGTTGGTAGTTTCATTTTCCTCCCCCATATTAAGAAATGGTGTTTTCAGCAAGAGAGAAAGTTACTCTCCTCCCTTTCTTCCATGGATGACTTTTACTTCTTTTGCTTCCCTAATTATTATGCATAGGAAAAAGTAAGGTTTGAACCCAGGCATTCTGGCTTCTATCAGATTTACCTTAATGTCTTTGTTACTTCTCCCCTTACCTGTCCTGACCATAAAAATATGGACCATGGGAATATTTCATTTGCTTAGTGAGGCTTGAGTTCATTTGATTTCTCAGCAAAGCATTTTTCCTATTTTTGTATGGACACTGTGAGTGCTTCATCTAAGAGTCTCTATTACCATTAGTTCCTTATTTTAAGTAATAAAGATGCAGGTACCTTCTTGTTGTCAGTCACACACAATCTTCCTGAAGCCATGGCTTCCCCTAAGGAAAACGGCACTGAACACTTATGTCACTCAGGTCGTGGCAGATTCATGATTTGAACCTAGGACTCTCATTCTCAGAGGGCTTTTATCTTTAACATGGCCACATCATACCACCATGGAAGGTAATGAAGGACACTAAGAACACAAACTAAATGACTTTTGTGTGTCTTTGATGGCCCCACATGTTTTGAACCCATGTCTGATCCTTACTTAGCTAGATACTTTTTTTTTTTTTTTTTTTGGTACTGGGGATCAAACTCACGACCTGGCGCTTGCCAGGCAGGCGCTTATGCCACTGAGCTAAATCTCCGGCCCACCAGATACTTCTCGTTTTTCCTAACCCATGTTGATCAACCATTTACCATAGTCTATAAAATAACTGTGTGGACCTTGAGAAAGAGATCATTTTTTAACATTTTGTGGGCAACTTTGGAACACTACTTGGGTCCCATCAGCTTGCAGTTATTCCTGCCAGCCTTACCCTGCTGGGATGCAGTGGTTTGACTTTATGATACACTATAAATATCATCAATCATCTCTGTTACAAAACTGATGATCTATGTTTCAAGTTCCTGAGAAACAAGGGGTGAAAGCAAAGGAGTAGAAGAAATACAATCATTTGGAACTCATCCTCTGAATGTGGGTCACTACGTTGTTATTATAAATCTTACTGAGGATGGATGAGAAAGGTGGTGGCTAAAGTGTTAGTCCATTTGGGCTACTATTTTAAGAAATCACAGATGGAATTATGTATAAAAACAAAAATTTATTTCTCACAATTCCAGAAGATATAAAGTCTATGATGATGATGCTGGCAAATCCCTGGATCTGATAAATCAGGTGGAAACCCCTCTTCCACTTCCAAAAGTGTGCCTTGCCCATGTTTCCTCTGTTGGCAAAAGCTGGAAAAGTAAAAAGGACAAATACAGTTTGCTGTCTTTTATGAGGATAATAGTTCCACTCATGAGAGCACCCCTTATGACTTAATCACCTATAAAAAGCACAGTTTCTCAGTAGTATTGTATTGGAGATGGTATTTCAATATGAATTTTGTAAGAATGCATTTTAAGAATTGCAATTAACTGTGCAAAACTTTTACATTTTAAATAATTTACTAGGTTTGAAGAAATCAAACTTTTCATGGGTTGGAAGTGAGAGTTGCTAATTCTGGTTAAGAAGTTCGAATTTAGACCCAGAATTAGAAGATAACACTATGTCAATCAAGTTTTACCAACATTAATGATCTCTGGAAATGAATGCAAAGATGGGAAAATGCTCCTTTCCCTGTACATTATTTCCTGATCTTAACTTATTTATCTCTCTTTTAGTTCATCTAGACAATAGCAAGAGAGTCAGTAAAGATTCGCCAGAACAAATGGTTGCAGTTTACTAACTTCCAGCGTGACCCGGAGTAGCATTAATCTGAAGTTTTTCCCTGTTGCAGTATTGGATCTGTGGTGTTGAGAGTGACCTCTCTGGCTGAGAAGACCATCACAAATATGAAGCATCTCAACTGTCTCCCGCCTACAGGCTGGCCTGATTAATCCCAATTGCGTCTGTGGAAAGCACACAAATATAAACTATTCATTTATTTCCAATTGGCGGGTGCCGTGGGGGAAGTTATCACATATAATCTAGTGTTAGTCTATCCACTGCATCATAAAAATTAATTCATCTAATTAATGACATTAGTACTTTTATACATGCATAATTCATATTAATTGATAGGTCTGCCTAAAAAGAATACCTTTTGGAAGAAAAATGATCCCATTAGCACAAGTTTAATCCAAATCAGGGCTGACAAAGCATAGAGCCTTCAAGGCGTATCTTCAGCTTTGTTAATTGTCATAAGCATTCTAAATTGATTATTCTTACATTAGCATGAGACATTTCATTCATCAATGCTTTGCTGTAAAGGAAATTTGTCTAATGGATTTGGGTAGCTCAACTAAATAAGTAGTATTTTTTTCCAGGGTAGCTTAAGGGGCATTTGAAGCATATT
The DNA here is from genome assembly GCA_004027295.1 of Dolichotis patagonum. Classification (NCBI taxonomy): domain Eukaryota; kingdom Metazoa; phylum Chordata; class Mammalia; order Rodentia; family Caviidae; genus Dolichotis; species Dolichotis patagonum. The sequence continues at coordinate 54,310 of PVJX010000470.1, read as the reverse complement.
AATTCACTAACACTGGAGGGAAGAAAAATTAGCAGTGGAAATATATAGAAATATCATACAAAATTAGATTTCTGACACTGAATAATTTTTGTGATATCTATTTCAAAGATAATGGAGTGAATGCGCCTGCACTTTTATTGCTTTTCTGTTTTGCAAGCTCCATGATAAACAGCTAATGTTAATATTTCTTATGAGTTATGTTCCTTCGCCTGGTAGGGCCACAGGGGTATAAAGGGTAGAATGAATGAGATAAACATACGTTTGGGGAGGAAATTCTAGGAGGAATAGTACTACCCAAAGACTGGCCTTAGCCCCAGCACCTTTGGCTTTGGGGAAGGCCATTCCTAATGGTCTGTTCAGCCTGCTAAGCCATGGGAAGGCAATCAGTGTCTGTTCAGATACTGCAATACTTGGAAACTCATGAAGTTAGGGGCCTGCTTCTACTTTGTTTAGGAGTCACTGAAGAATTCTTCCTAGTGGTCAAATTAAACTTATTATGTGGTGGCCAAAATTTTACACAAAGTTTGGTTGGGATCTTCTGATAAAGAGAAGCAGAAATTTGAGAATGAGATGACTAGAATATTTAACATTTACCTCCGTTTCTCTCTCTCTCTCTCTCTTTCTCTCTCTCTCTCTCTCTCTCTCTCTCTCTCTCTCTCCTCTCTCTCTCTCTTTCTGACTGTGTGAACAGCTTCCACATGATGGTTTCTGAGCACCTCTAAGAGGTACATACTAAATGCAGAGTATTTATGCTATTAGGATGCAGGAAAGTGTAGGAAGCCTTCCACAATAGTTTCTCACTTGGCACATTCTTCCTCCTGCTCTTTCTCCTCCTTTTTTACACCACAATGTATTTGAAGTATTTCCAGTATTTTAGATTGGAAAATGATAGTAGAATCAGCAGCCAACCACAAAGAAACATTGTGACCTTGGGCAAGTTGCTTGATATCGTTAAATTTCATTTCCTTTTAAGATGGATGTGGGCATAAAATAATAAAGGTTTTAGTGTACTGTTGTAAGTTGTTTGTGACATAGCACATGAAGCAAGACTCTGTCTGATACATGAAAATTTCTATATTACTAAAACAAATAATATTAATCATTATTCAGATGATCTAAGTGCAAACAAGTTTAGGCTTTCCACTGTTATTTTCCTATTTGAAATTTTCCTTCTTTTCTCTTCTGAACGCTTTTTTACTCTGAGAGAAAATTTTAAGTAAATATCAATTTTCAGTGTTTCAGAGTGGACTGTTTTATTTACACGACATTCCCAGAAATCTTCGAATAGGAAAATAATCTCCTTCAAACCACTGCTACCACCACATTTCCTGCAAATCTGTGCATTTGTCAAAAGAGCCTGCTGGGATGAGTAAAATCAGCTTAGGTTTTAGACTTAGAGAAATGGATGCCTCTGTGTACCTGTCACTGTACCAGGTCTAGGAATGCTGACAAGCACAAAAAAGATGAAACCTTAGGGAGCTGATGTTCTCCTCAAGAAGACTGACAATTCACTAGTAAGAAAGTTAAGTGTTACCTTGCTAGTCAAAAGGCAACAACATCAAATTCCCCACTACTCAGAAAGTAAAGTTCAAAGAAATCTGCTCAGTCTTCGTAACTTTGCTCAGTAGTCAAGCTGCAAATCCAAACTGAAAAAACTTGTTCTGCCAGTGATACTTCAGTTTAAACACTGTTCTCACCCAGACAGGTCTTGAGTGAGCAAAGGTAAAGAAAAGACCGGTACAAAAGATCCCAAACATACTGCCAGGAGTCATTATAGAAAGAGACTCTCCTTCCAAAAAATAACATGTTTCTATCTCCTTTTCCTCATATTTCTCCCCAGTTTGAACTATGTGAGAAAGCCTCCAAGTCAACATAAAGTGTCTGTACAAAGATTTTAAAGGTTTTTATTTACAGTATTGTGTTTTGATGTTTAGTACTGTATTTGTGTTGTTTTAGAGCTGTTGAAATTGTGCTAAAATAATTTCATAATCAATTATCTGATTTTCCACTATTTCTTATGGGAATGATATGTTCAGTTTGTCAACTTTTCAGTGTTCAAACAGGAATTTGGAATAATTGGTCAACAACTGAGATATTGCTGTACAGTGTGTTAGTCAACTTTGAGTGACTGTAACAAAATACCTAGGATAACTTGAAAAGAGAAAGGTTTATTCCGGTACACAGTTTTAGAGACCTCAGCCCATGACTGATTAGTCTGCTGCTTTGAGCCTGTGGTTGCACATCATAGCAGGAGTGAGTGGCAAAAGAAATCCATGCCCTTTATCGCTAGAAGTGAAAGAGAGAAAGAGGAACAAGCTATGGTCTTGCAATCCCCTCTGAGCACAAACTCCCAATGTCCCAAAATTTCTACCACTTTCCAACAGTGTTACAGGGTTCAGACAAAAGTTTGAACACATGGGCCTCTGGGGGGGGTTCTAGATCCAAACTGTGGCATAATTAAAGAAAAAAAATGCAGAGAGAGAAATGCTGAGAGAGAAAGCAGTTGAGGTAATGTGGTATAGAGTAGCCGAACTGTGTGTAAAGGGTTTGGGAGATAACCTTTCAAAAGAGTGGACAGGAAAGTGTTCACATGGGAAAAGATAGCTAGGAAAAAAGGTGACCTTTATAGGGAAAATAATCACCAGTGAGGAGACTAGACAGCAGGGAGGAGTGGGCATGTGTGAGGCACAGGAAGGAATGTGCAAGTGCAGAATAATCACATGTAGAAGAGTAGCAAGAAAGGAGCCTTAGGACAGACAAGCAGGGAATTGAATGAAAACCTATTGCTACCATTTGCTAACTGTGTTTTTGTGGACAGATTTCATTAGCTTTTTAAGCCTGAATTTCCTCATCTACAAGATGATCAATTTCACAAGATTGTTTCTAATAAATAAACATGCTATTTCTACATTATGGATAAATCTGGAAGCATAAAATGTTGCTCCCATGTGTCTTTCTGCTCTTTGAGTATCAGTTGGTGACAAACACAAGATAATAGTAGTGAATGTTTAAGTTTTAAAAATTTATGACAGTAAAGCACCCATTGCCATTAATCTTCCTCACTTTGCAAATATTTATCCCATCATTCTTGCCATTTTCTGAGAAAGTTCTGGAATCCCACTTCAAGAGTGCCTCAGTAGTGCTGTCATTGCTGCCTTGATGCCTTGAATCAATCCAAAATGATTGATTACCTTTCATGATCATTTAACTTCAAGGAGGAATCAGTGAATAAGGTAGAAAAGGACACATTGTAATGGTTTTATTTGACAGAAAATTCTGTACATATTTTTAACTAGTTCACGATATTGAGGAAGCCATGAATAGAGGCTTATATAGAGAACTTCCAGAACTGTTTCAGAAAGTGCAAGAATGTAGGATGAGTGTGTGTGAAGCCAGAGAGAGTATTTTGAGTGGATTAATGGCAATGTGTCTTTTACTATAATGATTTGATTTTTAAACATTCATGTACTTTTGATAACACCTCATACTAAAATATACCCTTGCCTACTTATTTTGTATTTTGCACACATTCTAGTAGATAACTACATGTTTCTTTCAAGCAGGGAAAAGCTTCCTGTATTTAGTGACTGTGTAACTTATTTAATAAGATCATGAGAATCTGAAATAAGCAGGGGGTAGCAGAAAAAAGCCCATTCCTCACTTCTGATGCACAGCTATTGCATTGACCCACATTTTTGCTATGGTTTCAGATTGCTTACTCTTCCAGCCTTTGAATTCATCTCAAGGAGTTCCTTAGGGCTTTTTTCAGTATGACTACCCTGGGGTGCCACATGTTCCAAAATGTGCCCCTCCACTATTCAGAACTGGAGTCGGTTCTCTCCACTCTAATTCCTTTGTTCCAGTAGCTATTGATTTTTCACATCCATTTTTAATCCATTCACCACACTCTGTTTATACCTCGAGTTTCAACAGAAATGAAACACTTCCTAAAGTTGTTCGTTTTAGTTTTCAGTAGACAGAATTCGGGAAAGATAGAGATATTACATGTCCCACTACTAAAATATACCAGATGCGTAGCTTTACTCTGGTTTTTAACATATAATATTCCTTTTTCCTAAATGTAATTTAATATTGCTTTCAACATGGAACATGATACTCTAATTAGAGCAAACATAAACCATACTACTCCCCAAATATATATTTATATGTAGACTAATGGAAAGGGCTAGAGCAAATGATCTGTGTTAGATATTCCAAATGTGAAAAAATGAGGTTGGCAGGGATAAATTTAATAGTTATTGGGAGAATGCTTACAATAATTGGCCATTGTTGAATGAAATGTCAGATATCATTATTGGCATTTACAATTTTAATTAGCTTGATCCCTGAATCCAATATGTTATAGTGATCTTTTTCCATTTTTTTCTGGAAGAAATAAAACTAATAGGCTTTCACAGTTATTTAAGGAAAGGTTATTAAAACCCATGATGCTAGGATGTACTAATAGTTTAATGGAGAAAGAATATGGGTCATTTTTCACGTTAAAACACAGTCCTGAAATGAGATACTTTCCTCATTTTCCACAGAACCAGAGCAATAGAATGCAGGGCTTCCCCAAAGCTCCTGGTCTGGTGGAGATTTCTGTGGTTTTCCATCTTTGTGCTGTCTCTTTCCATTCGTCCACTGCTATGTGGATGGACAGAATGAGCTGGGGAAGACTCTGAAGGATTCTAAGTCGGACAACATGGTGCTGAAGATTCAAAGACAAGTTATCTTTCTTCCAGATCCTTCCAGAGTTAGATGTTTATCTGAAGGTGGCTCTCAATCCATTTGAGGACATTCTACACATACTGTCTCACTCTAAAAGGTGGCTTATAAAATCAAAATAGATGTAACTTTTAGAACCATCTCTCATTATCTCAACTTGCAGAATTTTTCTGATGATGTGTGATATGTACTTCTGATCTCTAATTGTCTAAACTCAAATACTTCAAGAGCTCAATAGGTAACATAACTCTCCGAAAGCAACCATGATCTGGAATGTGGATAGATAAATAGTCAAGGAACATTTAATTATGTACACCTGCCTCTTAGTGTCCATGAAATATTGATTCTAGGATGCCACCCAGCATCCTAGATAGGAAAATCCATGAATACTTATGTCCATTATACAAAATGGAGTAGAATTTTTGTATATCCTAATACACATTCTCCTACATACTTTAAATAATATCTGGATTACTTTTAATATATAATACAGTGTAAATCCTATATAAATAGCTGTTATACTGTATTGAATGACAAAACCTCTGTACCTATTCAGTACGGTTGTAATGTTTTTCCTAATATTTTTGTTCCATGATTATTTGAAGATGTGAAAGACAGGGACATGGAAAGCTGATTCTCTCTCTCTCTCTCTCTCTCTCTCTATATATATATATATATATATATATATATATACACAAATATATACTATATGACATATACATACATGCATAAATACACATATGTATATGCAAATATATACTGTATAATGTATACTATATACTTGAATACTTTAAATTGTATATAAAAATATATACAATATTATGCATACTTTATATAATTGAATATTTTATTTAAATTTAATGGTATGTGGAATTTTAGATACAAAATTCTGAAATAAGTCAGAATAAGTTGTGAATCACTTTTATGGGGCATTATAGATTCTTGGGCATTATAGCTTGACCACCATGTGAGACCAATTAAGAAAAATATAACTAGATAACAAGAGCACTCTAGACTCACTTGTAACATTTTGTGATAGTCTGGGAAAGAGATCCAAGGAGGTCCATACCCATATGATGTATAGTATTTAAAATGAGAAATGAAGCTGGCAAACCCTTATTTATGTTCGATCTTTTACAAATCCACATCTCAGGTTCTGAGTGTCATGCTGGAATGTGGCTGTTTCCCCAGTGTGACCCTCTAGCCTCTGGAACTCTAGCTCCCTTTTCTTCTGCCCATGCCATTGGGAGCTTCTGACTTATGAACATGGAGGACTGGATGGCTCTTATCTTTAATCACTGCTACTCCACAAATCATCATGCTGTGTTCTGCCTAGAGGAAAATATTAAAGGACTTTGGAGAAGCCAGCCTATTTTAACTCTTGTCACAGATCTACTGTCACTGTGTGTCCACCTAGAGCTTCTCTATTATGCAAAAGGTTGCATGATCTCTTGTGCAATTTCTTTACCCTACTGTCTTATGGGTTTAAGAAAGTCACACAAGTGAAGGTTGTTTTCCAGTGGTCAAGTTTTGCAAGGTCAGTAATGGTAGAATTTTCCTTATTTTCCCCAGTGTGATGAGCACTAGAGAAGGTTATTTGCTTAGGCTTTGATAATAATTTCTTGATCTTCTGTATGGTTCTGTATACATTGTTTTCTCATGATATGTATCTTCATATGAAATGAATAAAGATATCAGTTGTCAAACTTCTTCAAAACCATATACATCTTCCTGAGCAATCAGATACAATGAGCCCAGGATTTCTATTCGACTGTGTGGCTGATGGCAGCATGGTGGGAGTTTGGTGGTATTTGCTGGGGCCACTGGGGCATCATGAGCACTTTGGAGGGAACAGAGAACATGGCAAATATAAAGTGGAGATAGGGATCCCAGAGCTGTCTCAAGGCTGCCAGCCTATAGAACACTTGGTTCTAAGTGGTTTGGCTTAATTATTGAAGTAGGAAACATCAGAAACACTGTGTGTGTGTGTGTGTGTGTGTGTGTGTGTGTGTGTGTGTGTCTGTTTTACTGGGTCTTGAATCTAGGGTTTTCACTGAGCTACATACTCAGCCCTTTTTTGTTTTGTATTTTGAGACGAGTTCTTGCCAAGTAATTAATTTTTCTAGAGTGGGCATGAACTATTATTGTCTTGCCTCTGTCTCCTAGTGCTGGGATTACAGGCACAAGCCATTGTTCCTGGATCAGAAACACGCTTGCTGGAATGCTTAGGTTGAATTACCTTGCAAGGAAGGCAGTCATTAGTAGAAGTTCCCAAAAAGCATGTGTTGAAACCTAATGCCCACTGTGGCAGTGTTAATAAGCAGGTTTTTGGGGACCTGATTAAGGACTCTGTTCCCATGAGTGGATCAGTGCTTATGAAAGGGCTAGATGGAAATATCTCAGGCCTTTTTTTTTGTTCTTCTTCTCTTCCATCCTGAGGACACATGTATTGTCTCTCCAGAGTAAGACATTGTCTTAGAAATAGAGACCAGGTCTTTGCCAGACACCAATCAGTACCATGATCTTAGACTTTTCAAATCCTAGAACCATGAGGAATCAGTTAGTATTGCTTATAAATTATACAATTTGTGGAAGTTTGTTTTAGTAGCACCAAAAACTAAGATAGCCACCATCGCCATCCCCTGGTTTTCTGGTTTTGTATGTCCGTATACATTAGAAAGCGCAAGAAGTCTTACATTCTATCTAAAGGGAACTAGTATAGAACAGGTGTATAGGAATTTATGTGATCTGTGAAGGTCTGCCTCCTCTCCAGTCTCATCCTAGGCATATGGGCCTTCCTTTACGTTCTCCCACAGACAGTAATAACTCCAATCTGGCACCTTTGCACATACTCAAACTGTTATCTAGGGAAAGATCTATCCAGATACTAATGGTCTATCTCCTCCCTCTTCATCTTTGTGTTCTGACTCCCATCCAATGCTCAGATCTATATATTATTTTTTTAATTTTTTATTATTTTGAAGGTAGTAAAATACAATAGAGCAAGACAGAACAAAGCCAATCGAGACAATGTAGTGAAATTGGTACAGAACTTCACAGCAGGATACCGGGACAATAGTAATAGGTACCATAGTATATCTCATTATCTTCACGATAGTTGCCCATTCAATCAGGTATAGCAATATCAAACATCCTCCCTCCCTGGTTAGCAACTGGGGGCCAGAGGTCTGAGCATCTCTTGGGAGAATGACCTTATGCAAATAGCAAATATGGAGGATTTCCTTCTATCTTCTCTTTGAAGGCAAATATTGATTTCAGTTTTTGCTTTGTTCTGATTGTTTTGTGCTATTCAATACTCTGTTTTGATAAGTTTTATGATGTTCTGTTTTTGGTTTGATTGTGCAGATCTACATTTTAGACAAATTTCCTATGATGACTCTTTCACCTGTCTCTCATGTTACCTTTAGTTTCTTGTGAGTTGCTAATTTCACAGTGATCTTCCTGAACATCAACTCAGCAGCACTTTGGACACTCATGATCATTTGATTCACGCTTCCATTGGTTTCATATCTATGTTCATATCAACCGTAAGAGCAATGTGAGGCCCTAGCTTATTGCTATGTGGTCAGAGTCTGACCCAGAATAGCTGTTCCATGTTATGAGTAAACTCAAGGCATACAGTCAAATAAAGGAGTATCTCTGGAGAGAGGCATCACAGAATGGGGGAAAGAATTTTTATCAGGAATCAAGATTCCTAGATCCTTGCCCCAGCCTGAAGTTAATTTGAAAGCAGAAGTGCCCCTCAACCTTAAAAATTTGAAAAAAATATGAGAGCAGAGTTATATGTATGGTTCAACCATAAGAAATTGCTGATATTAGACCTTATTTTTCCCCCTTAAACCTGTTAACATGGCAATTTCATGCGGTTTAGCTAATTGGATGGAAATTCCTTTCAGTTTTGTCCTGGAGTCACTGAGTTTACTCTACAAAGTCTGGGGTCTTAACCAGGATAAGGTTCCTTCCAGGGGGACTGGGTCAGATCACAGAGGGAAATCCACTCTATGTGGGGGATGCAGAGAACTGGTTCTCACTAGTCCTGCTTGTCAAAGAAGGTAGTCTGTGGTAGCCACTGTCCCCAAACCACATATTTCTCACTCCCAGTCATCAACCCTAAACCTTCACTTTTAACGTGCTTTGAAAAGAATATCTTTTCCCATGTTCTCACACCTGTCCTTCTGCCTTTGTGAAGCAATTTCCACCGAAACGATGGTCTGCCACCAAATAAGAGTTTACTAAGAATAAAAATTGAATTTCGTCCGCCTGTTGACAAGCTGATTGATCTGGGGGCTCTCATGACCGAATCCTCTCCTAAGCACATTCTCATTTATCACAGGCAAGATTGTTTCAAAATCAATAATAGCTCTGCTCTGACTAGTGTCTGCTGGGGGCCTGTCAGGGTGCACAGCCTTCTCTGTAATGCCGCTAATTTTTTTGACAGAATTATTTCAACAGTTAAATCATTCTATGTCTGTTGTCCCCATACTTTCCCTAGAATTATTTGCTGAAGTCCTAATTTTTAATATCCTTCTTGGAAGGGTGAAGCAAAGAAGAGTTTATCTGTTTTGTCATGAGGTTTATATTTTGTCTTTGTTTTCCTTTCTCAAAAATCTGTGAGTTAGGCTTTAGGACCTCTTTTGGGTATACCAGGGCAAAACTCCGTAGACCATTTGCATCAAGATTATACACAGAGATGAAGAAGAAAGGAAACCTGACTTCCCTGCATAGATGAGTTGTGCAGGTTTAGCAAATTTCTTTGTCTCCCTGAACCTCATATTAAGAAATGGGTTAAGTGAAGTCTTAAGTACAGTCTATTTTTAACAAATGGTTTATCCAAACCTAAAGCTTGTTGGTAAGATTCAGGCCAGTCATATGTGTTTTATAATTTTTTTCCCAATATACATCTTGTCTTTTTATTCTCTTAGTTGTGTACTTCATAGAGCAAAGGTGTTTGACTTTGATTACGTTTATAATTTTCTACTTTTATTTTTTTTTTCTTTTTAGGTACTATGCCTTTGATACTGCATCTTAGGAGTCTTTGACCAAACCGTCCTCATAAAGATTCAGTTCTGAGTTTCCTTCTAAGGGTTTCACAGTACAGGCTGAGCATCCTGAAAGGTCTGAAATGTTCCAGAACCCCAGATCTCTGAACACTGGTGTAATGCCACAAGTGAACAATTCCAGAACTGGAGTCAGAACAAATGTACCCCAAATATACTATTAAAAATTATCTTCACACTGTGGATAAACATAAATGAATTTTTAAATTTCTTTGCAAATACATGTTTTTGACATAATAATTACATTCATTCAAGAACTGCTACATATATATTGCATCTTAATCATTGCTACGTCCCCTGGTCTTCCCTGCCCTTCCATCTCCCCCTCATCCACATATCCCCTCCCCATCTCCAAAAAGTCTACCTTTGATGTCTCCTATCATCCGTCTTTTATTTTGCTCTTTGTAATTATTTATGTTTTGGGTTTCTTATATAAGAGAAACTGTGTGATATTTGACCTTTGTATCTGATTACTTCATTTAGCAATGTGGTCTTAGGGTGCATCCATGTTTCTATAAATAACTCAAATTTATCCTTTTTTATTGCTAAGATATATTTTCTTTATCAGTTGATCTGTTGGTAGACCCATAGGCTGATTCCAATATTTAGCTGTTATAAGTTGTACTACTATAAACCTGAGTATGCAAGGATCACAGTAATATGACGTCTTTAACTTTTACAAGAAGATGCCAGAAGAGGTATAGGATCAAATGGAATTTCTATTTTTAGGTGTTTTTTTTTTTTTTTTTTTTTTTTTTTTGCCAGGGATCTAACTCACAACCATGCATTTGACAGGCAGGCACCATTAAGCTACATCCCTGGTCCTTTTTTTAGTTTTTTGAGGAATCTCCATACTGATTTCCATAGTGATTGTACTAGTTTATACTCGCACCAACAATATACATGATCTTTGTGTTCAGATTTGAGTGTCATCCTCAAGAAATTTTATTGTACATGTAAATATTTCAAAATCTGGAAAATTACCAATCTGAAGTATCTTTTTAGCCCCAAACCTTCCAGGGGGATTACTTCAGATTTTTAGCATTTTCAAACACATTACATAATCAGATTGTATGTATATATAAGAAATTATGCTGAGGCTTTTATTGAGATTGCTTTAAAAATTTATGAGTCAATTCAGGAAGAATTAAAGTTTAAATTGTATCTTAATTGTGTAAGATATACTCTGTAACACAGTGTATGTGTTGATTTAGGTCTTCCTAATCTCATTTACCATTTTGCAGTTTTTAGCATAAAGATTCTGTATATGCTTTATTTATAACTTCATTATGGAAAGCTGTTGTGAGTGGCCACTGTTTTTAAAAATATTTCATTTATGATTATTTGTTCATTACTAGTACATAGAATACAATTTATTTCTGTAAATTGATCTTTTGTTCTGCAACCTTTCTAAATTTACTTTTTTAGTTCTAGTAGCTTTCTTACAGATTACTCGTGATTTCCTGTGTAAAGAATTGCATTGTCTATGAATAAGGATGGTTTTATTTTTATTTTCAATTTGAGTATCTTTTTTTCTTTTTCTAGACTTTCTGGATTTGCTGATGCATGCAGTAAAAAATTGTGTAGAAGTGATGAAGGTTGACATCCTTGATTAGTTCTTGGACTTATGGAGAAAACATTCAATATCCTGTAGGGTATAGGGTTTTTCATAGATAACTTTTATTAGGTTCCTTTCTATCATTAGTTGTCTGATAGTTTTTACCATGAATGAATACTGAACTTTGTCAAATGTTTTTCCTGCATCTATTGATATAATCATATGACATGTTGAATTAAATAGCTGATTTTTGAGGACTGAACCAGATCTTCACTCCAGTGATAAATGTCATTTGGTTGTCAATATATTTCTTCAATGTAGTAGCTGTTCAATGCCACTTTGAGTTTCCGTTTCTCTGAAAAACTTAAGTTCTGGTAACACAGGGTTAGAATTCCTGCCAGTTCACAATCCAGAGTTGAATAGAGATTACCTACTAGTATTTGCCTAATAGAAAGCACAGTAGAGACCAGATCATGATTTTTTTTTCATTATGGACTATATACCAGTGGCCTTTGCAAAGCAAAGAAATGTTTCTCTGTGACAATGTCTCCAAAATTTGGAAAGTAAAAGACAGAAAAAGGAAAAAAATGAAATATAACATGTACTTTTAGGGAATTGATCAATATTTCCAGTTTTGTCTATCCAGTTCCATGCCAGTGGTCCCCTGTGACCATTTAAATTTGAAACTTTATTCTAAATGAATATTCTCAGAATCATTTTTATAACTGTTCAATATATAACCTCATCTCAGCATGAGAGGGATCTAGAGCAATTGAGTGCAATGAAAAACTAAGTGTGGAATTCTTTTCAGGATTTGTAACTTGGGTAAATGTGGTGCAATGAAAGTCTCATATCTTCTACCCAAAGCCTTAAAAATATGCCCAGTTATTTTGTTTTGTCTGCTTTATTTATTTTTAATCCCATGACCTATATACTTATTCCATATTTTATACCAGGGAAACAACCTTTGGGCAAGTAGAAATGACAATATAGAAAGAAAGGAAGTGATAAAGAATTGATGACAATGAGTCCTCCAAATGTGTATTTCATGGTGTCTCTACTTTGCCCATGAAGTATCTTCCAGCTGGATTATGTTCCTACTTCTTATTTTATACCTGACTATATCTACAAGTCTCCCTTCCTTGGCAACACTCAACTCTCAAAGGGAGAGTTCATCTTGCTCATGTAGTGTCTTTCTGTTCTGATCTTTGTCCTTTTGAAGTTCCTCAAACTGCTATTGTCTGATAGCTTAAACTGTTTTCTAAAACTGAAAGATAAAACACACCACATAATAAATAAAAAAACGGAGTTCCTGAAGGATATGCACCTAACTCTCCCTCTTAGTGTTACCTTGGTATTTCTTTTTGGCGAACATGTTTTCCCAGTCCCTTGTATTTCCTTCTAAAGGCCCTCTGTGAAATACATCCACCTATAATACTATGTACAAATGAAGTTACTGTGCACACTTCCTCGCTTTACTTTTTTGTCATTTGAAGTGTATCTTGAAAGATTATATCTTAAGGATTAGTCTACATCATTACAAATATCCGTTCTGTCAAACAGCATTTATTGAGACTGATTGCATACCAGCAGTTCTTTTAGCTCTTTGAGCGTAGTATCACAGACACAATCACTACTTTCATTGATTTAATCTACTTGTTTTGATTGACAAATTGATAATTTTGATTGATAAATTTTAACTGAAATATCAAAACCTGGCAAATAAAATCTTTTAGTTATTGTGTGATAGAATAACAACATTTATTATAAGAAGTGGTACTAAGTGCTAAGGAAGAAAATAAATCAGGATCAAAAGACATAAAGCACTGAGACATGGAGTCGAATTTCAAACTGAATAGTAATGAGTGAGGGAGACCTGTACCTGATATATTAAAATACACTCCTGCTTTTTAAGGATAGTGTAATAGTCTAAGTGAATAGCAAATATAATAAAGGAATATTTGGTTGTCTCCATTTTATCACCAATAAACAGTCCTACAAAGATGATCTTTTTAGACATTGTCTGTACTTGTGTGTAATTTAAGCTGAGTGGAAATTTTTTTTTAAAAATGTCATGCTAGCAGAAGAATTACTTGACTGTCACCTACCAGACTGACTTTCTCAAAGATGAGGACCGTATCTTAAATATATTTGAGTTTCTTGAGGCCAGGGGATATTTTTTATTTGAACATATAACATTGGTAAATAGGAGCAGAATGATTTGAGCATGGCTCCCATTCTTCCGGTAAGCACCCGAGCCTCAGAGCTCTTCGGCCCACTATCCTAAAGCTTCTGCGTACAGCAACCTCCTTGGGCTGCACTGAACATGCTGTGCTAACTAAGAACCTACCTAGAACTGAAGGTGAAGAGTCTCTTCTATTAGGTGATAGATTTTTGAACACTGTGTCCTCAGAATGTTGAGACTTAAGGCCGGGGATTTAGCTCAGTGGTGTAAGCGCCTGCCTAGCAAGCGTGAGGTTGTGAGTAAAGAATGTTCAGGTTTATAGACCTCACTTCAAAGGGGAAGAAAAAAATAATTCACCTTAATTAAGACCTTTTAAACAAGTGCATCTCTGTTTCCCAAAGGCCATTCTTTAAAGTATCAAAAAGATTCTACATGTCCTCAAGGTTAAATAAAGTAAGAAAATTGGTATGTTGCAAAGGCTACTGTGTGTTGAAAGTTAAAATCAGTCCAGTTTAGAGAGGAAAAAGCTCTCTTGGAAAGACATGATGGATATGTAGCAACTTGCAGCTCTGATAATATTTTCAGAGGATGTCAGAACGTTTACAATTATTCATGCTAAGAACTCATTTACTCCCTGGCATTATCTTTGTTGGTCATAAAAGCAAGTATCCTTGAAGCGAGTAGGGAAAGGTCATCTCACAAATATAATAAGCAAGCTCTTTGCTCTTAGTTTGGTTGGAGGAGGTAAAAGAAAAACATGTAAATAAGGAAAGTCAACTATAAACAGCTGGACGGTGTGCCTGAATTTGTAGGGTAGGTGATTCTTGCTGATGCCAGAGCCTGGTGTTCTCAAATAGAGCAACAAGAAGTGATTTCTATTAAGCCCTCATATCTTATTATTTTATAACATAAATTGCCGTTAGGCCTGCCTGCAGAATAGACTGTGATGATAATTTACACATGCTGGACAGATAAATGATTCAATTCTTAGTTACAAGAGACTGTTGACAGTGATTACTGACACTCATTTCTTTCATGCACATTATGTGGGGTAGGAAACTCCAGGTTTAGAGGCCTTTCATGTTTTCTCAAAGTAAATCAGTCACTTACATAATAATTATTTATTATTCCACATTGGCAGACAGTTGGGTGCATTTATGACAGTTAAGCACTTTAGACAAAATACTGCAAAGTGGCACAACTGATAAAATATTTTACAGCGCAGGAGAAAGCAACAATAATTAGAAGGTTTGGGTATATAATGAAAGGGACAAAACAGGTTTTGCTGTTGACTTGTGGCTAGTCTTCACCTGTAACTGTATGCTTAGGACTAATGTGGTGTTCGCTAAGATGAGTTTGAGACCACTAGAATTTTTTCTAGACCAATGGCTTCTCCAAATATCATTCATCAACCCATCTATGCATACACTTCATTTTTCATTCATGTATTCATCATTTAACTTTCCTTAAGAATTTTCTGAGCATTCAGTGCCCTTCTAAGGACTTCCAATCATGTCTGACTGCAATGACCCTTGAGGGAAGAAGGTGAGTTTTTGTTTCAATAGAATCTGGTCTACTTCTTCCAGTTCTCTGCCCAGTTTTATTCCAGAGGTTCATCAGAGTTCACTTTCCATGAAAATAGAAAGTTTTAAATCTGAGATCTTTTGTTTTAGTGATTGGTCAGTGGCACTTTTTTTCTAAAATTTATTTCTCTTTGAAAGCATAGAAGAAAGTCCAGTGGAAAAAAATTCCTTCATACTTCTAACTTTCATTGCCTTTTTGATTTCCTGATTTGTTATGTTGTTGTTTCTCAGAGGTATTCTATGTACAGTCAGCTCTACTGAGACTTAATATATATGTTTCTGGAGATGAATGGACTAAGCAAAGTCACACAATAAAAATCAGGATGTATTGTGGGAAAAACCAGGAGCAAGAATCCAACTCAAAAAACTGACATGTTTGAAAACTGATAAACACTGTAGAAATGCAATAAAATTTGTAGAACAGTTTTGCATATATTAAATGACTGAGAAATGCATGAGTAGTACAATAAATATGGCACTGTACCTTGAAAAAGACCCAAATTTTGCTGTGGAAATGAATGTTGGAAGAATTGTAGCTTGTAATTTCCTGTGATTTCATACAAGGAGGCTTACCTGAAATCTGACACAAAATTCAAATACAAGGTGAACTGAGGTTGGTAAATGTTTTTGTATGTGAATATTTGTATTTTCTGTATTCCTACATGGCTCATATATTCCAGATACAGTTTTATGTGTTCAATTGGCATTTTTGGCAAAATAAATTGTGAATAAGCAAACACAAAATTTGCATGATTGCATGGTTTTCATAAGGTTCTCTGATAGATCAGTCACACTGAAACAACGTTGTTTTCAAAATAAGTATGATAGAGTTGCCTATATATGTATGGGAATGTGTCTTTTATTTTCAAAATAAACTTTAATGCAGAATATCTTTTTTAAAAGTTGAAAATTTATAAAAACAAAAGATGTAAACTATAATATTAAACAACCACTTGGTCTTTTGTATCTTTCTCTTTTTTAAGAATAGGCCATTTACATATATGATAGACCTTATCTGAAAGAAGGTATGTACAAAAGAAACTTAATGAATTCTAGTAGGGATACTTCCCTAGTAAGTGGTGATACTTGCTCAACAATTAGTTTCATTTTAGATGAAAATAATCCACAAACAAAATGTTACATACTCATATATTTCCAGCCGTGAAAAGAAATGAAATGGTGACACATATGCAACACAAGTACAATTATGCTAAGTCAAAGAATTCAGATACAAAAGGCCACAAACCTATAGAATGCAAAATATTGGTTGTTTCCAGTTTAGAGTTGGGAAGGGAAATGACAGGATTGGTAAAAACAGGGTGTGGCGTTTCTTTCAGATAAAAATGAAAATGTTCTAAACTTGAATGTGATAATTGTGCGTATCTGTGAATAGTATTAAAAACCACTGAACTGTACATTTTAAATATGCACTATATATATATATTATATATACATATACATATATATAATATTTCAATGAAGCTGTTTAAAAAAGAGTTAGATTCATTTCAGGTTTTTTCTAGATAGCATTGCTCTAAGGACACCAAGACTGTGTGTTCTTAGAGGCTGGAGGGATGAGCATGTAAAACTCAACTGATTCTATGCACAAAGGTGACAGTCACCCTTGGAAATATACACTTCTCCAGTAAGTCCTACAAGCTGTGTGGGCTCCATAGAGAGAAAAGTCAGTGTCTCCAGAGAATTGGCCACGCTGGGACTAGGGAACCAACCGAGAAATCAACTAAACTGCTTTTCTAGTAAGCCGCACAAACCACGTGGTTTCCAGGGAGAGAAAAGTCAGCGCCTCCTGTGAGCCTCCCTGTGCATGGGCTGAGAATCAAACACCGCTGACCCCCCAAGCAACCAACTGGTTTGGAGGACAGGCTGAGGTGACAGCAACTAGGTTACATAGAGCAACTAAATACTTGTATTGTTTGGTTGATTTTGCAGGCCTGGAGCGAACCATGTGAGCGTCTCTTGGGAGGATGACAACAAGCAAAGTAGCAAATATGGGGAATTTTCTTCTCTTTGCCTTTGAAATCCAATATTGTTCTCACTGTTTTGTTTTGTTCTGATTAATTGTTTTTGCTTTATTCAGCATTCTGTTTTGATTGGTTTTATTCTGTTTTGTTTTTGGTTTGATTTTGCTATACCTGATGGAATGGACAACTATTGTGAAGATAACAAGATATACTATGGGAGCTATTGTTGTTTTCCTACTATCCTGCTTTGAAGTTCTGTACCAATTTTGCTGCGTTGTTTTGATTGGCTTTGTTCTGTCTTGTTTTGTTGGAAATTAATATCTTTACAATAAAATGAAATACACTTGTGTACGCTGTGCCCACTGTTGACCTGTGGACCAGTCTGCCAGTCCCTTTCATCTGTGATCTCTGTTTCAATATCTTGTCCATCTTCATTTTGATATAGTTGAGGGCTACCTCTGGTATGTCCCCAGGCTGTGTTTTTCAGAAAAGAGCATTTGGAGGGATTGTTGTTTGAACTCTTCCACACTGGAAGATACCATGTTGTTGTCTTGCTGCAAATGTAACAACTTAAGTGGATGGAAAAAGATGAGGTTTTTGTAACCATGTAATGGCTGGTAGCTCTAGGTATTGTAATGTTTTCTTTGAACTTTAAAATTTTCAAGGAAGTTCAAAAACAACCTGATTTTGTTCTTTGGAAGAAATAATGAGTTTTTTGCTTGGACGTGTATCTTTCCTTTTTTATTCATTTCTTAAGTTTTCTTTAATTTTTTTCCTTTTCTGTACTTAGAAATTTTAAATGTTGCTATTTAGTATTGTTCTTTATTTATTTTTCAACTGAGAAGAAAATTATCTGGATCCAAAGTGTGTCAACAGGGTAGTCTTTCTCCTTGGCTCAGATTTCTTCTACCATAGGTGTTTGTCTAGTTCTCTCAGACTTTAAAGCTGATATGTTCACCACCTAGCAGATAATTATGTATCTTGGCTTTGCCCACATGGGGTCTTTCCCTGGCTTCACTCTTTTCCACTGTGATATTTTGGATAGAAGAAATACATGAACTGCTGTTACCACAGACTGTCCTGTCTTCTTTGCTATGGTTATTGAATGGATTCAGGATGTTATTGCCAGTCTTCAGTCTCCTTTTGTATTTAAACAGCATACATAAGTTTTCATCTGTGAGTGAAAATAAAGTTAAACTCATTCATAAGCACTGATGAGAGAGAATCACAGCTCTAGTCACTTCAACTAGAAATACTGATGTAAATAAAAAGACAGCAGCTTTCTAATTCATGCATTGCTTTGAATCCTGGACCAATGAAAGGCACCTCAAATAGGAGGAGAAATGGTCCTATCCTTGGGTTCTAGCATGTCATAGAGTCTTTGTGCTGTAAGAATTTCTTCTATGTTCTGTGTATTTATCAGCAGGCCTATTGTGTGGTGGTGGCATGATTCATGCCTGTTCTTTATAATTTTGTTATTTGAAACTATATATCTTTGCCCTTGCTTTTCATATATTTGTTTCTTAGTGTTTTGATTGAATTCAAGGCCAGGTTTATGGAAACCTGAACGTGTGTGTGACTAGTCCTTTGATACCTGCTGTGACCTAGGTGTGCTTTTGAGGTATTGAGTGCTTGACTCTTGCAATAATCTCATGGAAACCACATTCAAAGTAATCTATTGTTCCCAAACCAGAGAATCTCAGAGTTGTAGGATATTAGAAATTACAGAGCTGAAAATTCTGCCTGGTATTTAATTCCTCTTCATGATATCTTCTTCACGTGCTTTGTTTAACCTTTTCTTGAGCCATTTTCTGTGAGAACAGGCTCACTATCATCACTATGGTCCATTTCGCTGCCAGACAACTCCCTGAGTCAAACTGAAATCTGTTCTTTTTGAATGGTCTTAAAAATAGAAGAGAAAGTTTTGGGGTCTGTCAGGGATTTGTTAAGGAGACAAAAAAGCACTTTAGGTACTATAATCAGAATGGTATTTTAAACAGAGAACATGGTACCTTCAAAATTATTTTAAAATTTTGGGTAAATGAAAGTCAAGGAATAGATACTGGCAGCCTCCCAATTTTAGCTTTTATTGAACTGTAATATAGATAGAAAATGCTGTTGGTATTTTTTGCTTCAAGATCAATCAACAGTGAATTGTCAGTCTCACTGAAGAGAAAATTTCTCTCTCTGACTCTGTCTCTCTGTCTCTCTGTCTCTCTCTCTCTCTCTCTCCTTTCTGTCTGTCTGTCTGTCTCTCTTCCTTCCTCTTTCTCTCTCTTTCTTTCTTCAGGGCCTATCTATGTTTCCCACTGGCCTCACTGGCCATCACCTTCCAAATACTGTTTCAATTTACAGTGTTCTGGTTTACAAGCATGTAGCCTCATACCCCACACTCGACACTGCCTAATTTCTACCTGCCAAATGTATCTTACCAGCCTCTGTATTACAGAGGTTACATAACAAGGCAACAGAATGCATACGAAAGGAATAGACAACCTAAAGAAAGTTATGTAAATGCTGGATGAATACCAAAATATACCTTCTAAAATCTTTATTCCTATAATTTATAACCACAAGGTTCAAGAACCAAAACACTTTATAGGTTATATATGCCTTCTCAGTAGGAGAAAAGTTTAATCATAATAAAACATTAGCACAAGAGTTCAAAATATTTTTATGAATTCACACCAATCATCTATCAAGACCTGTTAAGCAAAGGGTTACTGTCAATGTTCTGAGATTCAACAGGGAAATTAGGACAAGGCAGATAAAGAAGAATTAAATAGTAATGAATATAACTTGGACTTTGTTCCTCAAGAAATATTAGCTTCTAATTTTTATGAATCTGCATAAAAAGAAGGAAAAAAGACCCCAGTGATGGAGCCATCATGTAGTTTCAAAAGCATCTTGCATTATTGGACACATCCTTTAATTTTGTACCAGCACACAAAAAGAAGCCAACAAGAGCAGTCCACTGGGACCACACTTGACAAGTGGGAACTAGAGTGACATGTCTGTGGTGCTATGGACCTTTGCCTGTTCCCTTCTCATCTCTCTGGAGAGTAGCAGAGCCATCAGGAAGTTTATTCACTTATAAACACACCTTATTTTTAACATCTTAGTCATATTCAGCTGAATTATCATTGCTTATGTTATCCCAATGACTCATTTCCTCTTGCAGCTTGCAAATATTAGACATTATTATATCCCATATCTGCCTCATTCCTTGTAACCCTGAGAACTCTCATTTGGTTTATCCAAAACAAGAGTGGATAAAATGCAAGAAGAGAAAAAGCAGACTGCACACACTGTCTTTTTATTTGAAGCCTCAGCACTCTAGAAAGGTTCAGCTAGTGTGCAGTGTAGAATGTAGATGGATGGCAGCAATAAAATCAGATATAGGAAAAAAGCAATCAAATCACCGAGTGGGGCACATTCCAAATATATTATATCAGGATAGGGGCCCTACCTTAGGGCATATGTTCCCTTCCATAAAATGCTTCTAAGATGTGTCTGTATCTGTCTCTTCAACCCATATATACTTGATTTGATAGTGTATTTCAAATAGTATCCTATACTCATATTGCTCTCTTATTTTTCCATGGAAATCATATTTTATTACATACTTTTGTATTTGGTACTCATAGTAGATGGTAGCGGGATACTACTCAAGTCCCCCTTACCTGGCTAGTGGCCCATTACTTGTTAATTTGCTTATAAGTTATCCTCTCACTTGATATAAATCTAAGCACTGGATGCCTGGTTCTGATTTTGTGGGCTATTGTTCTAAGGTGTATGCTTTCATTGAATAAAAATGCAAATCATCCTTTAAAAGTTTTTATGTTCTTTTAAACTATCTTGGTTAGTGTAGGTAACTTTTCTATAGGAGAAACTGGCACAAAATTGAATATTCTGTCTGCTGTGGTCTGTAGAGTGGAGCAAATTCTTGAACCAGAGAACTACACGTTCCTGTTTAGGAGACATAATGATCCCTGCAATATGTATTTATTTAGAATAACAATGTCAAACACGATTGCTTTCATGACCAGGCTAAACATTGTTTTAAAAAGGAAAGATGATGTGTGAAACTTGTGACTCAATCTGGGGCTTCTCAACCTGGATACTATTGATGTTTGAGATTGAAAAATATATTGTAAGGAGCTGCTCTGTGAATTGTAGATATTTAGCAACCTCCCTCACTTTGCCTTCGGGATGTCAGTAGCACGCCCAACTTTGTAACAGCTGAACTGTCTCTGGACACTTCCAAACACCTGGGGATGGAGGACAGTTTGCTCCCAGTGCAGTGTGTTCTGCCTGCCTCAATTCTAGGACTTTTAACCTGGGAAAGTAGAGAAGCCCGCTGAGCAAAGTACAATAAATTGTAAAACAATTTGCCGAAGGTCAAGGCTAGAGTTGGTCACGTGGTAGAGACTATAATACAGATCTTCCAACTTGCCCCACAGCTGCAATGACCTCACATGGGTGATTTCTGCCAAATCTTGTCCCCTTTGCAGATGAAGGTGAGAGGACATGTGAGGTAAGATATCCCCAGTTCTAAATAGAGAGCCCTCTAGGAATCCATCGCTAAAGGTGAGGAACTTGTCCTGTGTGCTTTCTGATTTCATCTAGAACTGAGACTATCTGCATATAAGCTTGTCTCCTCTAGGCTACCCAGAGCAGCTATAGAATTGGAGAGTAATGATTGTTCAGCTAATGTCTGGAAAAATATCTTTTCCAAGTTTCAGATTAAAGACAGTCAAAGAGACTGTCATATAGGTGACGGTGTGGCTAGTTTCCTCCCTTGCTCATTGTATCTGTGTATGTCAAGTCTTGAGTTATGAAATACTGGCTGGGTAGGGGCTGGGGTTGGTAGGGAGCCATGGGGCTGAAGACTCTGTTTATGACACTTGTCATATTTCATGGACCACGTCTGGAGCCCACCTGCCTGCTTACTCTCCTTGGAATGCTGCGGTCCTCCCACAAGCCGCGTGCTACTCCGATGACTTCAGAGGACACTGTACTTTCCGATTTCCTAACCTTTCTATTAAAATTAATATTTAGATTTTATAACTTTAAAAGTAGAAGAATGATGGAGGGGGTATTTGATGTTTATGTCTCTCAGTCACGAAAATGCTCCTAATTTCACTTGATGCTGGGCCACACACATGTAGTCACAATAAATAGCATTTAGCGTGTTTACAGTATGCTGAGGATGAGGAGGACTTCTGTTTTTATATTGATGGACTCAGCTGGACTGGGGATACTATTGTTTACAATGAGCTACATTTTTTGTTGTTCTGATTTACCCTCAAATTAAATCTTTATTTCAGAAACCAACCCCAGGGAGCCTCTGTAACGAGGGAATGTAATAAACAGCATTAGGAAAGGGCCCGTAGCTGCTGCTCTCTGGTAATTAGTCCAAATGTCTCAATCAGAGTGGTTTTCAAAGTTTTATGGCAGCAGTTTGGTCACAGGTTTATTTGTAAAAAGCTGGTTTGCCATTTTGTTCAGCCTGGCCTTTGTCCCTCGGGGAGGGGAGGCGGGGGTTTGGTGATGTGGAGTGGGGGCAGGAAAATCAGACTTGCAGCTTCCTGGGGGCCCTGTCCGTGTTTCTTGTCACCATCTGTTTCTAAATTTAAAATTATCTGAATTTAAAGGAACCAGGAAGCAGAAATATATATCTGGCCTTTATTTTGAAGACATGCAAAGGAAGTGTAAGGAATGAGGCCAGTACTGAATATACTGGGGGTGTTGTTCCCAGCAAGGCATGAGAGTAAGGGGGCATCTTCCTATAATCCTTGGCAAGAGAGGAGGGATCACTCGTGAGCTATGCATGCCCGGGCAGCACTGAAGTCCCCCAGTGTACTGGATCCTAGCTTGTTTGCAAAAGGGAAACCTAGGCTTTGGTGATACCCCCAGCCCAAAGTTTCCTGGGAATCTGTACAGGTCTAAGACCTCTGTGTGCCTAGGAAAGGCTGCACCACTGAGAGACCAGAGGACAGAGAGTGGCAGGGCTAGCTTGAACCACATTCCCAGCTCACCCACAGTAGCAAACCATCAGCTCCTGGTTTTAGATATCCTGTGTCTTAACTATCTCCAAAATTTCTGAGTCATTCAGTATTAACTGACTACTATACATGTAGGAGGCAATTTTGCCATCTTTTTTCCTTTTCTATTGTATTATTAATATTAGCAGTAGTAGTAGTAGTAGTAGTAGTAGTAGTAGTAGTAGTATGGGGGTTAATTTCAGGACCTTCACAATGAGGTGGACACCAGCTTGTTTATTTTTTTTTTAATTTTGAAACAAGGTGTCATCAAATTGCTAAGTTGCCCAGAGAAGACTGGAACTTGCAGTCCTCTCCCTCAGCCTCCCAGATTTCTGGGATCATAGACATGTGCCAATACATCCAGCTCAACCAACTTACTTTCTAAGCCAAATGGTCAGTACAGGGTCTGGATAGGCAAAAAGTTCTCAGGGCACACTGGATCAACGGTTTACCTCAGAAATCCTAGAATGTCTTCCTTATGAATTCTAGACCCTTCTGCTGGGTGAGGAGGTGCTTCTACCTCCAGGAAAAAGGAAGGGCAGAAAGAGTGGTTATAGGAAGGAGCTCTGCTTGTGTGGCCCTGCTCACTAATGTGGACGTTTTTCCTTATTTTTCTTTTTATTTTATGTATGTCTTCAGCTCTGGTTATCAAACCCTGGGCATTGCATATGCTGGTCAAATCCTCTACCACTGAATTTCACACTCAGCCCTTATTTATTTTTAGACTTTTCTACTATGAAATCTAAGGAAAAATCAATCATTGAGCCCAAGGGACTTCAAACATTTTCTGTAAATATCTAGTTAGGAAATGTTGTAGGCCCCATTGGCCAACTAGTCTCTGTCACAATGACTCAACTCTGCCTGTAGTGTAAAAGCAGCTATAGAATTTCTGTGATCCAATAGGCTTGGCTGTGTTGCAGTAAAGCTTTATTCACATACACCAAGTGGTAAGCAGGTGTTATGGCTTGTTTTATCCCACAAAAATCTCACATGGTCGTAAGTGGAGCTTTTTAGGAGGTTGCTGGATCTAGAGTGTGGGATGTTGGGGTTAGGGGTATGCGATGACTAAATGAGTCCACTCACTGGTTTGACATAGTTCTGGATGTGATTAAGGGTTCCCCACTCTAGGTGTGAGTAACCTAGATACAAAAAAATAAAGTCCACATAGTTCTGGATGTGATTAAGGGTTCCCCACTCTAGGTGTGAGTAACCTAGATACAAAAAAATTAAGGGCAGAAGGAGGGTTTGTGTGGTTTATCACCTGCTTGCTGTTTGGTGGCTTCTGCCTGCCATCTCTGTGATGTGAATTATAGACTGACACTTCTTTTTTTCCATTTTATTTTAAAGAGAATAAGACAAAAGAGGTCAGTACAGAGCAGATCAGAACCGGGCAACATAGGCAACACAATACTTAACATTAAGACAACCGGACATTAACAATAGCTATCACAATATTTCTTTCTCTACTATAGTTGAGCATAGTTTCAAATACAATAATATCAAATATAACAAAAAAGTATAAAACCATTCAACAGTGAAAGAATTACAGGGCTTTCTGAACCAAATAACAGAAAATGATCAATGGGTACTATAATATCTCATTTTCAATAAAAAAATTTTATTTAAACTATCACACATATTCAAATCCCAGTAAGATTCAATGTGATAGATAGAACCAATGGAAATAGAAGAATATAAGCTTGGTAGGACTTCTAAGAAGGACGGTATTAAATCAGCAATACCTGTCATAATATTTTGTTCACTTCAAAACAGCTGTTCATAGCATCATGTATAATAAAGTCAAACAAAACAGAATAAAACCATTCCAACTGATGAATAAAAACATTGAAAGGCTTCAAAGATATAAGATTTTATGGTAATCATGAGTCCCCATCTCATACACTGACACTTCTACTATTCATGACTCCTTAAGTTCAGGTGTCAAGTATTTTGTCTCAGCAACGAAGAAAAGTAACTAAGATGGCAGAATTTGTTTTACAGAGTGATCACCTCTGATCTAATCATTTAATTCTACTTTCTGTGCTAATTGTTGCTTTTTCTTTCATCCTTTCCCTTTCCCCCATTCTCTTCTGTCTTTCTTTGTAGTTATTCTGTACTCAAAATTGAAAGGTAAAAGAACAGAACGATGAAAACACAGACCTAGTCTTACTCTTCATGAAGCCCAAATCAAAGATGTTAATGAGCTAACCAATCACCAGTAAAAATGTTGGCAAACGATCCCAGTTACACAATGCCATATCCATTTCCTCTTCACTATTAGAATGCCAAGGTTACTCAGAATGATAATGTCCAAGATTTTTTTAAAGTCACTTTTGCTTTTCTAGCAGAGACTCGCCCATGGAACAAACCTTTAACCAAGGGACACAGGAAGAAGTAACTGGACCCAGTATCCTTTCCCAAATGTGAAAGAAAGCCCTTTTTCCTCTTTGCCTTGTGGCTCTTCTACTTGCTTTCCACCTGGGATGCTGCTCCAATTCCTAAAAGTCCAGCAGCCGTCACGTGAACATGTGATGGAAGCCATCTGTACTAAAAATAGAAGCAAAAAGATAGAAGAAATTTGGTCCCTGGTGATATTTATTTGTGATTCTCCACATCAGCTCTGGACTACTGACCACTGAATTTTCTTGTTGCACCAACAAACTTTACATTCTTAAAGTTAATGTAATAGGCTTTTCTGTTTTGTGTAACTCACTGAAATAGTGATGCACTAAATCTTGACAGTACCAGAATAACAAGGGGTTACACATTTGTACACAATAAATACTTGCAAAGTTTAAAAATGAAAGTCAATGCAACTACTATATCATTGGCAAGCGTTGACCTTGGGTATCTCAATCATTAAAAATGTGTTCTGAGACCACAGGACAAAAATGCAGCACCTACCTGGTAGTTTTGCCCCTGCATTGTTTAAAGAATCATTTATGTTGACTGAATTGTTTAGTAAGTCTGGGAAAAGGGTATAGTAAATTTGGGCGGGAAATAAAAAAGGGCGAGAGGTCTTGACTTACTTTTAAAAACTTCTTTTTACAAAAAGTTTCATTCTTTTTACAAGCAGAGAAGTCCAGAACCATTGAAACATGAATTGAATTAGTCTAAAATGTTGACAGTGTCACTGGCTTCACTACGTCTTCTGAAAATCAGACAAGTGACTGTGTATGTGTGTGTGTGTGTGTGTGTGTGTGTGTGTGTGTAAGTATCTGCACATATGTGAATACTTTAGGAAACAGAGACTACTAAGGGACCACAGACCACAATGGGAGCTTGCCTTCCACTAGCTTAAGAAGCATCATTTAATACTTCCAAACAAAGACCTCACTCATCATTAAATCTTTGGGTGGAGCCTCCATTAAGGATCAGTGAGCGAAAACCTACAAGCAGTGTGATGCAAGGAGACATTGGCTGGTTGATAAACTGTTGGCATGGTGCTGTTTTTAGAATTTAAACACACAACTTATCTATCACAGGAGCAGAGAGGAATCTTGTTTCATTTGGGCTGCTATCACAAAACGTCATAGACTGAGTGGTTTGTAAACAACACAAACTTATTTCTCACAGTTCTGGGCCTGGAAGTCCACGAGCAAGGTGCCCGTAGGATTGTTGTCTGGTGAGGACCTATATGCTGCTTTATGGACATTCTGTTTCCTGTTGTGTCTTCAGATGGCAGATGGCAGGAGAGTTCTCTGGAGTCTTCTGTCCAAGGGCATTGATCCCAAGCATGAAAACAAAGCAGTCATGACCTCACCACCTCCTAAAGACCCCTCCCTGTTATACCATCACATTGGGGGTTAGGATGGCAGCACAGGAATTTGGAGGCCATATAGTCGTTTATGCCATGGCAAAATTGAGCTGTCATAGAAGCTGACCAATGGGAAAAATTGCTTAAAAGATCCTGAAAGAGTTTAGGTAAAAGGAAAATTCATTAGGAAAGAAGTAGGATGTCAACATTTCTCCTTTTAGTGGATGCTAAGTGCTGCTGCTGACATTCTGGAAACACTCATGGTGGCTCCTTTTTGGACACTGAAAAATATCAGCATTTAGAAATCAGAGCCTTGACTCCAATGCTCAAGGTTCACCTACTATTTTCTCCAGAATCCATGCATGTTGTGGTCAGTAACACCTAGGTATCACAGCTGTCCTCTGTCCCTTTGATCTTGTCTACCATCTTTCATACTTTAAAAACATACAGAATGCACCATGGCTGCTGAGCACTGCCAGGAACCTTTCTATTTATTGCAAGAAAATGTTGCACTGTGTTGCACCTCTACTGCATTCCTATGCTTTCTAGGAAATTTCTCCACACTTTGCTTTTGGATCAGTACTTTGAAGGGAAAGACAATTGATTCTTTCAGTCTTGCTGATGCAATTCTTTCTGATGTATATCAGGTGTATTCTAACATGATCCCATGAGTCACTGTGGTTTTCAATATTCTTGGACTCACAATGTAATTCAGGGTGGGGAGATCTTTGCACTTAATGTTGATTTCTAATATTGATAGTGCATTATCCTGTTTGTGTTTCAGAAGCTACAAAGGAGAAAATTAACCCCT
The DNA here is from genome assembly GCA_004027295.1 of Dolichotis patagonum. Taxonomy (NCBI): domain Eukaryota; kingdom Metazoa; phylum Chordata; class Mammalia; order Rodentia; family Caviidae; genus Dolichotis; species Dolichotis patagonum. Next base: position 26,581 of record PVJX010000470.1, on the reverse strand, counting down.
TGGGTCTCAGGTTAGGTATCTCTCTTTTGGGACTATGGTTCACAAAAGCTGAGGCTGATACTGGAGACAAAAGAACTTCTTGAGGAACACATGCCATTTTTATACAGATAACAATATTTTACCATTATCAATTTTATGGCAAATACAACAGCTGCAGCAGAATTGTTTTTTTTTTTCCTGTAAGGCATCTTAGAGAGTGTTTGCCAATTTTGTCTCAAAAAAGGTGTCTTCGCATCTTGATTTAACCCTGAATAATTCAACAGAATCTCTAATAACAGACTTGCATGTTGCAAAGCCCTAAAACATGTTGTAAGCTTAAAGAGGCAGCAAGAAATTTAGCATCACAAATATAAGTCAAAGAATCCAAGCCAGGAAGTCTCTAAAGGGTAGGAGTCTGCTTCACACTTGTGCTGGGGGCTTATTTTTGCTGACAGTCTCCTTGTTTGCTATAGAGCAGTGGCTCCTAAAGGCACAGAGATCATTCCTGGTGGTTAGCTGTTGTTTTCAAATCCCTTTTTATGAGCATTCCCTTTTTATTTGCCTCTCCCTTCTTCCTTCCCTCCTTCCCTCACTATCTCTCTTCCTCCTACTTCCAAAACATAATTATTGAGTACAAATTTCCACCAATTATGTTAGGCCTTAACATTTTGATGATCATTAAAAACAACCTGAGACCCTCATTTAGATTAGAGTTTAATCTTACTTTCTCTCACAAAAGCCAGGTCTGCTAAAAGATAGGTCTGCTATTTCCTTGGTTTCTGAGTTACAACAGTGTTTTTCCAACAATGTCCCTCTTCTTTGTCTCTCTCTGTGTCTCTGTCTCTCTGTCTCTTTCTCTCTCTCTCTCTCTCTCTCTCTCTCTGTGATTGAACTCAAAGCCTCATACATGCTAGACAAATATTCTAAATATTCTACCATTGAGTTTCATTTCCAGACCCCATGTTTCTTCTTTAGGTGGCTATTGTTATTTTGTGATTTTCCACAAAAACCATAATGAATTTCTTAGAAACTCTCTATAAGGATACAAATAAAAGTATCAGAAATGCTTGGTAGGTAGTGATTATGACTGCTACTGCTTTGAAAAATACCCTCATGCATTTGTCTCATAGATTTAAACTGTTGTTATTAGAAGAAGAATAAAGCTAAACCCTATATCTCCCAAGGCGCAATTGTAAGAGAAAACAGAAAGCAGATTTCAGTTCAAAAGAACCATAACTTTTCTATCAGTTCAAGAAAAAGAATTTTTCCTGACACTGGGGTTTGTAACATGTTTGCACTTGTATATGCTTCTGTATATGGAGATGATAGGTACACAAGTTTATCAGGATTTCCATGGGGATATAATTTTTTGTTGTTGTTGCAGAAGGCCGTACTGTACATTGTAGGATGTTTAGCCTTTGCTCTGGCCTTTACCCAATAGGTGCCAATACCAAGGTGGCCCCAAACCCATTATGATAATCAAAAATACCTCCAATCTTTGCTAAATATCTCTTGGGCTTGGGGGGCAACATTGCTCTCCCATGAGAACCACTGGATATGTACACATAGCAATACGTGTGCACACTGGCTCATCAGGAGTAGAAGTAGGATTTGAATCAAAATCCACAGATTTTTGGCAAACCATATAGCTTGCTTGGGAAGTGGCAGCTTCTCAGCACTGAAGTTAGTGGTTATGGTGGACTTAGTCATGGGCAGAACAGGAGGAAACACTACCTCAGGCAGAGGGTGGACTCCCTGGTCTGTAAGCTCACTGCTTCCAACTCACTGATTTAACGGTTCCATAGACACTTTAGGTTAATAAAATCAGTGTCAGTTTCTTAGGGAATATAACAATATTCAGTTATGACAGTGGGGACTACAGTGCTCTTCAAGATACTATGCAAAGTTATAGGGTAGGGTGAGTGGGAGAGGTTGAACTTGTTTGAGGTTTAATTGGCAATCAAAACTCTGCTTCCTAGATGCAAGGCATGTCAGCCTAAAAGCACACCTAGGACCTTATTTTCTCTGGCTGAAGTTATTAATATGTGTTGATTGATGTCAAAATGGGAATTAAATCATAAATGTGCCTTGGTGCCTTGGGCTGGTGGCTTGGCAGCTTCTTTAGCCCTGTCACTTTGGAGAGACAGCTCATATGGCTCTGCCTCATTGTTTTTGATGATTTCGTAAAGATTTCACTTTATCATCATCTGTCTATGAGAAGGCCTTGCTTCCTACCCCGTTAGTAACACCTCCACCACGGCACACTCACAACAGGAGGCCCAAGATGGATTTCACACTTGAGCGAAACAATGGGGTCATACATTTTATTAACAAAACAAAATAAAATGTTCCCAATTAGTGTTATTTACAGACATATAACACCGGGGCTGCTGATGGGGGGAGGGGTGTTGCTTTCCCATGGGAGTCCCAAAACTCCTAGCATCTGCTCACAAGCATTACAAAAACATGGTCTTTCTCATTTCCAAGTTAATCCAATTTGAGTGTAGACTGAGAGGGACCAGAGCTTCCCAAATAGCCTGGCAGAACTGAGCAGCTAGACTCAGTATCATTACCAGACCACACACCGTAGGTTTAATAGCCAGATTTCGTGCAGTGGGCCAGAGAAGAGGAAAATGCATGAATGTAAAATTCCTCTAAAAACAGCCACTTGCTTCCCTGAGATGTGGAAGCCTTCATACCACGTCCATGTCTCTCACCTGAAGGGACTTGTTGACTCTGGTCTCTAGGGACTAATTCCAGCCCACTTTCTACAGTACTGGTGAAATGACTTTCGTGAACTCCAATAGGACCATGTCATTCCCTCATTTTAAAAACTATCTCGATTCTTCTGTGTTTAGAAGATAAAATTCCAGTCCAACCGATCAGAATACACCACCCTCCATTAAATCATCACATCCCTCCTTCAGGCTAGCCTGTTTGAACCATTTTGTCCTTTAGCAATAGCAGTCTATGGATGGATCTTGTCATGTGCCATACATTCTAAGGTGGTGACATTATTTCTTTTGTGGCCCCTCTCAAATGTCTCCTTTCCCCCAAGGGCTTGTTCCTGTTCCTGGTTAGAACATGGATTTCTTTTTCCAGAGGTCCCTCAACACATACACAAGACTCATATGACACTGCTTTTTTATCTAGTTACATACTTGTTTATCTGTGGAGCATAGTCCTATCAATACCTAGAACATCGTAGCTGCTCATTAAAACATTTTGGGATGAATACGTAATTGAATGTAAGCATAAATAAATAAGCAAGCTTCCCTTGTTTACACATTATTTCTTGGAATAAATTTCCAAGACTCATTATAGTATAGAGTGGTGAAAGCCCAGACTCTGAATCAAACCTCAGCCTCTCTACTTACTAGCTTGACTTTAACAAGTTGCTTGTCCTCCCTCTGCCTCTATTTTATCTATAAATGGGAGCAATGATGACACTGTTTCTGAGGGTTACTATGAGGATGAACTACATCAATATATTTAAAAGTGTTTAGAACCTGGCTCATAATGAGTGCAATGTTAGCATTACTAAATCTTTCAGGCCTTCTGCGCTACACAACAGTCACCAGGAGGGACAGACTCAATGGAACAGAATACAGTTCTTGGGGCCCCACTACAAGCCAACTGAATGAGAATCTCTGGGAGTGGGGCCCCAGTACGAATTCCAAATTAGAAATTCCAGATGAAGACACCTGAATAAAGTGTTTGTTTATAGAGGAGAGCAGTGGGCAAAAGATTGACATGACGGGGTAGTGCAGCACTGGAAAACTACAGGCAACGAGGACCTATTAGAACTGTGGGGCTGAGAGACACAGAGGTAGAAATAGTGCCACTTGACCCTGTAGTGGACAGGCTGCCGAAGGGAATCACGGTCACATGTGGGGGACTCAGTCTCTGGAGACATGGCACCAAGGCAGAAGCTACTGATCTCTTTGCCCGCCTGCCTTTCAACCTCTGCTCCCCCTGGATGAATACAGCCAGAATCCACGGGTGCGATGGCTGAGACCCAAACTGTCAGGATCAGCGTCCTAGTTCCAGATGAGGAGGAGAAGGGCATGGAGTGGTTGGAAGGCAACAAAGAGAAAAAGCCAACACTTTAACATTAACAGAAATATCGTACGTGCCTCTGATGCAGTGTGAGGAATAAGACTGCCTTGATAGAACTCCCAGATCAGACGTTGCTTCAGTTCTTCCTGCAGCCAGGCAAAAGAGCCAGCCCAGCCAGGTGGCACACAGCTAACTTTCACCATCTGGGTTGCTCTGGAGGTACTTCCCTGGACAGTCATTTCAGTGTTTCCAGGGGTTCCAGGCTCTGGGGAAAATTATGTCCAGAAAGTACCCTGGCCTTTGTAGATGCCTGGTCAGTCAGTTTGATGCCCACTACATCTGTGTCTTTCTTTCTAGGAATGTGAGTGTTGGGAAACCAGAAGTCTCTGTCAGTGGGAGTTGTAATGCACTCTCTGGTTTGGGAGGGATGCTCGCAGCTCTTACTTTATTGTTCAGATCCCAGCAAACATGCCAGAAAAGACTGCAGAAACGTCACCATATGTCAGATCATATGACTCTGCCTCATTTGCAAAACACCATGGTGGAATTTGAGAGTGGAAAGGTGCACTGTGCCCCCCCAATAAAACCTTTCTGCTTGTCTTGACTTCTCCAGCTTGCTTTCTCATTGACTGTGTCGGCACATTTAAGAAGACTTCATTTCTGCTGCTTCCTCTCCAAAAGGGGGAAGATATAAATCACAGGCGCAGAAGTAACTAGCAGTTGTGACATTTTGTTACAGAGTTTAATTACATGAATCATAAAATATTGCTACAATTTTCCAAACTGTTAAACCTTAATTAATATGAACCCACAGGGACCACCTTGATCGGTCTAAATATTCTGAATCACAACTCCTACAGTACAGCTTCCATCCGCCTGAAGTGCTTTGTAATTTGCAAAAAGTGATTAATTATTAGAAATGAAACCAGACAAATTAATTTAATATAAATGAGTCTGTACATGGTTTGATTAATTCTTTTTAATTACTTATATGTTATTTTTTCAATAGTTGAACAAAGGACTCTATTCTTCTCCTGCATGTTCATATTCATTAATCTCATTAGCAGAGTATTAATATAATTTTATCACACATTCCAGAAGTACGGCACATTGACAAACCATAATGAATCGTGGCATTCGTGTCCTATCACTACATTAATTTCAAGACATGCCTGGCTCATCTGTAATTTACTTTGAGACTTAGTTTAAAATGAGCTGAATAAGCATGTAATTATGACATCTGCTTCTTTTCAGGTACCTCTTTGTAAATCAGTGACAAACGAATAGCAGGTTTAAATATGTGTTAACACGTGGGTAGCATGTATAATTGCAATATGGCCATGTGTAACAAAGATTAAATTAGACTGTACTATACCTGACATGTGCAAGAACATAATTGAACTACAGTCATTGTTCCAATAGAAGCAGTTGCAAAATATCAATATTTAAGTTGAAGGAATTGAAACTAAGGAAAATGATATGAATAATCATCAACAAGTCACCAAGAAAAGAGCTCTATCAAGACAGAATGCCCAGATTCAGCCTCTTCTTTCCTTGTGTCTGATGACAGTTGGTCATGAATTTCATGAAATTTTCCAAAAGGGTCCATTTCGGATGTCACTGGGGCACAACCTCACACTGCATATCTTGCGCGCTTGGCACTTCTGCTCAGGGCACTGAGATGGGCACCATGCCCAAAGTTCCCATCCGGAGCCTTAGGCAGGAAATTGGAATTCTGGGATTGAAGTCTAGAGATGCCACATGATTAACCCCAGATTTCCCTGAGCAAGACTCAGGGAATGATTTGGGTTTGCCTGGGAAGCAAGGCAGCTCTGAAATTAGCTCCTGGGGAAAAATTAGAAAGAAAAGATTTCATAAGTTGAAGTCCCCTTAGGCCCATGCAGAATTGCGATAAAGAAGAAACAATGTGTGTCTTCTATCGTCAATCATCCCTATCTTCCTGAAAATTAACTCTTATGTCATCCTTTAGGATTTATCCAATTTTTGCGTAGGATTTATCACATGCCAAATCTGCCACACACTCGCGGTATTCCAGGGCAAAGCGGAGGCTCCACTTAGCTGTGCAGATGGGCTCTCTCTCCTGGAAGCCCCTCAGCGATTGCCTGCAAAGCTTGACAAGAGCCAACGAACATTGCTGAATATTGCTTTTGAGTTTAACAAATACACCAAAGGAATTTGGGGCTATATCTCAAAACAATTTAAGGCGTTGGCTTACTTAGTGAAATCCCCATGGCAGCCTTTTTAAATTGATGGTGAAGACATGTGAAAAGGATCTAAAAAGATGAAAAGAACCCTAGTTTGCTGGAAGATACCCATGGTGAAATGTTGACAGAGGCATGTGGTACAGAACTGACAAGAGGAAATGGGGAGTGTTATTTACATGGGTTAGGATGTTTGGCTACTAGGATCTTTTCACATCAGGGGTTGACTTATTTATTTAACACCTAAAGATACCTTCTTGAAGATAATCTAGCACATTGTTTAGATGGAGCCATTGAAAGTTAAGACTTTGAAAGGAATTTAAAGAACCTCTGTGTTTATGAGGCTCTGAGTGTGGTTTCAGAAATCAGCATTGCCTAATCACCTGAGAGATCCGATGAAAAATGAGCCCCAGATCCCATTCTGGAGCTCAGAAATCATAAACTCTGGGAGTGCTATTTCAAAATCTGCATGAGTGAAAACAAAATAACCTTCTCATGGTTTTTAGTATTCACTTTCTGACTTAATCTAACCTCCATATTTTACAAAGGAACAAAAAAGGAGTTCTAGAAATGAAAGGTATAGGGCAAAGTGAAGCCTAGAACTTCCAGGTAGCCTGTTACCTGGAGTTTGGGTCCTTGTTCACCTGACACTTGGAGTGTTTGTGGGCAGTCAAAGGCAAGAGCTGGGTCTTTGTGGCTAGCAGGGTTCCATGGCAGCATCATTTGCTTCCCTGAGTTGGTGTTTCAACCTTTTTGGCAAATGGATGAAATAATAATGTTAAATTTCCCTGTGCACTGGAATGTGCAGATATATTATGACTCAGATTTTTCAGAGGAGCTACATGCTTCCTAGATCAGTGGAAAGAATAGCCACGGTGTCACCAGCCATTTATGCTAGTTCACTAGGTTTATCTGTTTGCCACTGACCAAATATGGAGGAGGCCATATATGTGAGTAAAAAGGAAAATGGAATTATTCATACTTATCTCTGTAGAGATGGAGGGGCCCATTTGTCCCAAGTCAGTGTCTCCCCATTTACAGGAGGCAAGGGTCTTTTCTAGTAAGAAACAAGAGAGGGGAGCACAGAGAGACAATGTCTATCTTTACACTTGTTTTATCAGTGCCAGTCATCTTGGACATGTCCTTCACTTTCTTGTAGAAAACATACCAGGCTGGGGCCGGCATCTGTACTTCCTGTCACTTTTCTTAGTTTGAGGAATGATAGGGAAAGCTGTTTATGTCTTAGGCCTCTGGAAGCCACTTGTCTCTAAAGGAAAAAGGTCTCACTTTTAGTGCCAAGTTATAATGGGAGATCCTTCTGTGAAAGTTTGGAACAAGAAAGGAAACCGTGACTTTCAACTTGCATTGAGTGGTATTTTAGTGCCGACCTTTGTTTGTTTTTCCTCCCACCTGTCCATTCATTTTGCAACCTTTTGCAGATTCTCCTTTACATCAAGTACTACATTGCATTAAGCATTAAGAATACAAGGATGAGCATGATAGAAATAGATCTAGCCCTCAACATGAGTCACTTACATATGACCTACCTGACTCTCAGAGATGATGTGAAATAAAACAAGCCTAGTGGATGGGCTGTTGCTCCTCGTCTCTGAGATGGTCACAAGCAAGTGAGCATCTAGATTCACTGGTGTATAAAGGGTCATTTCAAGATGCTCATTCTTGCCCTCTCCTGTCCTCCTCCCTCTTCCTCCTGAAGGGTAGTTCACTTTCATGCAAGTGCATAAGAAGTCAGTGCGTAAGACCATTTTGAATAATTGATCCTGTGTTTTCTAAATGCTGACCACTTCGGCTTGTCAATTCTGCATGAAGTCTCCTTGTCAGCATTTCACTGTGAGCTTCTTGAAATGGAGCAGATTCCTTTCATCTGCTTTTAGTTTCTCCTCCCTATTTCCTTACCACTTTCTGATGCGATCGCCGATTTAACAGATGTTTGCTGCTTCTTGTTTAAATGTGCAGTAATTGATGGCAAACTTAGTACAACATTCAGTGACATAGCTTTCATTCTTCATTAAAACTTCTTGTTGAAAGAAACCCTGTCTTGGGTCTCTAGCTCCTTAGCAAGTGAAATAGAGAAAGCCCATATCTGAATGAGAAGGGGTAGAGCTGAATGAGACAGAGGATCTCAGCAGGGATTGGCTCAGAGAGGATACTGTGGCACATATTGCAAGAATCTCCCTGACAGACTACAGCAAAGACTCCATTCCAAAGGGCCAGAGATGCTCTCCTTATATGAGTTCCTGTTGCCATCCAGAGAATCTGCGTACGTTCTTAATGGTCTGGAGCTGCAAATTAAGGTCTTTGTCTGGGGTAGGGGTAACACAACACAGTTTTAGACCATGTGCTTAGATTTACAAAAATCCTGGATTCCATCTCTGGGTTAAAAACCAACCAACCAAAACCCAAAAACAAAAACAATAGCCAAAAAACCCAGCTCCGTTTCAGATAAGTCCCATGTCACTACAATGTACACCTCATTGACCAGAGGTATCTCCATGGCTTCATTCCTCTGAGGAGCAGGAAATCACAGCATAGCCACGTACCTTGGATGAAGAAGACACAGAAGATTTAGCAAGAAACACTAATGACATGCACAGAAGGTCATCAGAGATTAATCATCCTTATTGAACTTTCATATCTGCTTACTGACATCAGTTCCTAGTTGAGTAAAATCTGAATTTCCTTGCTGAAGAGATAACATCTCATCTGCCCGAAGAAACCTTCTCAGAGAACTTATTCTCTGTCCAAGAGTGAATGTGAAGTTTCTTTAAAATTTTTGAGAAAATGCCAGGTCCTCCTTAACTGAATAAGAGTCAAGTGAAGAGAGAAGAGCTACTTCCTGGCCTAAAATCATCTCACATGTTTGACAAACAGAGAAAGGAAGACACTGGACTTTGGTTTGGGATTTTTCCTCTAAGACAAGCTGACAAATAAAGAAGGCAAATAATATGAAAGTGGCTCTAAGGTGCAGATGAACAGGAGGTTTGGTTATTTGGAAAGTTCTTAGAAATCATGAGGTTCTTTAAACAAGGCATCCCCTGACAGAGGGAGCTATTTCTGCTGAGAAGAGGGAAGGTTAACGTTTTTCATAATAATGGGTTTCGCCCTCATGCCACAGATGAAGGTTTCTGCAATTGTTTCCCTCTCCTCTAGGCTTGCCTAGCTATCTAAAAGTCAGAGCAGTGGGAGGGAGCCAGTGGGACGCCCAGGCTTCTGACCTGGGCTATTGTGCACAGAATCAGAAAGGTTTATAATACAGCTCTAGAAAACATCTTACTGTGCATAGCTAGTCTTCATCTTTAAAACCCTCCACGAGCCTGCATGATCAGAATGCAAAAGCAAACATTGCCACCTCATATACTGCTGGCCAGGACTAGTTTTATTTAAAGACTTTGGAACACCATATCAATACGTACTATGGCCAAGCATATGCTTTATTTTTAAGTCCACAATTCTACTTCTAGATATATGTACAATAATACTGAATGTATCTACTCCAGCAAAAATGGATTAAAGTTAAAAGTTCATAGCAATACTAGTAGTCATAGATTCTCCCAAAAGGAAGCAAAGCATATGAAATCAACAATTAAGTGAAAAAGATATGGTATATTTATATAATGCAATGCTGTGTCATAATGCAAATTTCTGAACAAGAACGGGGTAAGTTTTCAGATATAATGTAAAATGAAATAAGGCAAACAAACAAGGAAAAGTACCTATAGTATTAGTGAACTGACATAATACATAGTGCACTGGTCTGTGGTGATGGAGTTCAGAACAGTGGGGACCCCTAGGGAAAAAGTGAGGTAGGCAGAAGACTTTGGGGATGACAAGATGCTCTCTGATTCCACTTGCATGGTAATGATGGGAAAGCAAAATCCCCACAGGTGCAAGAATTTACTGCATATATATTACCCTTCAATTTTAAGAAGTGCAAGAAAATTAAAATTAGCCATGCTGATCTGCCGAAATAATCCATTAGCTTAACCCATGCAAAGTAGACAAACATACAACGATGTGTGTTTTATGCATGTGAGTATGTGATCATATATTCATAATCACCTGTGTGATCTGGAAGTTAATAAATTAACCAATAAGTTACTTGCTCAATTTCCTTAGCTGTTAAATGATAATAAGAATATTTGCTTATATAATAGCTAGAATAAGAGATATGCATAACGTATGGAGGGATATAATGTGTATGCGTGTGTTCAGGGGTGTGTATGTACACGTACACATGAAAAGAGGAAATGAACATTTCCTGGCTGCACTACATTTCATTCAGTCACTAATACATATCTAGTGTCATCCCGCTGGTGACTGTTTTACAGGGTGAGTATAAGACACATGGGTCCCTGCCTTCAAAGAGTTTACATCCTGTTTGGGGAAAACAGGTGACAATGCAAGGGAACAAACAGATAAGTGTGGATGATAGGAGACAGAACGACTGCAGATGAGAGAGGGCAGAACTGATTTAGGTGACAGATGGAGTCAGTCTGTCTGAGGAGGATACCATGGGGGCTGAGACTTGAAGGACAACCCCTCCAGTGGGGACAGCCTAAAAAAGAGTGTTAAAAAGCGAACAGCAAGTGAAGAACCCTGACATGGAGAGATCAGAGGGTGTGTGAAGATCAGTAGAGGGGCTGGGGATGAGGAGAACTGGATCCCTTAAGGCTAAGAGAGTAGCAGGGGTTACCCTGGTATAGCGTGGTAGGCTAAGCAAAGACACATTTTATTCTGAGTCTATACGGAGACAATGGTTTTTAAGATCTCAGCTAATGTTTTGAAAACATCACTGTGCCACAGTGAGTTGCTTTAAATGTATTATCTCTGTTACAGTTTAGACTTCTGTGTCCTTAAATTGGTGGAATAAGAACTTTGTTGGTGGAGAGGACTGAAATTATTTCTTGAAAATACTCTGCATAAAAGGTAAATGCATGCATTATCCAGCCATCTGGGGTGCACTTTGAGGGGAGGTTTTCTTTAGGCTTCTAAAAAGGTAGCAGAGAGGTCTGGAAGTTGGTAAGATGCTATGAAGTGACCAGTGACAAAGATGCAGTGCTTGGAGGCAATTAGCAGCTTCGTGAATGGAAATGCTTACCATTTAGCACTAAGTGTGGCTAATTGTGATATAAATACCTTCTTTCCAATCCTCAAAAATTCAGTAAAGGCTACTCGCATACATGTTTTGGGGCCCTGGAAGTTTGTGGATGTAAGAGGCTACAATTCATGTTGGAAGGAAGTGGTCCAGACCAGAGTAAAGTGTATGGGAGAGAAGCCAGTAGGCAGGGTGGCCCTGATGCCTCCTGTGGAGTCTATGATAGTGTGTAATGTAGGCTCCAGCCTGGGATGGGGCATGGAATAGAAGATGCAGCCATCTGATTTCAACTTGGAGACTTGAAAAGTCCACATGATATCCAATTTTATCTCATGCCGGTCAAATGTATAAGAAATGCATTGTTCTTAAACTAGCAGAAAACTTAGTGTACAGTGGAGGCAAAGCCTGGTGATCTTAGGCACAGAGGTCAGCAGAGGTGGTTTCTAGCACTCTCCGGCCAGTGCTAGAATTCATGGACAGTTCACCTTTGCTCAGTAAGAACTATGTCACTCAAATCACGCAGAGACTGAATGTCTGTGTGTCCTTTAATCAGTGTCTCTGCTAGGACTAAGGACACAGCAGCTTCTGGATTTCAGAACTTTCTTACTTCTGCTTCCAAAACTGTTACCTCTATTGGCTTATCAGTGTTTTATTTTTGAAGTCCATGTCATTTGGCACTTCCTCGTCCATTTAGAGATGACATACAGTGGTAATGGAGGCCTAGATTCTACACTTGACTACCTGGACTCAGTGCCCACTGCCTCTCGTCAGCTGAGTTCAGCACCATGCTCTGCCTCAGCGTTCACATCAGAAACAGGGGAATCATTGTAATAGCGACCTCAGAAGGTTTCTGCAAAGACCAAGTCACAATGTACTTGGTTACTGATGTACAAATGTTCTAAGTGATTTCATATATGATATATATGCATGTATTATACATTATGATGCTTATATAACAAAATACAATGGATGCAAAATTAAGAATCACAGCAGGCTGCACAAAGAAGCAATTCGCTCGCCCTCTTGGTAAGTGCCTTCCTCCAGGGTGAGCCAGGAGGAGACCCAGTAGTGTCTTGTGAGCCTACTGGTGTGTGGGCTTGGAATCAAACATCCCACCCCCACCCCATCCCCCAGTTAGCAACTGGGGACAGAGGTCTGAGCATCTCTTGGCAGGATGACTATATGCAACATAGCAAATATGGGGCGTCTCCTCTATCTTCTCTTTGAAAGCAAGTGTTGTTTTCAGTTTTGTTTCATTATGATTAATTGTTTTACTCTATTCAGTATTCTCTTTTGATTGATTTTATAATATTCTGTCTTTGTTTTGATTATGCGATACCTAATTGAGTAGACAACTATCATGAAGATAATGAGATACACTATGGTACCTATTACTATTATCCCACCAACCTGCTGTGAAGTTCTGTACCAAATTCACTGCACTGTCTCAATTGTCTTTCTTCTGTCTTGTTTTGTTGTATTTCTACTACCTTCAAAATAAAAACAGCATAAGGTTTTTGTAAAGATTAAGTGAATGCATTATACATATACCATGTATACTATATATAGAGATAGATATACATGCATGCATATATACTATATATATTCTGAATATATTATATATATTCATTTATCTAATCTTCCTCCTAAGTGGTTATATATGATGTATCTTTATGTGCTATATCATAAATACTGTAAATACGCATCATAAGTCTATATGATACACATATGTATACATACATATTATATAGATGGCTACCTGGCTAAAAGTGTTTTGTAAACCCATACAATCAATTGTTATAAATTATAGCCCATGTGTTAGTAATCCAAGCAAAGGAGTTATGATTTCTGTTTTCTTGTTTGTTTGCTTATTTTTGTTATTGTTTCTGGAAATCAGAGAGCAATTCCCCCCCTCTTTCCTTTCCAGAGGCTGAGGTGGAGTCCTGTAAAAAGGAATCCCAGAGCACCTTGGTCTTGTTTCTCACATGCTCAGCAAAGACACATTCTGGAGGAAGGCTAGGACAGATACTGGAGGGAGGTTGCCTTTTACCATTGCTAAGGAGAAACATCAAGCACTTCAAATTGTTGGGTAAGTAAAGACAAGTAAGGAGGAAATCTAATCACCTCTCTAACCTCCAAGGCTGGAATCAAGATGAGAAGGTGTGTGGGCAGCAGATACTGGTGTGAGCTGGAGTACAGGGCCTATGTGAGTGTGAGAACCAAACACTACATTCTATTGAGCAAATTTAATAGGCTCTGGAGGCCCTGAATTGGAGTTGGAGCACATTTATAAAGAAGGGAGAGAAAGTGAAACTCTGATCCACTGTGTAGAGGGGATTATTTTTTGCTTCAGGTTTTATTTGAAAGAACTGAAAGACAGGATCCAGAAGACTTGGTGAAAAAATAACTGAAAAAATCCTTTATTTTCAGTCATTTGGGAGTACTTCCTTAATGGTGAGGTGAGAAAAAGGCCAGAAACCAAAGCAGGCAGCAGTTTCACCTGGGTAGGCTAGATGTTGAGATCCTGAGGAAAAGTGAGGAGTTAATGGAGAGCAAAGTCCTCTGTTCCCTCAGAAGGGCTCTCTGATGCCTATGGTGAAAGAAGCGTGTTACTTGTTTGTTGTTCCCTGGACAAAGCCACAGCCCACAGGGAGTCAAGGTTCCTTCATAAAGGGTTGGGTGTTCCCACAATCCATCTCTCACATAAGATGAAGATCATGAACCTGAGGGTCAAAACCCAGAATGCTTTTGGCATAAGTGTCTCCCTCAAGGAGGCTAGAGTCTGGGCTTATACACATTCACTGCAAGGTTCGTGTATTAGTCAACTTTCTGTCACCCAAGCCAAATACCTTCCATAAACTACTAGTAGGGAATAAAAGCTTATTCTGGGTCCTAGTTTCAGAACTTTTAGACAAATGGTCACTTGGCCAATGACCAACTCCCCCTATTAGGCTGTATCCCTAAAATTTCCATAACTTCCTAACAATTGGGGACCAAGCCTTCAACACATCAGCTTTTAGGGGAGATCTGAGATCCAAATCAAGGTGACTCTCCAAGAAACCTCCTGCCTGAACATCTCCATCTCAAATTCTGTCTGCAGGGAACTGGGATACAGACACCAAATCTTTTCTCACATATGATACAGGGGATCATGGAGAGAGTATCAGACCCAAACGTAAATTACATGCTAGTGGGGAGGTAGTAACCATAACCAGTGAAAAGTCCCCTGGGATAAGACATAGAAATGAGGTCAGAGAGGTTAATAATTTGGACCTCACTGTCACACAGATGGTAAGATTGTGAGCTGAGATTCAAACTTAGGTTTCCTGACCCCCTAATTGGATTGTTTTACAACAGTTTAGGACAAGTCATCACACTGGTGGAAGCTGTCACACTTCTAAATCTAAGGGAACCTTGACAGTATCTATTTAGCTTACACGTAAAAGAATTATGGGTATTCTCTCCTTTGTTGAAATTATCAAATGTTTTATTATAATTTTGCTGTTACTCCATTTACAACCAAGAGCTCAGACTTTCTTTGGAGACTCAGACAAAACTGAATGAATTTTCTCACCTATAGTTAATAGGAACCTTCTAGATATGTCTAGATTCTTCCAAAAAGAATCCGCACCACTAGTTTTACACATTTGTCCAAGGGACAATTCTCAGACCTCATCTCAGTTCCATTGACCCAGGTTCTGGAGCTGAGGGATAGCTGACAGTGTTCTCCTCAAGCCTTCCTGGGGAGGCTTCTCTTTAAAGCTCCCTTTCCAAGAATGCATCTTGGGGACTTATCTAACCAGACCCACTCTGAGTTCCTGCATCTGTTTAGTTGCTAAAATCTTTGTTTCTTGCAAAGTCAAACTGTTGACTCAATGCATTTTCTTTATTTCCCTCAATGTCATTCAAACACTGTGATCCAATGTAGTACATCTTATTAAAAGAGAGAGAAAGGAAAAAACCCAGGAAAGTGGTAGGGGAAATTATCTCACACTATGACCCAATAAAAACCTTAGCTAACTGTTAGACATCCCAGTTCCTCAGGGTTTCTTAGTTACAAAAACTATCCCTGACTACTGTTATTCTCATCTTCAAGATGAGAATGACACTTTGTCATTGTCTTGGGCCTCTTCCCTTCTTCTTTCTCAATTTTCTTTGAAATCTTTCAACTTAGCAACGTAAGCCCTGAACAAATTGTGGAAGAGATGCATTGGAATATCTTTATTTTCTGTTGTCCTTCTCCACTTTCTTATTCCATGATTCCTCTCCAAGCAGCATTCCCTTGGTTCTCTTTGCCCTCACCCATTCTCCACAAACATAGGGATGGCCCCACCCTTTTCCAGGGCCTTTTTCAAAAAAAACTAACAAAATCCCTTCACATTCACTTGTCTTTACTCTTTTTATTTCAAAATAAAGGGTTGATTCAAAACTGATTATGCTTGCCTATAATCCTAGTCTGGGAGGCTGAGACAGGAGAACTGCAAGTTTGAGTTCAGCCTGGGGAATTTACAGACCTAGAGAGACTCTGTCATTTGAAGGGAGGTGGGGTTGTAGCTCAGTGGGAAATGTCTGGGTTCAATCCCAACTACTGCAAAACAAGAAAACAAAGCAAAACAAAACAGCAAACCAATTCAATGAATTCAATTCATTCTATGAAGGTAAGACTGACAAGAGAAAATCTACTTCAGCCTAAGCCATCAGAGTTTTTCTCTGAAGCCCTTAGATGCTCAGGAAATCTTCTGAGAATCACATCAAAGCCTTGCTCAGCCTCTGAGTGTTTGAACAGGAGGTAGCACATCACAGAGACAGTCTTCGGATTCATCGTGTCTTTTGCAGGACTTGAACTTGGCTTCACCTCCTGCTCGTAGCTCAACCTTAGAGAGATCCCTTCTCCTCAGTAATTCTTTTTTCACATATATGAATTGTGAAGAACAATGGTATTTGACGAAAGCAATGTTTCCTACCAGAAATTTAGAACTCAATAAAGAGAGATTTTTATCACCATTATATGCATGGATAGCCCCGGTGATTGGGGTTGGCACTTTAGTGACGATAGTGACTACAGGGATGCAGAAGTTGCATTAGAATATAGCTTCATTTGAGATTGTGCAAAGCAGCTGACACAATTTTGCGCTGGCCTAGAAAGCAAGTGATAAATTTTAGTGTTGTGCATTTGGTGTCTGGCTTCAGTTGGACCTGGTTTTTTCCACATTTGGGAACTCAGCCTTTGGCCTGGTCACATTGCTCTTTCTGTCCTAGTTCGGAAGCATGCCTCTCTCTGCTCTGTAGATGCCTTTCCCACAACCCCATTGGGATGTGCAGTGACACAGGGCGTCATTTGAGAAATGAGCGGTTTGTTGTGATGACAACACAAACCACAGTGCTATCAAGACATTCTCTCCAAGGGGACCAAGAGAGCAGGACAAAGCCCCACAGCTTCCCTCTAATTTGTATCACACCAGCCAAAGACAGAATGGCTCTCACAGGAGTGAAAACCCTTTTGTTCACATACCCACAGCCTGTTGTCAGAATTCACCTGGGAGGCCAACTCTGGAAACACTTTCAAGGGAGATGATTAATAGTAACAGGTGGAAAAGGTAAAGGACCTACCTGGAATAGGGAATGATTATACTCTGCGGCAATGTCAGATGTCCCTCTTTCTCTGGCTTCAGGAAGTGTGGCTGAGAAAGCTATTTAACAGTGGTAAAACTACTGTTCATATAGTTTATTTAGGTGGAATCATGTATCAGATTCTGTGTTAAACCTTGCAAGGGCAACTTCTCTTTAAATCTATCTTAGTTACTTTCTCATTGTTGGGACAACATACCCGACACCCACAATTTAAAGGAAGAAATGTTTACTTCAGTTTATAGTTTGTACAAGTTTCAGTCCATAGCCAGATGTCTCCAAGGTGGGGTGGCATGGAAGGACATCACAGAGGAGAAATACTCTATGATAGGGTAGTCAAGAGTCAGCAAGCACCAGCAGCAAGCCTCTCTTTCCCTTTTATCCCATCAAGCTACAAGTCTGTTGGGTGGTTCCAATACAACCAGAGTAGGCCTTCCACTGTTCATACCCAGAACTCTGCTAAACCAGTATATGTTATCATATATGGTTAATCTCAGTTTCACACACCTTAGATCCAACCACTTCTGAAAAGCCCCACCTTGAGTACATGATACTATGGGGGAACTATCTAGATATGAATCTAACAGAATCCCAATTCTGGTCTTATGAGATATCTAATGCTGTCTTCTTTTGCAGTTGAAGAAGACTTTTCTGTAGAGATTAAATAACTTTCCCTAAGTCACATGCTTCCTGTTGGATCTGGGACTTGAGTCAGCCACCAAATTCATGTTCTTAATTACTGCACTTCTTTCTTCTAATAGCCACTATTGTGTGGCTCAGCATTTTATGGGTGCCTCTGTTTTATTATTTTATGACAAAATAAAACAAAATTTCATAACAAAATAATAAGAGAATAACAATAGTTAATACATTGCACATCATTATCTTCAAAATAGTTACTCAGCATACAAGACATAGGCTGAAGATTCTTACAAAGAAGTGACAAGCAGTAACACAAAACTTTATTTTCAATGAACTATTAGATAAGCTAGTAGTATAAATGAAAAAACAGTATATGTATTAAAACACTTTTAAAACAACAGGGTATATTATTTGGGGTTGTATTTGAACATCTCCCTACTTCCTATCTATCTGTCTCTGTTTTGCTTTTTTATCCATGTATGTGTATATATATTTTGTGTTTCTCATATAAGAGAAACTATGCTATGCTTAAGTTTGTATGTCACCTAGGAATGCCTCAAGTTTATCATTCTTTATGGAAAATGTGGAGGAAAAGGCAGTCTTGTACATTGTTGCTAGGAATGAAAACTAGTACAACTACTATGGAAATAAATGAAGAGATTCCTTTAAATATTAAAACTAGAAATGTCATTTGATCCCTCTCTCTCTCTTTTCTATTTATTTACTCAAAAGAGCTAAAATAATCATATCAGAAGGATACTTGAATATCTGTGTTTATAATAGCACAATTTATAATAGCTAGATCTTGGAAACAGTATATAGGTCCATCAACAAGTACCTCTGCTTTGTAGCCACACCAACAGTCTAAAAAAGAATCAGAAATATTTTCCTTATACTCCATTTTAAATCACAATTCTTTATAAACTGTGCCTCATAGCAGGAGTGGGTTGTTTTAATGTGTTCACTCTTCCAGGCCAAATACAGTGTGTAGTGTGTAGGAATGAATGAATGAAGATAAGACCTCCTGCATCTTAATCCAGTGTTTTGGCCATCATTTCTTATGGCCCACCTTTGTTTGGTTTCCCAGGAATATATTTTTTTATCTTATGCTTTAGTCTCCCAGGGTGTGTTTCTTTATATTTTCCCTGTTTCTGATCATTTTCATATCTTTATACTCAAGGAATTTAATTAACTTTGTGTATTGTGCTTTCAATTAACTTTGGAATATAAGTATTTTCCAGGGTATTATAAGGGGTCAGAGGCTTCATTTTTAGTAGTTTCTTATATGCTCCAGTGAGTGTATCCTAACTTATGTAGCTCTTTCCCTATTGCAGTATTTATGTTGCAGTCCATATTATAGTCTTACAAAACAGCAATATGATAACATCAAGGATGGAGCTTTCTTTGAGCTCTCTCTTTGGTCTGTTTCCTTGACATCCATTCTCAGCAGCCTGCCATCTATTCTTAGTAAGTGGATTTGTGAGCAGAAGATAAACTCACCAGGGAACATGGAGCAAGAGATGAAAGTTAACTCCATGGTCACTTAAGACAGTGAAAACTATCATGTGATTGGATTATGTGCTCTATTTCAAGGAAAATTCTTGTGATTTGTGCTTTGCTTAAATCTTTATTTTATAATATACTTTTGTTTTAAAATTACTCTCATTATTTTAAAAAAATGAAGCAGTGTAAATGTGTATAATGGAAAAGGAAATGGCTGTCTTCTATTCCCACTCCGTGATGATGACAGATTTTAACAGTCTGGTGTGTGTGTGTAAATAAATGCACATTTGTAAACACATGTTTTTATACAAACAGGCTCATGTATAACATACTGTTGGTAACATTTCTACCTTTTTTTCACTCAATACTTCAGGGAAATCCTTTTATATCAGTAAATAAAGAGCTAGCTCCTTCTTTATAAGTAGTAGGAATATGCCACAGTGTACTCAGCCATTTTTGAATCAATGGAAATTTGGGTTGTTTCCAAAGGTATAAAATTTCTAATAAAAACAAGCTGGGATAAAGTGTCTTTAAATACAGTGGAGTCACTTCCACTTTCTTCTCAATTCTTAGCAATTAATAGTTATTTTCATGGGACATATGTAGCTCTGAACCAAACACAATGATGGCCATGTCTGAAGACTGTGCTGGAATTCAGAACTCAGTAACTTCCTGTTGTATTCCCAAAGGTTTTTTTCCTCATTTATTCAGAAGGATAAGTCTTATTTTGATTGTAATAAACACACATTGAGTGTCCACTCTGACCCTATCCCCTCCAACATATGCATGTGTTATGCAGAAAATAATGAAGAGAAAAAAGAAGGGAGACAGAAAAAGTCTCTCTGGAAGAAAGAGGCAATGGGAGTGTTACAGGCAGCTGAGTTAGTTAGAAATATTATAGGCAGTTGAGACAGGGCTAGGTCCTCAAAGGAGCCAGTGCATAAACTCAGATACATGGCAACTGCACTGCAGGGGGTAGGGACCACAGGACAGACACCTCCTGCTGTGGGCCAGGCCTCAAGACAAAGGATCAAACATAGGCATCCACATCCTAAAGACTGATATTCTAATTAGCTCCCTATCACCCTGAGGTTAGAATTAGAGTTACCATCCCATTCCCCTAGGGAAGAGTCACAGCTCTAAGAATACCCACTTCCTGCATTACTTGCTTTCCCATTTGTCCCCAATTTAATCAATTTTACCTGAACTACTAATCTTATTGGTAACTATAACTATAGTTATGTCCCACCTTATGCTCATCTGCTTTGTGAGTTTCCAATCGTCACCTACCTTGAACCCGTCTCTCCCCATGATTTTGCTCTATAGAAGTCCCTGGAAAAGACAGAGTCCTTGGCAACCAGCTTGGGACCGCTTCTGTCTCTCCCAGACAGAAGCTTTCTTTCTCTCAATAAATATATTCTGCTCTTAACCTCCATTGTTCCTAAAATTTATTCTTCAATTTTAGAGAACATGAACCCGCGGACATGGTAGGTTGGGAGTTTCATTCCCCTGTATCAATAGTACAGTATTTAATCTTATTAAACAATAGCTAAAACACACTAGGTACAAAACCCAGTGCTAGGCGGCAATTTTCTCAAATAAATTTGTGACCTATTAAAGGACATAAATATCTGTACAAACGACACAGGGGAAGGAACCAAACTGGGACTGGCACGTTATGCGTAAGGGCTGAGCATGGAACTGAGTCGCCTCACACTTCCTTCCAGAACATCCACTGCAACGATTAGAATTATTTAAAATCTAGAGAGGGCCATACATTACAAACAAAAATGCATGTTGAAGTGAAAGGAAAAGGTCAGTTAGAAGCCCCCTGGAAGCCAGGTGTAGTTCCTGCTCATGTGCCAGGCATCATTATCTTGCCTAACAGCAAGCAGTGTTCTGCAGCAAACTTAAAACTATCAGAAACTGAGCCCAACTCTGTGACCATTGGTTCATTTATTCTCTCATTCAGTAAGCACTGACTTTAGACAAGCCACGATGCTGGCTCTGTGAACACAGAAGAGAAAAGTTTCTATCCCAAAGTACTGTGTAGTCTAGGGCAGTAGTGGTGAACCTTATAGAGCTTTCAATGTTAACAAGTAGTCAGCTGCAGCACATGTACCGTAGGTTTGCTGCCACTGGTCTAGGGAAAGAAAATGAGCAGTAACCAGTAACCAAGACATCTGAGAAAGCAGTACACACACAGAGAAAATAGAGATGAGGAGGTGATGGGGACCAGGGGCAGTCAGACCAGAAATCAGGAAGGTGCAGGCTTCTGCTATGGTGTGCTGCAGTCACTGTATTGTGATTGAAAATGTAGATCTCTCTCTCTCTCTCTCTCTCTCTCTCTCTCTCTCTCTCTCTCTCTCACACACACACACACACACACACACACAAACACACACACAACTGACAGCATATCCTTGAACTGGGGAGTGAGTGTGGGTGTCAGGCCCAGATAAAAAGTAGAAATGTTGGCTAGAATGTGGGGAGGGAAGAGAAGAGATGGACAAAGGGAGTCAGAAAGATCAAACAGAAGAGCCTGGGATTTATTTTACCTGCAGTGAGAATCCATGGGAGAGTTCTAAGTAGAGAGTCCCATAATTCAGTTTAAAGTCATCAACATCATGGTGTGAGTGCCACATGAGAGGTGGGCTACATACATACAGGGAGCTTAGCACAAAAGCAGAGCGAGCAGGTGGGATGAGAACAGTGAGGATTAGGTAAGAGATGGTGGTGATCTCAGCGTGGGGAAGGGTAAGGAAGTGGTGATATCTGAGCCTGCCACTTAGAGGCAATGAGAACAGTAGATTCACCTCTCAAAGCCTAGCTACAGCCACCTGTTGAATTGGAGATGTGGAAGCACTTTCTGAGATGCTTGGAGATTGCTCTCACCTCACACATGCCCCAACCTCCAGACCATCTCCGTAAATGCCACTCTCCTTGCCCTCCCTGTGGCCAGATTGGAAACAACAGGCAATTAAGGGCACTTGCAACAGTCTTCATGAGTGTGATGAATCAAAATGAGATAAAACCACAGGGGAAGGGAAGGAAAAAATAAAAAGAAATCCTTATATTCCTATCCACACATTAGAGACATTTCAGGGAAGTGAACAGAAATGAGTATGTTGATTACTGTCTATCCAATCATAACACATCTCCAAAAACTAGGGGAAGCCTATTGCCAGAAACAGAGAGATAGCTGACAAAGTGAGATTTCTGTACTTTCTTTTTTTTTAATCCTGCCATGGTCTGTGAGGGGGAGAGGCCCTTTATGTCCCTGGTAAATCTGAGCCTTGCTGCAGGTGTCTGAGTTTATCACAGAGAGGAAATGACTTTTTTTACACCTAATTTAATCTGAAGCTATTCACAGTTTAAAATGTTTAGCAACGGTGACCTTTTTAATGACTAACACATTGCAGGTGGTCCTGTTGTAGCCAGCAGTTCATGTTTGCCCTCAGAAAGAGAGGAGAATGAAATGACCACTCTATGGAAATTGTCTTCTTGTTCCAGGATTTGAAAGACAGCTTGTTGTGAATGGAGCCACCATGAAAGATGGGGGTGGTGGTGGTGAGGTTTTTCCTCCTCAATAGGAAAGGTGATTTCCTTCTCCCTTTCTTGGAACTGGGGTGTGGGTAGAGCATTTCAGAAACAATTATAAACCAGGTACCATGAGAAGCTATCCTGCTAAAAGAGTTGAAAAAGCCCAAAGAGAAAGGAAGTAATCAACCCCCATGGACTTTAGTACATCTCATGACATCCCCTGCTCCTAATGTCTGTCCAGTGCCTCCCATACACCAACAAGGGCACTGTCTTTCGCTTGCATCCCAAGCGACATCATCTATGGGGCTGCTTCATTATCAAGGTAGCTTAGCTAAAGACTCCTATCTGGTCCCAGGGCACATTGCAGGGCTTCTGCATCTGCACCATGTTCTAAACTCTCTGTTAAGGAGATACCAGTGATTTGGACATCAGCAGTGAAAATAACCTGCTGGTACAGTTGGTCTTCAGGGCAGCAGGATAGCACAGTGTGTCAGCAAGTACCATTACAGGCCTGCAAGTAGGAAAGCAGATGTATAATGCAGTTCTCTGATTCTTCCAGGAAGCCCTCTCTCAAGCAAGTGGGGAGCTGGCCTTTGCACATGGAGCTTACTTATAGCTTAAAACAGTGTATCTCATTTTTCAGCTTTTTCCCTATCTTTGACTCCTACCAATATTTCCTGAAGGCTATACTCCCCCATTTTTGGTGGGAAGCAGCACCGGCAGCAGCAGAACCCAGGAAAGGATGCAGGGGTTAGAAAAGCCACCACTTTTTCAGCGGCAATTGCTTTTCTGTTGTGTAGCCTGGTATCTTGCTTCTCTCCCTCCACATGTAGGGTTGTAGGCATCCTAGTGATTCACAGGGCACCTGCTTTGTTCAGCATCCAGCCTTGTGAATTTACTTTGAAGTAAATAACACCCCCTTAGTTACTGCTTCAGGAGTCAGAATTCTGAGGCCTATGCCAAGCAATATTGATCTGGAGACTGGAATTAGTGTCCACCTAGATTGCTGGGGTCACTGAAGTCTTTGTATTATTCACACCAAAGAAAATTGTGGAGATTATGGAGTGGCACAGGCCAGCTCCTATGAGACACATTTTCAGGGATTCTACTAAGAGGCCATTTGGGTCTAGGAAACTATAGAGCTTCGATTCTTCCACTGAAGTGGAAACTAAAATACTCAAGGTTACAAACCAACCTCTGCTTCAGAAATTTTCTTGCCTCTCTCTTTTTTTTCTTTCTACTCTCTTTCTCTTAGTCATCATTATTAGGAAATCATTAGATTTAAAACTGGATGATAGTGGTAATTGCCATTGAGGGAAATCCACTAAATGTCATTGAACTATATTCTTAAAATGAACCAGGAAACATTAATTTCAAAATGCTTATCAAGCTATAAACAATTATAATTTATGGTTTTTTTAATGTTACACTTTTGTAAGACTTTATTAAAGAAAAAAGTGACTTAAAATTGAAAAACTCAAATTTTTATTTTATAACTTATTCAAATTAAATCCTGATGAAATAATGGCAGAAAAAAAAGGTCAATGTATAATTTTTTTAATCTTAATTGCACCTTATGGACACAATAGTAGAGAAAGTAAAAGTTGATTTACAGAGCAGATTTCTTGTGGCCTATGGATTACTCCAAAATCTTTAAGTTATTAGGGAAATTCAGTCATTCAATACAAACTAAAACAATATAATCACTTATTTCAAAATAAAGGGAATGAAGTGCTTTCATTTATAGCCTATATAAGACCTACTAATGGCTGTTTTTGGGCTCCATGTGTCTTGTGTCACTTATTCATATTTAAAGTGATGTATGGAAAAAATCTAAAAATACTTGAATCTGTTCTCCTTCATCTTAGCACATTTGTACCCTGAAACTTTTACTGAGCTTAAGAGCAGTCAAAGTAGCTACCTATATTAATGTGAGTACTTTATTGTCCTGAAATTACGGCTTTTGAAGTTTCTTCCTTTCTGAAACAAAAAAGAAAAGCCACGGTTGACATCAAAGAGGAGGCAAATTCTCCTCACTAGCAATTACGGTGGCTTAATGTTACCCAGTATCAACCCAATCGCAAACTGCCGTGGCGTTTTGTAACGTGTACTTATTTTGATCAACACCCTTAGAAAAAGTACCTAAAAGTACCCAACTACCTATAAAACAAAATGCTCACTGGGTTCTTCCTGGTGGTGGTTGTTGTGAATCAAAATATCCCTTTAATAATGCATTCTGCCATATATGATTGCAGGTGGGGTTTTTTTCCTCTTAAAGAAAACATTTAATTACTATCGGAGAGTTGTGACTGTTAGCTGTGAGTTACCAGATGTGAAACCAGACACAAGGGTGAGATTTTACAATTTCAGCACAGCTGCTTACAACCAAATCTGGTTTAGGACACCGTTGATGGATTTAAAAACATTACATTTATATTAAAAATAGCAGGGCCTCATATGCAGCCCAGCTGAAGGTTTTCTTGGCAAACTTGTTAAAATCAAAACAAGTCCCCTCAATCAAAGTCCAAAAACAGTCTGCGCTCCATGGCCAGTGACATGTGCTGTCACTGTGCCCTCCCCGCCTCCCACCCAAACATTCTCACAGAGACACATGTGTCTGGCCCTTTTGTCCGAAGTCTAAATTAAACTTCCAAATCTTTTCATTTGTATATTATGTGCGCTGAACGACAGAATGTAAAGGCTTAAAACGCATCAGCAGTGCGCGCCGACTGGAAAACCTTACTGTGCTGCACTGGTGATTTGAGACAAAGGTGTTGTTTTGTCTCTGTCCATCCCAACCCCCTGGCATTTGAGTTTTTACAGTGCAGCAAGAAAATAGCTCTCTGAAGCTTACTTTTTCTTCCTCTCCCCTCCCCACCCCCGTGAGTTCTCGGATCTGCAGCTATTATTCCATGCCAAATTGTTGCCATGCTTAGTGGAGCGTGTGGGACCAGGCAGGACAGCTGAAATAACTGTAAACCTCGGGTGCCTTGGCCCCCACATCCTGTGAAGGCTAGAACCTTGGCACCTCCTTGCCTCTGCTGCTTCTTTTTCTTTTCTTTTTTTTTTTTAATTTGAAAGAGAATAAAACAAAAGGGGGCAGTACAGAGCAGATCAGAACAGGACAACATAGGCAACGCAATACTTTATATTAAGACACCTGGATATCAACAGTAGCTAACACCATATCTCTTACTCTGCTATAGTTGAGCACAGTTTCAAATACAATAATATCAAACATAACACAATAGTATAAAGCCATGCATAGAGTGAAAGAATTACGGGGCGTTCTGAACCGAATAACAGAAAATGATCAATGGGTACTATAATATCTCATTTTTGATAAAAAATTTTGTTTAAACTATCACACATATTCAAATTCCAATAAGACACAATGTGATAGATAGAACCAACGGTAGTAGAACAAAAAAAGCATGGTAGGACTTCTAAGAAGGATGATATTAAATCAGCAATAGCTGTCATAATGTTTTTTTCAAAACAGCTGTTCATATCATCATGTATGATATAGTAAAACAAAACAGGATAAAATCATTCCAACTGATGATTGAAAACTTTGAAAGACTTCAAAGCTATGAGATGGGGACTCATGCTTACCATAAAGTCTTATATACTCTTATCAAATCTCATACTAGGGAGACTATATGGTATTTACCCTTATGAGTTTTGATAATTTTGCTTAAGAGAATGGTCTCAAGTCGTGTCCATTTATTTATAAATATCTCGATGTGATCATTCTTTATAGCTGAGTAGTACTCCATTGTATAAAAATGCCACAACTTTTTTATCCATTCCTCAGTTGATGGGCACTTAGGTTGCTTCCAAGATCTGGCTATTACAAATTGTGCTGCTATAAACATGGGTGCACATA
>PVJX010000469.1:0-255694 GCA_004027295.1 Dolichotis patagonum | reverse complement strand
TATTATATATTATATATTATATATTATATATTATATATTATATATTATATATTATATATTATATATTATATATTATATATTATATATTATATATTATATATTATATATTATATTATATATTATATATTATATATTATATATTATATATTATATATTATATATTATATATTATATATTATATATTATATATTATATATTACATATTATACATATATAATATATATAATTTTAGCTATATATAACTTTTAAGGTGACTTAAACCTTTTTCTATTTGTATGTATTCTTGTTTAAAGGACAAATAGAAGAGATGAAACAAAGGACAGTTGCAGAATGCATGCAACTGTCCTGAAGATGTCCAAATACAGGCAAAATAGTATGGGCCCAAATGCTCCCTTCTTGTTAGTCAGTAAGTGCAAAAACATGACCTAGAAAACTGCTTTAAATGTCAATTGTCAGCCTACTGAATTACAGTCACACACCTACTGAATTAGAAACTGAAGCTGGAGCCCAGAGATCTCTGTTTTGGGGAGTTCGCTCCAAAGTTATTTTGCTATATTTTGAGAATCCCCTTTGCAGATGCAGTGTATCAGGTCCTTCCTGTGTGCAGATCCTCTAAGTCGATAGCACTGACTCCTATAGTTCAACTCAGTGCAGCATCATTTTCATGTCAGTTCTAATGAAAAGAGGAGCTCAGACCTAAGGCCTATGATAAGACTTACGCATGGAACCGAAATACGATTTCATTCCATGGATGCTAGAAATTAACATTCCCACTCAATTATATCCTGTTAGTCGTTAATTGTTGTGGTCTTTTGGGCGGGGGAGGAGGTTGACTGACTCTCCTGCCAGTCTCCAAGGTCGTGGGACAAGGAAGAGGGCAGAGGTGAGGAGCGGGCAAGGCTGGCAATCCTGGAGGCCTCTAGATCCATGAAGTAAGAAGAGGCGAGACATGAAATGTGTTTTTAACCTTACTCCTGACTTAGTAACTGATCAGAGGTATTTTTTTAAAAAGTCACCTTAAATAAATTTGAGAAACTGTATTTTAGATCTGTTGCTAATTTCTTTACAGACTGCAGTGAAAATAGACAGTGGCTACAGTTTTTGTTTATCGGTTTTCTGTGGTTATATTAAATTTGAGTTAAGATCAAGTGATAAGGTAATAGATAATCAACTGTTTTTTAAACAGTGACCCATATTCCAATTGTTCTTATTGTTTCTGTACTTATTATTCTGTTCTTATTTCATCTGTACTGATGACTATGCATTTTTTATATTCTACTTGCAAAATAGTTATAACATGAAAATCTCTTCTTTTGTAAGATGATTTTCAATACTAAATTGAAAAATGTCATTGAGTTTCACTTTTACCTTTGAGATGAAAAAGCAAGATGCATATTTACAGAAAAAAAAATGACATGGCATCAGTTAATAGCTTTCTTGTTCCTAGCAGAGAATTGATCTTGCAGAGAAAGTGAAAAACCCAAAATCTAGGGAGAGATGAACATCTGCAAGAAGAAACAGGACTGAAGCGACTGGTAAATTTGCTTATCTGGCACAGAAACAGAAAATCACAGGAATTACTAAGCAACTTCCAGCGAGGAGCCATGGCAAAGTGCAAGTCTAGTGTGTGCTAGTATGAGTGTGCACAGATCCTGCTCGCTGTGGACGAGAATCCAATCCCTTGTTCATGTTTTCAACTCGAGAAGTTCCTAAGAGGTCATTGGTTCACAGGGAATAAAATAAAAATGCAGAGATTGCTTTACATATTTAAAGATGGGAATGGAGTGAGGAGGGAGGGCAACAGGGTGCTGCCAGGGTGCTTGCCAACATGATGTCCGAGAGAGGGAGGGAGAGTTCCAAGGAGCACAAACGTGAGGTTTAACTTTACAGGGCTTTCCACCAACTAAGGCTTAATCAAAGAATATCACACCACCCATAATATCTCCTATGCAAGGAAAATTGTTAGTTAAAACTATCTAGAAAATAGAAAGCTAGAATATCTTACTCTCTCTTGGGAGCAGCACAAAGGAATAATCAACCTACGTGAACAGCACTGTCACTAAGGATTTTGAGGCTGCTGGCCTACAGAGGATCACCATAGTAACAGTAAACTTTCAGCACAACCCAAGACCCTACTAGATGACAATAATCCTCTATAGACAGACCTAGAGGAAGGAAAGATGCAATCATCTCCTACACAAATTTTCTTTCTCACTCTACTATCCCATATAACATATTGTTTTCAAAACACGATATGTAGAATTTAAGACTCAAAACACAATCTGTATAGTCATATCATTAATCAGATTGCATTCAGATATAATACAGATGGATCATGCTACTATCAGACAATGTTATAGAATAGCCATTATAAATATGTTAAAAGCTGTAATGGACAAAACAGCCAAAATGTTAGAGCTGATAGGTAATTTCAGCAAAGCATGAGACTGTGGGCAATAAACAGAACATTAGAAATCTGAAATAGTAATAAAAACAAAGTCTTCTCACATGACTCAGAAGACAATCTGTAAATCTCTAAGTAGCCAATAAAAATTATTCAATTAAAGCATAAAAAGAAAATTCAATGAAAATAAATAAACAAGGAAACTATAAAACCAGACCAAAATTACTGTCATAAAAATTTATCAAGTATATATTTAGAACTTCTAAACATCAATAAAACCCAAAGCTGAGTATTTGAAAAGATTAATAAAGTTGTAATGGAAGAAAACCCAAATTGCTGGGCTGGGCATAGAGCTCAGCAGCTCAGCGCCTGCCTGGCAAGCACGAGGTTCTGAGTTCAATCTCTAGTACCACCTTCCTGCCCCCCCAAGAGAACAATAAAAGAAAAATTCAATTGTCAATTCAGAGAAAAAGGAGCTATTGTTTCTGATCTTTCAATCACTGGAAGTATAGTAAAAGGATTAGGGAAAATTCTATGCTCATAAAATCGAATACCTACCTAATGAATGGCTGCCATCAAGAAAACAACTGACAACAAATGTTGGTGAGGATGTGGGGAAAAGAAACACTTCTCCACTGTTGGTGGGAGTGTAGACTTGTGCAATGACTGTGGAAATCAGTATGGAGATTCCTCAAAACACTAGGATTGGAGATTCCATTCAATCCAGCTATTCCCCCTCCTGGTATTTTCCGAGAAAAATTGGAAAGGTCGTGTCACAGAGATATATGTGCACCCATATTTGTAGCAACACAATTGGTGATAGCTAAATCTTGGAAACAACCAAAATGCCATCAACTGCAGAGTGGATTGAAAACAATGTGGTATTTTTATATGATGGAATACTATTCAGCTATAAAAAGGATGATATTGAGGCCTTTATAGGTAAATGGAGGCAACTTGAAAATATCCTCATTAGTGAAATAAACAAGACTCACATTCATAAATATCACATTGTCTCTGTAGTGTAAAAAATAATAAAAGTGGACAGAATAATGAGATCCAAAAAGTACAATGGATACTGCTAAGGTGAAAGGGAAGGAAAGTGCTCTAAAGGGTATAATTGCATGTATAGTGTGTACTATAAATGGCCATATTACTAAATTTCTGTTAGATCATTGAACATAAGGGTTTGCATTGTTAGTGTTTGAGTGTCTAGCCACTACTTACGCTTTGATTTTGTGACTTTGCCAACTATTTTTTAAGATGACAATGGTTAATGTATCAACTAACGATTTTATGATGTTAATTTTTTTTAAATTCGGTATTGTTCTACCCTTTTTTTCTGTTTTTCTATATTTGTTAATTTTCTTTTCTTTCTTTGAAAAAAAGAGAACAATATGCAGTATAACAACCACTGTTAATTTCTTTCATTCTGTTTTAAAAACGTATATTGTTATTGTTTGTGTTTGTTGCTATTGTTTATCTCTGTTGATTTTGTTCTTCTTTTCTGACTTTTCCCTTTTTAAAATAAAACAAAACAATAAAAAAAGAAATTACAAAATAAATCAAGAATAAAACAAGAATAAAGTCTTTCTAAAAAGGAAAACTTGAGAACTTAGGAACTATGTGTTTTCACAGATAAATTCTATTCAATATTTAAATAAGAGACATCAATTTTGCATAATCTCCTTTCCCAGAATAAGGCAGAGAAAACACTACTAGTTTCTTTTTATGATATCAGATTTACCCTACTACCAAGTGCAGACAGAGCCAGAAAAAGGAAGCGATAGGAAAATAACCCTGGAGAGTTTTACACAAAATTCCTTAGCAAAATATAAGTAAATCAAATTCAGCATTATACTTTGAAAAACAATGGGAAAGTGCAATCAAGTGAGACTCAACACATGAAAAGAAGGCAGAGCAACAATGAAAGATGGAACCAAATACTTGGACTGACTTTGGTCCGGAAGGGAAGTGGAATTCCGTGTTGAAGCCCTAATCTGAATGTTTTTAGAGGCAAGAATTTCAAGTCACCAATGCATTGAAAAGGTATCGTAAGTGTAGGACCTAAATCCAGTGTGACAGTTTTTACAAGAAGAGGAAAACTCACTAATCCCAGAGCAAAATGCCATGTAAGGACACAGAGAGAAGATTCTGTTTGCTAAACCATGGAAAGCCATCTCAGGGGAAATCAAGCTTGTCAAGATTTTGTCTTGGTTTTCCAGTCACCAGAACTGTGAGAAAATATATTTCTGTCACATCCTAACACTCTGTGCAATTTTCTTTGGTAGTTTTAGCAAAATGATATATTATGTATTTTACCATATTAGCAAACTAAACAACAAGAATAACAATTATTTCATTATAGACTACACAAAGATTTTCAAAATTTACATTTATGCATGACATAAAATATAAGTCATTTAGTAATAAAGGAACCAAGGTGAGCTTTTTTCATCTAGTGCAGAGAATCTACAAATTCTATTGCTAATAGTACTAATGGTAATATACTGGGTAAATATGTTACCTCTCCTTCTACTCAACATCACACTGGAAGTTACAGCTAATGTAATAAGCCAAGAATAAAACTATATACAATTTAGAAATGAAAAATTAAAATTGTCCTTATTTGGAGGAGATGTGTTTTTCTATAGAGACAATACATAATGCATTTTTAAAAATAAAGCTCCTATAATTAACACCTAAAAAGCCATAAGGCATTAGGCCAATATAGAAACATCATTTGAATTTCTGTATACCAGAAAGAAACACATCAAATTAGAATTTTAAAAATCCACTTAAAATAACAGCAACAAATGAAAGATGCTGATACTAACAAAGTATTTGCCATATTGATAGCATGAAATTTTCGAAACAGTTATAGAACCAATACAAGGAAGGGTAAAATTAACGATGATATAGCCAATGTTCATGGATTAGAAATCTCAAATTATTGTGAGCCAATTCTCCTTACTTTGCTCTATACATTAAATACCATTTCAAGTGAAATCCCTTGTTTGGCAGGTATGTACAGCCTCATTCTAAATTTCATAAGGAAAGATGAAATAAAATACTATGTGCAAATTAATTCTGACAAGGAAGAGCATCAACTGATTCAGGGCTTATTATAGAGCTAAATAATTATAATTATGGCTTTGGTGAAAAGTGTAGACATGTGGATTAACAGAACAGAAGAGTCCAAATATAGATTCTTAAACATATTAGCAAATAAATTTTAAAAAGATGCAGAACTGGTTGATCTAGCAAGGACAGGATTTACCACGAATATTTGAAACAGCTAAATGCTCATGTGTATAATAATGCCTACAATTTTATTCCAATGTTAACTCAAATCATGACTCAGTGTAAATGGAAAAGTGTAAAACTTTCATAAGAAAATTAAGGAGCTAATATGCATGATCTAAGATTTTTGGATTTAATTATACAACAGAAAAATTATAACCAATAAAAGAGAAAAATTATAAACCAATCTTCACTAAATTGCAATCTTGTTCTGCAAAATTAACATCTACCAGAATAAAATTATAAGTCTAGGAGGAAATATTTGCCAGTCATAGATAAAGAATTTATCTATAAAATTAGGACTACAATTTAAAAATAAGAAAACAAATATCTCATGTTTTATCATATATGAGCAACACCAGAGACAGAGATAAAACCTTCCAAAAATGTACACATACTTCAGAAAAGAAAAACTTCCATAAATGTTTTAGTACTAAATTTATTGAGACATCATCACATTAATGGAGGTTACTTTTGGCCTCTAAAATCATACGAGGTGCTCAAGGTGGTTGCCATTAACTTATAGACTTTATTAGTGCAGAGACCTGATAAAGTGCATAGACATTTATACATACATACACATATTTACATACATGATGAGCAAAATAGAAGTGAAATAAATAGGAATTAAGGAAGAGTTCACATACTTCTCCTAATTACATAGTCCACTGTTTCAAAACTATTTACCTTAGTTCATTTTAAAGAAAATTGTGTGTTACTATAAGCTTCCTTCTATATTGTAAGATTTTTTTGGTTTATGTTTTGTACTCTGAGTGACTCTTTTAAAGATAACTATACACAGTGTATTAACTGTTGTTATTGTTTTATTATGAAATTTTGTTTTTTTAATAAAATAAAAACTGCAAATAAGGCAAGGAAAAGAAATAACAGATTTGATGCTCCTTCAAAAATGTACACATAAATGTCTCATTATTGGTCTTTAGAGAAAAGCAAATCAGAGTCACAGTGGTAAGATAACTGAGAGGAGAAGGGAGAGAATGAGCAGCAGAGAATGAGGAGGAAGGGGAGAGGGAATACAAGCAGGATGGGGCTAAGAAGAAGGTGATGGAGAGTGTGATGGAAAAAAGGAAAATAAATGAACAACAAAGAACACTATCAAACTGAAACAATGAACAGAATATAATGCAGAATGCCAAAAATTTCCACCATTTCCACTTACAGTGGTGTAAATGATAAAGGTGTTTCAGCAAAAAGACTTACAGTTTTTTTATGTTAAACATATTCGTACCAAACAGCCCAACGATTACGCTCTTGGGTATTTATTCAGAGAAATTAAGATTTTATGTTCCTACAAAACCTGCATGTGAACGTCTCTAGCAGCTTTGTTGATAATAAACAAAGTCTGGGGATGGGAAGTCCCCAGAAAGATGAATGAGGAAACGTTTAAGCAGGGAGGGCTGGGCATACAGCTCAGTGAGGGGCGCAGTGACTGCCTGGCAAGTGCGAGGCTGTGAGTTTGATCCGTGGTACAAAAGTACAAAATTAAAAAAAATAAAAATTAAGCAACCATGAAACATATCACTATTTACATGTAAATAAGTCAACTATTCATCCAAATAACAATATGTAGTATTTTTAAATGCTTTTTTTACTTGAAAGTAGCCAGACTCAAAAGACTATGATTCTAACTCTATGGAACATTGAGAAAGCTAAAACAAGACAAACAAAAAACAGAAGCCTGATGGATGTCTGACAGGGGTTTCCACTGGCATGACTGTTTCAACAAGGGGCCCACAACAGAACTTTTAGCTGACAGAAATGCTACAGGTGATACATGACGTATGATTCCGAGCATTTTTGAAACCAAGAGAATAGGGCAACACAAATAAGATTTAAACATTAGGCAAAATGTACAAAAAATGAAATGGGACATCAATCAAAGTATGGAGTTTAAGTTATGACAAATGAATCTAGCTGTATTTTAAATATTATCACAACTTCAAGGAAATGAAAATAAAGTATATTATTTAACAGTCTCTTTGGAGAAACAGAAACTGACCTAAGTGACTTTCAAAAGCAAAGTTTGGACTAGATAATATAGGCTACAAAAAAAAAAAAAAAAACAGAACAAAAACATAAACTGAAAACCTCAGAGGAAAATAATAACTTTTGGATGGAGAAGCCTGGCAGAAACTAACTGCACTACATGGGCACGGTGAAATAAATCAGCATTTGGGTCGTGTTGGAACTGTCTACTTCGGCTGGGATGCACTGAGAAAGCGATTCTCTTCAAGTGATCTCTTTCAGAACACCGCTGTCATTAGGAGCACCAAACAAACCCAACGTGAGTGACGTTCTGAAGAATACTTGACTTGGAATTTTCAAAATGTCAAATGCTATAAAGGACAGGTAAAGGCAAGTTTTCAAAGGTACAAAGGAAATACAGAGAAAGCATGACTGGAAGTGATGATCCAACCTAGATTTCATCTAGAACATAAAGACAAGCCCAGTGGGGGGAAAATATGTTAAAATCTGAATAAGGTGGACAATTTAGGTAATAGGATTGTTCTGATAGTTTTCCCTCATTTTGATAAAAGTCATATGAGATGGAAACTGTAATACATAAGAACTCTATGAAATTTTTATGAATCATTAGAAGTTTGAAAGTTTAACTAAGAGACTCCACAGGCAGCCAGGGTTCTTACTTTGTAAATATCCTCATCCTGTGCAACAGAAGGGCAAGATTTTGTGAGTGCTACACTGGCCTTGGAGAGCGAAGTGGGAGGCCTGTGTACAATATAAGGGCAGAAAAGCACCTTGCTTCCCCCTGCCATTTTGTTCCAGATGCTTTTGCTGGTTGCTGACTGGAAGTGTTGTCCTGGAGCCATGCCATCCTGCTTATGAGTCAGCTGAATTTGGACTGAAACCTTCGCAAACTGTGAGCTAAATAAACCTGTCCTTTCTTCATTTTTAGTGTCAGGTATTTTGTCTCAGCAATGAGAAAAAATGACCAAAACTTTGGTACCAGAGAAGTGGGATCATCACTGTGACTGTACCTGAACATGTGATTCAAGAACCACTGGCAATGACTTGTGGGAAGAGTTTGGGAAGATATGAAATGTCACCTGAAGGAGAACTGAAATGCCTTAGGCTGTTCCATATGGGAAATTCTGGTCAGAGCTTAGAAGATCAGAAGCTTGATATAAATCCTGCTAGTGAAGACCAGGTTTGGGAGCTTTCTGTTCTGCTAGACATAAGGACTACATTGTTTTTTGGCGTCCAGATGATGTGTGTCATGGCTTGTCAGAAAGTTTGTCTGCATTTTGTTCATGTCCAGTGACTTTGCTTGAGACTAACATTAAAGGGAATGGACTACTGAATCTGGTAGAAGAAATTTCAAGGCAGTTGAATCCTGAGATG
The DNA here is from genome assembly GCA_004027295.1 of Dolichotis patagonum. Classification (NCBI taxonomy): domain Eukaryota; kingdom Metazoa; phylum Chordata; class Mammalia; order Rodentia; family Caviidae; genus Dolichotis; species Dolichotis patagonum. Next base: position 246,606 of record PVJX010000469.1, on the reverse strand, counting down.
GTGGCATGGCTAATAGTGGGAGTTTTTAGGCAGACTTATGTTGTAAATCAGGAGTAAAGAGACCAGTAGGATAATTCAAAACATTGTGAATTTGGTCAGAAAGGAAGCTCCAATAAAGCTGTGGACTGCAAAGATAGAGCTGAGGAAATCTCAGTTGCTGACAAGGAACAGGACACTAGAAAAGATGGCTTGAAAGTATCGCGAAAAGCAGCGAGTCTTGAACCTTTGCAGCCTCCAACTGCAAAAGTGAAAGATTTTGCTTTGAGACAAAAGCCACAGAGCACCATGTTCCAGAATGGAGGCAGCATAAAAATTTTGTTCCTCACAGGTGGATTCAGAGTGTCCAGTGATCCAGGCACTTGACCCATACAGCCAAGAGAGAGGCAAGCCTGACTACCACTCCAACTGGCAGCAGACCTCTGCATTATCCACATGGTGCTGGTTTTAGGTGCACACAGAATGTAAGAGTTCTGGGGTTAACATGGCTTCCACCCCAATTTCAGAAGGCCTGGGAGGCCAGGCAGTGTGCCCCTGAGAGGGCAGTCCGCGAAGCTGTGAGTGTGAAGCCAAAGGTGCAGTGGAGACCCCAGAAGTATGGAAAATCCAGGAGAGTGGATCATCTAAGGAAACCTGCAAGGAGGGAGCAAAGCCAGCCTAAGACAAAAACAATGGGATCTGTAACCACCAAAAGTGACGTAGGGGTGGAGTCACACAAGTCCTTTGGAGCTCACAATTTGCCACAAATTGCTTCAAAGGGTGTACGTGGATTTACAGGACTCGATGGTTGCCCTGATGGATTTTAGATTTGCTTTGGTCCTATTCTTTTGCATCTCCCTGTTTGTACCCTTTGAAATGGTAATATTTATCTCATGCCATTGCATGTCAGAAGTGCTTAGCTTCGCTTTCATTTGTACAGGCTTTTCCAGCTAACAGTTTGCGTTCCATCTCTGCAGAAACTTGGGACTCGAACTTTTTAGCAATGCTGGAACTGTTAGGACTTTGGCTGCTCTTGCAGATGAATTAAATGCAGATGAATTATAACTTTTCCATAAAGGGATGCATATGAGTCATTGGGGTGCCGGGGCAAATGTTATGATTATGATGTAATACAGTGTTAATAATTCAATGTTGGTCCTTAAGGATTGTTAAACTTGTGTTATAATGTCCAAGTTGTGAAATAATAAGAATAAGCATGTCTTTGTATCTGGAGACTGATTTAAAGAAATGTGTCTGCTTGCCAAGTTGACAAGGAATGGATTATTATGGCTGATATATTGTATCAATTGAAGAAGTTCAGAAGTTGAAGTGAGAAACTTATCAGCAAGCCGGGATTCTTACTTTGTAAATATCTTCATCCTGTGCAAGAGGAGGGCAAGGAAATTTTGTGAGTGCTACCCTGGCCCAGAAAGCATGTGTGTGTGTCTTGTGTATCATAAAATGGCTACTTTTGCTGGCTGCTGCCTTGAAATACTGCCCATGTATCATGCCACCCTGCCTTGGAGTCAACTGATTATAGACCAAAACTTCCACAAACAGTGAGCTAAATAAATCACTTGTTCTTTCATTTTGAGTGTCAGATGTTTTGTCTCAGCAATGAAAGAAAAGTAACTGTGGGCTGGGGATTTAGGTAAGTGGCATAAGCACCTGCCTAGCAAGCACAAGGTCGTGAATTCAATCCCTGGTACCAAATAATAATAATAATAATAATAATAATAATAACAACCAAGACAATGATTAAAAACTAAGACCTTTTATTTTAAGAGTTTTCATATGTGGTTGGGAATTAATTAATACTTTTTATATTATTTATACATTTAAAACAAGCACACAATTCATTTTGCTTCTACATGGCACTGATAGTGCGTGGTGATCACGCATGCCGTTTTATAGAGAAATTCTGCCAGTTGCTAAATCTATGTTCTAGCTACAAATATTTCTTGCCTAGATATACAAGAGACTTTTGGCAGTCATTTAACTCATATCTTTTAATTATACATGTGAAGTTCAATCGTAAATGATTCTTATGTATTTGGGTATGTCTTTAGCATTTTCTGCCAAAATTTTTGTTCTTAATATGGAAAAAAGTTGACTTGTAATTTCTTGGGAAAAATAAAATAATTTAATTAGCTTACTAGAGAGGTGACTATACCTAATGGAAAGCACCAGTTTTTGGAAGGGATGCATAAGAGCAACACACTTTGGACTGAAGCATGCTAACCACTGCTGCAAAAATATTCTATGCAGAATTGTCTTTTTTTCTGCTATATTTACTAGTGCATTAAACTTTCCGATTAGCTACATGAACAGATTTCCAACTGTACATCCCTGACACTGTGATTACAACTTAATGCAGAGTTCTACGACATTACTATTACTTTTTTCTTTGAACTACTATGAAATGCTACATACATAACTATAAACTGGAGATTTTTAGTTTTCTATTGCTGTAACACATTATAATCACTTTAATGGTTTTAAAAACAAATTATTAGTATTTCACAGTTTTTAAGTGTTGGGGTTCCAGACATGATTATTAATCCTTTGTTCAGCATCCCACAAAGTTTCAATTAAGGTATTAGCTGGGCTGCATTCTCATCTGGAAGTGAGACTGGGAATACTCTGTGTCCTAGCTCACTCGATTGCTCACAAAATCTATTTCCTGTTTTCCGTAAGATGGGCAGCACTAGCTTTCTACAAACAGTGGCTTCATGTTCCCTGAAGGGATCTATGGCTTGTAGTAGCTTTCTCATCAGCATTGCATAGAGATGTTACTTCAACATACTACGTCCTTCATCTAGCTTCATGGAGATCTCTATGTCTATTCTCTTGAGTTCTCTGTGGGCACTTAATTGTGCAAGTAACATGCTGTCCCTTGTGCCATGGCCAATTCATTAAAGCAAAGTTATAGGATCCATGTGCACCCAAAGAGATGTTTTATGCAGCCATTAAAGCAGTATAAATCACTGGGCATCACTATAGAGTCTTTCCTCAGTGACTTAAGAGTACCATAATGAAACAGAAGCTTCATGCATGAAGGTGCAAAGCGTAAATCAAAGATTATGTTTATTGAGGAGTACTGTACATGAATCATTAAGGTTAGCTTAAAAATTCTTATAAAAACGAGTCTTTATAAATTTTATAATTATTAGTAGCAGAAGTGTATGTGAAGCTATAATTAAATATGTATACCATTTATATCCATGCAAATTTATTTTTCTCTAACATTAGAGAATTGCATGCCAACCACTTAATAAGAAATGCTGGGGACCACCAATGTTTATTAAGCATAATATTCTTTAAGAAACACACACAGAATACAAATTTCTTATTAAATAATAGCCCATGTTATCTCATCACCAGGTAAAGATGTAGATTTTGCATGGTATCTTTAATTACAAAGTATTGCTTTACTATATATTTTTTCTCTCCAGTAAATTCCCTATTAGGAAATATTAAAACAGATGTAAAAAATCTATCAAAAATACTATAGAAGACAGCACTTCATTGTATTTTGTTAGAATGTGCTAAGTCTACATGTGAACACATAGCATTGTTGGGTATATTATTATCCTTGGGCTCCAGTTAAATTGTGAGAACATAGACAAGCAAGTAAGACAAGATCACAGATTTTTCTGCTTATTTAAAGCAGGCACTATTATAGTATAGCATGGCAACTGTTCATGTAAAACATGAGTAAGAAGTTATCCAAGAAAATAAAACAAAATTAATCCCTTTAAAAATTTTGGGGGTAGATTAGTTCAACTCCATTGCTAGGATCACATATTATGTTAAATTCAGTTAAAATAATAATGGGTGAATATATTACACTAGTGGTTCTTTTGCTAAAGACACCCTGTTTCCCCTGCTAACTGGCTCATTTTGGGGCTTTATTGTTTTAAAATTATTTTTTTCCTGTCCAACAAGGCCTAAGTATGCCATTAAACTCTATATAAGGTAATGCATGTGAAAGTCATTAAAAATATAACCAGAGCACTTCTTATATAGCACCATAGTGAAAAAGTGGTATGTCCCTTTTTATATGCCTAGATGAAGCACAAAAGAAGGTGGTTATGCCACAGATTTATGGTAAGTGGTAGGAAGATTTTTTGTTAGATTTTAAGGTACAGCTTTTCATCTTCCTTAAACTAGCTACTATTTCAGACTATGACACTAACACGTAACACATTATTTCATTTCTTATGCCTAACTTTTAAATAGTATAAAAGTATATTCCTCTGAAACGTTTGTTTTATTTATAATATATCCACAACAGTATCAAGACATTGACAACTACTTTAGATATGCTTAAATCACATCATACGAAGCTTCTTTACTTATGCGTAGTCTTTGTTTAAATTCAATAGCTATGTACAATAAATCTCATCTAACTGTGGCAGAAAGTAAGAAAATTATATATTGTTGCTACATAATGGGCTTAGAGCTAAATAAATTTCACAGCGGCATAGGCCTTTCATTCTTCATTTTCCCCTTAGCAATATTTCTCTGCGATAAAGTTAGAGATAGGATAACTTCCTCATGCAGAATATACCCAATAGCAAAACAAAATTCAATATCTGCTGCAATTATTCTATGGACTTATCCCATTTTACATGCAAAATGAATACAAAATAAAAGATAAACCAAATATAAAATGTGAAACATGGGCATTTGTCACTTGCAAATATGAATGGAAAGGGCAAAATAAACAGAACAAAATGTGTAATGGCAATGGAAAAATATGGCTGTAGATAAAAGCTGCATCTTTACGTTATCTGTGGTTTTGTTATAACGCTGAGGCATTAAGATGGGGACTGGATATTGTGCAGTCATTTCTCCTGATAAACATTCCTGCTGCACGCTAGCTATTTCATTCATGTATTTGTTTAATTTTGTCACAATTTTACCAATACATTAACATAATTAGTACAACTGAGGTTTCATCCTGCTGACCTACTTATTTTATGGGAAAAGACACTGGTTTGGTTTGTTTTTAGGTTTGGAAGTGATCAACTAGCAACTAAACGAGTGGCCCTTTGGTGATGTTATCATCATTGTGAACACAGTATTTCCATTAAATGCTTGAAATATTATGTTAGTTAGTGGAAGCAAATGTAAACATTTTTAATCTTACCTAGAATAAACTTGCCAGAGAAGAAAAATTGGGTTTAGAATATGAATTATTTAACAAAATGTATTGAGTTATATTTATGGGGATGCCATAACCCTTAGACAGGTAAAGCTTTCTAAAAGATTTACTTGCCTTACTTAGATCAGTGGTGGCAAATCTACAGCATGAGGCTGTCTATTATCCCTGAGAGCTCTAAGAGGTTTAGCATCATTGCTTTGGATCTTCTGTAGCTAGAAAAGGTGAGCTCTGTTACATAGACAGCAGAATATTCAGACATAAAAATTAATTTGTTCTCATTTGAGAATATAGTTAGTTCACATTCACATTGAGAATTGCCAAGTTGAAACTTGAAAATTTACAGCACTTATTTTCTCAACATCCTTACCAAATTAGACTAAGATGAATAAAATGTTCCTGAATGTTGCATGCTTCTTATCACTTTTCATAGCTGCCTGCTCCTTCTTGTCTTTGTGCACTAGAATTCTTCTCCAGCTTTGACAGCATCTGTGGATGTTATTAGAGTTTACTTTTAATTTTCCAATCAAGAACAGTATCTGATAGATCTGTTCATATTTATCATTCTTTTTCTTCCGGGGCCTGGCATGTCCCCATAGGAAGTCAGACACTAATCACACTTATCGTTCTTAGCAGCATGATTTCCAGATAAGACTTTAGGAATGAAGAAAACTACATATACACTGTGTTAGTTTCACAGCAGACGTAAGTTAAGTAATTTGAATGTTAAAAGAATATTTTCCAGTTCTCAAAATCATAGACTTGAAAAATAAAACCCTTCATATCAGAGCTTTCCATAAAATGATTGACATTTCTTAGTCCTAAAGACTTTGCCGTTGACTTTTCTGGAGAAATTTATTAAAGAAATCATTTGGTAAGCATTGTGTTAGGAATCTTCTTAGGTGCTATGTATGTAGTTAAAAGATAATCTCTCGCTCCATCCAGAAGGATACTGCTGAGTAGAAGACAGAGAAAACACACACACACACACACACACACACACACACACACCACAGTATTTTAAATTCACACAGGAATAAAGCACATAGGAATAAAGAGCAAAGTGAAAATTCTGCCCAGGTGGAGCCATGCAGACACAACCAGGCAGAGCCAGTGGGATGGGGTAGTACCTGAGACTGATTGGCATTATGAAAAAAAAAAAAGATGCATTGAAATTTAGCACACTTTTGTTTCACAACAAACTGCTGGGTTCAAAAAAGGATACAGAAATTTTAGTTACTGCAGATATGGCCACAAAATGAGAGAAACACAGCTTATTAAATATGGATCATAAAAGAAAAATAAAACATACGCAATCAGACATGAAGAAGGACCAAAGATGACAATTTATTGGTTGGAGTTGAGAATTTTAAACAACTGTCTTTCCTCCTCCCTGCCAGAATTTGTCTAGGACCTAGGAGTAACGTTATGCACTATGCCAAAGGTACTAAGCACTTTGCACTATGTGTGATCGTATTTACTAGAGTAGAGCTCTCTAAATTGTGATGTAATTGAGGGCCTTGCTATATAATTACACAAAAGATCATAGTGATGATTCAGAAGCACTGACAGCTCTCTCTAGCCCCATGACCCAATGAGTTGACTTTCATTGAAAGATAGTGTAGTGACACCAAGAGAAATATCAGACAAAGTAAAATAAGCAAAAGGGGTGGTTGAAGAAGTGGTCAGACAACTGCAGTGGTGCAGAGAGGTTGGGCAATGCTCGTTCATTACTCCCTACCAAATTACATAGCTCCAGAACTGTGACATTAGTTCATGCTCCCCTTCTGAAGAAAGCACTTCAAATAATAGGAAACAGTAGAATAATCTGAACAATGTCATGAAGTGGTGTGTGTGTGTGTGTGTGTGTGAAAGACATTAGACTAGAATAAATAATGAGTAGTTTAATAGAGAATCATCAGTAGAAACACTCTTTGAATACAAAAGTTTGTTCCACCTATCCACCAAATCCACTAGAGATTCATACAATTGCACACCTTGTCTGGTGCCTTACCCAGCAATGTGTTGTTATTTGAGAAAAGCAAACATTCAGTGATTGCAAAAAGTGAAAATATTATAGTTCATTTAATGGACAATCTAATTGAAGACTTTTAAAAGAGAAGAAAAGATATCATGCTATATTACGAGTTAAAGTATGAACATTCAATTTGAAGATAAGATCAAGTAATATGTCATTTTTAAAGAAACACTTAAGAAAAATTATGAGGAAAGTGATGAAATCTAATAGGTAAGGATCTACTGCAGAAAGAAAGAAAGCAATTTAAATGCCTAAAAACAAGAAAAAGTGCATACCTAGAAAAGACTGATAAGAAGCTTCTAGCAAAACTGTGAACAATAGGACAAAATGGCAAACCTGGCTAAAAACCATAAAACCATTGCAGACACAGCGAAGTTACTTACGAACAAGTCACTAGTTTGCAAAATTCATATCTCAGTTTTGAAAACATGAAAATGTATACATATGAGAAAAAAACAGTAATATTATTCAGAAAGCAAAATCAAACAAACAATTGAAAACCCCTGATAATTAAAAGGAGCAGTAGAAACAAGCACGGAAAAGGCAACAAAACACCATGGCCAAGATGAGAGGAAAAAATAGCTTAATCAATAGAAAACAAAGAAGCATAGAAAGTTATAGAGCAGTGGTATAACACAGTTAAACAACAATGTGGGAAGATTATTAACCTGCCAAAGTTGAGGTGTCCCATCACCCATCCTAATAGGTGACCCAGAGATTCAGTTACCTTGGGAATTTTCTGGTTATTTGTTGTAAATCTTGCATCCTGTGACCCACCAGACACAGGATGCAAGATTTACAACAAATAACCAGAAAATTCCCAAGGTAACAGTGTAAGTAGTCACTCCAGCTGCAGTAAAAGAAGATTGGAAGGACTGTGCAGGTAGTGATAAAGCCCCACGAGATAATCCTGGAAAAATATTTAGGTTACCACTGAGGATGAATTAAAATACATGATCCAGCTTATGAATGAGAAGAGTGGAGAAGAGATCAGAAGTCTCTTTCACTGAATTAATTTAGCATTGGTTGAATTTCACGTGCCACTTTTACTCTGATATATTTTGTGACACAAAGCTGCCTCGTGGTGAAATATAGAGCTTACTAGGTATAAAATGACAATAAAAACTGGAAGAGTGAACAAATGTTTGTAACTAATATACCATTGTGAAATGTTTCTTTCATAGGTGTAAAATTAACCTTTACCACAATTCAGAAGTATTGAGATGGAAGGTTTGAGACTATAGGTTTTTGCTTTTGTTTTTTAAAAATACAAATGATGTTGGTTTAAAGCACAATTGTGTCCTTCAGGATAGAAATCTCAGCTCGGGCTCCACAAAAACAACTGGCTAAATAAAAGTAACTGCCAACTGGAACTTCACTAGGCAGGCATCTGGGAGCTGGGGTGAGGAGCAGTGGCCAAAACACATCAGACAAAGTTCGAGACTTGGCCCCAGAATTTCAGACAGTACAGACCCACTGGGTCACAGCAGGCATCAGAGCTCACAAAGGTCAAGTGTGACCTTCAGTGAGGAGCAGGGACCAGTTCCATCTTTTCCACTGATATATTTTTCACTAAGATGAAAGAAAATTTTGAATGCAAAATTTTTGTCTATGCTCCAGTCATCCAAAGGCAAGATCTCCCTCCAAAAATGTAAGAACTACTTCAGCATTTGTGCTTGCTGCCTGGCAGAAATTCCTTGGAAGTATAGCTCAATGAGAAATACATTATCAACTCTGTGGCAAACTGTTGGCTGTCACCAAAATCCACCAGAATCCTGTCTTCATAATCATTACATTTTAGTTCAGCATGTGGTCCCACTTAGTTATGCCACAAATTCCTAGATGCACTAAGATCCCCTGCAATTGGTCTGGACCAATGACTAACTTCTCACCAGCAAAAAGAGAAAAGCACTAATGAATACAAATTTCAGTGGACATGCTTAAGTGGAAATTATTTGCTCTGCAGTCCATTTTTCCCAATGCACAGTGTACAGACAGATGGTAACAGAGTAGTCTCCAGCATGCAGAAAATTTACCAGGAGATTTCCTAGCAAAATGATCAAGAACTCGAGTTCCTGGATTCCTTCAGGAACAAATATTTGAATGAGAAATAAATGTGTATTATGTTGTGGCTAACAGCCATTCTCTTCCCTGATAAGCCTTTGTTCTAAAAGAAGATATTTAACTTCTCAATTCAGGAGTCAGAGGCAGAATTAGAAAGTTATTGCTAATGAACTTGATCACATTCATCCATGTTTCTCCTCAATGTCATTCTCTTACCGTATATTAACCCAATTCTTTTATTACTCATAAAACTTAGAATACCTACTTGTCTCAGGATTAATTTTAAGTCTTTCACACTTGTAATACCCTAGAAAAAAGATTTCTTAAAAATATCTGAAATTGCCCATTGCTTGAATTATAGGAGCCATCAAAGAAAAATAATTCTGAAATCTTTACGTGGATTGTTATTTCTGAAGTCAGACACGTATTCTGTTGTGTTAAAGTACAGGCACCGTGATGTCATCAGAGTTACAGAAGGTGAAGTGGATAATATATAGGAGCATTTAATGCTGCATCAAGCACATAGGGAGTCTTAAACCAGTGACTCTCATTCTCAGCCAGACACTTCCCAGGCTGAAGACCAAAACTTTAATTCAATTATTTTATTTAGATTGATGAATATCATTGCATCTCTTCTTTTTCTTAATAGGAGCATGAAGAAATAAAAACAAAAACCATCCTGTTGATTAATAATATTTCCTTTCCTAAAATACAGCTAACTCATAGATTGTGTTTAAAAATGCCAAAGCTGATTCAAAAGTAAGATGTAACTGGAGGTACTTTAGAAAGTGATATCCAAGATAATAGAGAATTATTGCAGTTACAAGCGAATTTGATGATATACTTAAAAGACAAAGTCTTGGATTTGCATATTCAAAATGTATGCTACCCTAACAACTATAACTTGTACATGCCTAATAACATTTACTATTACAATTTGTGAATTATTAACATGACAATAACACAAGATGGCATGTTAAAATGAAAGCAGACTGAAGTGAAAGATGAGTAAAATTTAAGCTATTATCTGTTTTATAGAATGAAGAAAATCAAATTACAAGTAAAAGATAGATTAAGCATGATGATTGTCAAGATGATTTCACATTATTTTTCTTTTTTATGTTTACAGGGCAAATAGTAATTAAATAATAAAAAATAAATAAATGAAAAATATAATACTAAAGATTGATCTACTGACAGGGAGACAATGAAACAGCAACATCACAGAAAGTAAAAGAGGTGGTACCTTTTTTTTACCTGACCAGGGAAGCTTCTCTGAGACTTATGCAATTAGTAAAATCTACCCATGAAATCATGGGGAAGAAGTCTTTTGCAAGCAGAGGGCACAGCAAGTGCAAAGGCCCCGAGACAAAGGCAAGGCCGGGGTATGGGAGACTCACAGGAAGCCAGAGCGTGGAGGGCTGTGTGTGCAGACAGCCAGTGTGACGTGGGTCTGAGATGAAGGCTGGAGCTGAGTGACATGGAAGAGGGCGAGCCTCTTGTTTTCATGCTAAGAAATCCCGGAAAGGCTTTGAGTAGGGGATAATATGGACATGTGTGAACAAAAAGTAAAGTCTGACAAGGAGAAAAAAAATGAATTACAGACGGGGGAAAGAGTGTGACAAGGAAGACTAGTGAGGAGGTGACTGCTACAGATCAGACAAGAAATAACAGCAGCTAGAACCAAGATGGAGACATGAAGCACAGTGACATTGACCAGGTGCTCTGCTGCGGAGATTGCGTCAACATTGGCCAGCAAACCGGAAGTGAGAGTGAAGAAGAGGGGGTGCTATCCTTTGAGGAGGTTTGTCGCTCCAGAGCTCAGGCTGAAGCTTGGTCCCCAGAGCAGCATTGAGCACTAACGGGGTGTCCCAGTGAGAGGTGTTCATGGACCGGGGGAATAAATGAGGTCTTTGTGTCTCTGACTCTCTCTGTTTCCCTGTCTCTGCCTGTCTCTCTGTCTCTCCTCCTTGTCTCTTACACACACTCCTTAGCCATGTGGGGAACAGAATTCTTGCTCCCAAAAGATTACAGTCAAAGATGCCACCTGCTAAATGAAGACTAGACCCACCGCAGACGACAAACCTGTCAGCACCTAGACCCCGGACTTACTAGCCTCCAGAAGTTTGAGAACAAACTTCTGTTCTTTACAAATTACCCATTCTGGGGTTATAGATGCATGAGCAGTCTAAGATTAAAGGGAACTAGGAAGACTTTCAGTCACATAGAGTGGGGGCAAATAAGCTTGATTTGAAATCCAGTCTATTTCCTGTGCTGGATCTTTGATTTTCATTCAGCAATTCATTTTTTTCTATACAGTGAGACAATATTTATCCTAGGATACAAGTAGCTTCCTTTAAGTAATACCAAAATCATTATCTCTGTGCCAGGTTCACTGTCAGACTCAGAGGCAATAGGATTGAAATTTGGAGTTGAAAGGTGATTAAAAGTTGCCCGAGAAACTTCGTGATAGCTTCACACACACACACACATGAAACGAAAAGAAAAGAAAAGAAAAGAAAAGAAAAGAAAAGAAGATGGATGGAGGGAGGGAGGGAAGGAGAGAGAGAAGAGAAGAGAAAGGAAGGGAAGGGAAGGGAAGCAAAGGGAAGGGAAGGGAAGGGAAAGGAAGGGAAGGGAAGAGAAGAGAAGAGAAGAGAAGAGAAGAGAAGAGAAGAGAAGAGAAGAGAAGAGAAGAGAGGAGAGGAGAGGAGAGGAGAGGAGAGGAGAGAAGAGAAGAGAAGAGAAGAGAAGAGAAGAGAAGAGAAGGAAAGAAAAGAAAAGAAACAAAAGAAAAGAAAGAAAAGAAAAGAAAAGAAGAAAAGAAAAAAGAAAAGAAAAGAAAAGAAAAAAGAAAAGAAAAGAAAAGAAAAGAAAAGAAAAGAAAAGAAAAAAAAGAAAAACAGAGAAAAGTGAGCTGGGGATGCCGCTCAGTGGGAAGCCCTGGGTTCAATCACCTGTATTGTAAAAATAAATGCATATGGCATCTCAAGTCTCTTAAAAATTACACCACATATCAAATATTCATTGATGGTCACTAGCTATAAACAAGAACTAGAGAAGACACACAAAATTAAAAATAAAAAGTTGTGATTTCTTTTGAAGATCTGAAGGGCTAGCAATAGCAATGCATATGTGAAGAATTACTTGACATGAGTTAAATATGATAATGTGTATGTATAAAGTCCTGTGGCAGCATATGTATGGATAAAAGGTTATTTGAGAATATACGGAGAAATGCGATTAGAGAGGGACAGAGGAAAGAGATTTCTGTGGAATAAAGGGATAAAGTACAGGAGGTCCCTCTAAACTGAGGGAACAACATCAGTACAGAGACTACAGAGAAAGTGCTTGGTGCAATTCCTGGGTGGACAGTGGTCCTGTGGGTTGGGTGCCATGGACACCAGGCAGAGGTGAGTGCTGAGAGGTGGTGGGGGCAGCTCAGAGACCCTGCTGAGACCACTTTTGATCTTCTCCAAAAAGGATGAGACAAGACTGGCAAAAGGATTTAAAAGCTAGCCTATACAGTGATTTCTTCGGTCAACTCAGAGTCAAAGATATCTGAGAGTTTTAAGCATGATCAAGTTTATATTTTAAAAATATTACCCTTTTGGCTTTTGAAGCTTAAATCAGCATTATAGCTACTAAAGCAAAGAAATGAGTTCAGAAATTGTGGGATATTATCTGGAGAACAGAGGCCGGAGTATAGATGTGAAAGAGTTACCTACTTGATAGTTATTAAGCACACAGGTTTTCATTATGCTTCATTTTCCCCTTGTAGTCAGTCACCAGCAAAGTCAAGGTCAAATAACAAGTCTGATACATAAACTTAACCCGCAGCTTTGAATTCTCCATTCAATACTTTATGCCACTAAATAATGTGAAAATGTGCCTGGATGCTGCTTGATAGAGGAAGGTTTCATTTTTATATGTAAAAATTACCTTTATATGCACAAAGTAAATTTAAGAGCTGTGCCAGTTTAATCAATCTGTATTGCTAAAACCGAGCTCTATAGCTATTAAAATGCTTCCACTTCCCACACTTCCTCATGCCATGCAGCTTAGTCATGCCTGCTTGAGCACATGGAGGCCTGAACAAACTTTAAAAGACAAAGAAGACTATGGCTTTGCTGCATTTGTAAACACAGCAGCCTATGTGTTTGCCCTAAAGGGAGAGATCTGCCACTTTGTAAGTTAAGCCCGAGTGAATTGCAGGCTTCTAGACAGATCCTCAGGAAACACGGCAAAGTTTTGAAATAAACTCCTTACTCTTCTTCCACAGGCCAGGATGCACAGAGCAGCTGCTTATCAGAAAGAAAGGCTGAAAGGTTCAAACAGCACAACAGGATGGTGGGGACCTTTTGTGAGCATCCAAGTCTGTGGAAGTAGCGTGGGAAAAGTCTCACTTCAAAATGAGGAATCAAAACTAAAGCAGGTGTAGTGCTTGTCCAAGGTCACACAGTTACATGGAAGACCTTGGCCAAGAGCTCTGGCCCCATGATCACACAGCCAGTGTATTTTCAACATGTCTTGAGAATAAGGACAGCAATCAGCATGCCTCAAGATCAGCATGCCCACAGATTTGGTGATTACAGACTCCAAAGAAGCAAAAGAAGAATCTGTACTCTATTTCTTCTCTCTGTCCCCATCCTGTGCTGAAAAAAACCATAACTGTATTCATTACAATGTCAAACTGCATTTCCTATTAGTGCATCTATTTATTCATTCATCAAACATTTCTAAGCATCTGTGATCTAAGCAATGCTTCAAAATCCCCAAGGAGTTCATAATTAGGAAGTACAGGAGGCAAGAAAGATATCAAACATATAACCAGAAAAGGGGATGGAAAATATTTGATTTGTTTTTAAGGAACAAGAAAAGCATTCATGAAATGGAATGACTAACACACTTGCCCTTTAAATTGCTGAAAACAAACTGCTTAGAATTTTGTTAAGGCCATAGAAGACACCAGGTTCTACTCCCTAAGATATTCAGATTAACTTCTTACATAAATGGAATGAGATATTCTGCAAAACACCTCCTAGGCAGCCAAAGTTTAAAATTCTCATAATTGGAGACACTAAATTACTAGACCACAGTAGCAGGGACACAATTAAAATGAGTGTATCTCAGTTAAAATTACATTAATTTACTAACATAATTCATTTGCTTAAACTATTAATAGATCGGACCCTTCAGACATTGAGGATTAAAGAGGTGACCTTGGTATTTGAACTGTCAATAGATTCATCTTGAACACTCTTTCCTGGTGTCTTTAAAAGTGGCTCACAAAATTTAGCTGCAGTAGAAGCATGACAAAGAATTTTGAATCGGCTACCAGAAATCATAGGCTCTCAAGAGAGAGGAAAAAATAATACTCCTTTCCCTTAACCACACAAAGACAAATGACCATAAAATAAAACACTTCAATTTAAAAAGCAACTTACTTCCTAAAATCAGAGGAATTAAATGTCATTTCAATTTTTATACAAACAATTCACTCTGGCCTGATAAAATAAAACCTTGAGGTTATGAATAAGTTACTATTTCCCTGTGAAAGAGATTATAGTAAAGCAAATGACTTTCAAGTTGTTTCTAATACTTTTTCTTCCTACTTTTCCATTCTAATGAAGATAAAAAGAATATTTTATAAGGAAAATCATGTTTGAGTTCAATGTACTATACAAAATAATTTAGGTGGATGTATTGAGCTAAAATGTTTCTGCTGTGTCTGCATTTCTCTCTCTCTCTCTCTCTCTCTCTCTCTCTCTCTCTCTCTCTGTGTGTGTGTGTGTGTGTATGTGTGTGTGATTGTGGGCATCTGATGCACAAAAATCTCTACCTTTAGAGTTCAGAAACCATAAGAAGATATTTTACCCTTGACCTAAAGCGAACATTTGATCACTGACATTAAAATTCTTCACTAGTTTGAGGTAGAGACTTGTGTGTCAAAAGATGAATGGTCTCTAAAAAGAAAAGGTATTCAGTGATGGAATACAGGGGTTCCCACATGTCCTAACTCAGATGACTTGGCATCAAACATAGACCAGCAGACACCAATCCACTAACACCATCTGTGATTTAAGGGAGAGAAAAGAAAATGAGAAGTATGCACCCCTACCTTCCAAGTGCTGACTCTCATCAGGAGTTCTTTTTGACGCTGCAGTTCCATAGCACTGGTCATGAAAGTGTTGTCTGATAGACCCATTAGCTTAATTACTGACTCTCTGCCTTGGCATTTTACAGACCTTATTACTATCAAATAAATTTTGCAAAGCTTGACCACAAGCCACCTGCTTCAGAATGACCTGGGAAGCATGTTAAAAATACACTTTCCACATGTCTACTGTCTGAGAAATCTGTCTTTTAAGGCAGAATTCTGACTGGTTTTTTCACAAGCTAAACCTTATTATTCATTTTAGAGATGAAAAATCTTTACTTCAGAATTTAACATCAAGCTTTCAGCCCTAAAATCTGGACCAATACTTTACTAAACTCTTAAGTTCAATGATGAGTTTCTCTATTACCCTTTTAAAGATACAGAACTGAGACACAGCTTTCCAATAGACTCTAAGTGAAAGGAGTCCTAAGTTCAACTGTACCTCCATCTATTCAGATGTACAATTCTTAAATCAGTGCTACCTCATGTGGCTCGGTCATTGTCTGTCTCCTCTAGGATATAAAACTCGACAAAAGGCGTGTTCTCAGGTATGTAGCGCACTCTGTATATTCAGAACCGTGGACAGCTACCATACAGTGGTCGCTGCCTACATTTACTATGAATTTGCAGGAAATATGTACATAAAATTCCATAAAAACCTGAGCCATTATTAACATCACTATGAGGATGGTAAATTTCAAAAGATAAATCACTCATCACAAGAAGACTGATTTTCTTCTCTTGGAAAGAATAGTAAAATAATATAATCACCTAAATATATTATTTTGTATATTACATTATTATTCTGATAGGTGTTTTTGGACTAGGGACAAAAAAAATTAGGTGTTCTTATCCCCAGTCCAAAAGCATCTATCTTAATCTATCTTAACCTGTCTTAATTGAGCAAAGTGGAATGGCGATTCTGATTAAGAGAATAAGCATTGCTATATAAAAATTTTATATTTTTACAATGTAAGTCTCCACAGAACTAAGTTCCTTTAAAAATATGTATGAGAAATTAGAATTTTTTCTTTCATTTTTGTTTTGAGTAGTTTAAACTTGGAATTTTTTGAAATAAAATCAGAATTATTCAAGATAGCCATTTGTTAATAGTCTGAGATGTTTCAAAGTAAAGGAAGAGCATTTATATCTTCCCAGATAAGTTAGCATATACTATGTATATCTCCATAGGATAGGGACTGAGCTAGGAATTTTCCAACAGGGCTTCATGATGTTTCACAAACGCTACTGTAAGGCATCCCTACTGCTGCTGTTATCAGTGGTGCATTCATGCATTTCTGAGGCATTTTGTCCAAATATTACCTAATTAGAGAAGTCATATCTGGCTTCCTCGGCTGAAAAGTAACTATCATTACTTTTACTCTAACCTTGGTTTATTTTCTCCAGATCATTAATCAGCAATCAGCATATTATTCTTTTCTATTCATTAATTGTCTGTTTTCTTACTGAAATAATATATGCAGAAGGTCAGGATCAATGGGCCCTTAACCTATATATAGATTCTTACTCCAAGGTTTTTTGTAAAAAAGACAAAGTTTGGACATTTATGAATCATGTCATTGGCAAAGATAAACTTCCAAATGTGGCTGTTTCCAGCAGGTTGTTGGTATTATGGAGAGCCACCAGAAGTGACCCTGAAAGTCAGATACCAACCAGCACTTTGGAAATATGTTTTATAAAAGTCTTTGTAGAAAACAAAGGGAAGGAAGGCAGTTTAAGTGGGAAAACAGAAGTGGTAATTGCGTTACATTCACAGTAAATCATGGATTTTTTTTTTCTTTTTGAGGAATGCATTAGGTATTAACATGTCAAAAACTGTTAGAAATCCTAGGAAAAGAAATTTCTTTTGGGGAATATATTTGTTTTCCAAATTACTTCTTCATATATTATTCTTTTTTATCTGAATCACATACATTAATAACCTGTTTGAAATGAGTAACTGTCATGATGGCAGCAGATTTTAAGTTTACTTTGTCATTTTATGAAAAAATAAAGTGAAGTGTATAATAACAGACTAACAATAATTAACATGTTGTGTATCATTATCTTCAATGATACTCAGGGTAAAAGATGTAAACCAAAGAGATGTGGACAAGAAAGAAACAAGATACTAACACACAACAGAGAATAAGTTAAATCACTTGTTGATCCCTAATTAAAGTAAAATATGATCATGAAATAGGAAAAAAGGACACTCTTCTCTATCTCATTAACTGATAGCCGTTGCAAAATATGACTCCAGCTGAAGAAATTTAGGTCTTTCACTAATTTCATCCTTAAAAGATAATTCCTCTTGTTGTATCTGAGACTTGGTTCTGGCTGTGGACTTGTAATATTAAAATGTAATATCATACGTGTGATGTATATTCTTCTCTGTGACTTCATTAATGTCTATGGCCACAATATAGAAAGTGAAACCAAATATGCTGCATTACTCAAGAGTTATACGACTCAGCTTTTCCATGGCCTGGACAAAATACCCGACACTCATAATTTAAGGAGGAGAATTTAATTTGGTTCAGGTAATTCAGTCTTTTCATGGTTGGCTCAAGGAAGAAATATCAAGGGGAAAAACATAGCAGATGAAACAGAGGAATTGGTGAGGCAGATATAACCTCTGAAGACAAGCACCCAACATGCACCACTTCAATCTAGGCAGCATGTTTTAACACCTCATTTAGCAATGACTCATCAACTGCTCGACTTATCCCTGCATATAACAACTCTGTGATCTAATCAGCTTTCAAAAGCCCCATCTCTGAGCACATGAGAATTATATCTGGAATTACATTCCAGATATAATCCACTAAACAGGTTTTCAAGAAAGAGAACCAGTAGAAATAATAAAGATGATAACAAAGAGATAAAGGACAAAATCTAATAGCACTTGATTCACAAGTTTATGAAGCCTGAGAGGCTGAGAAATTTCACACTGGCTGAGGCGAAGAAATGTTGGCACACTGGAAAACCAAGCAATGTGGTCACATAGTTAAGTTCAAGCCAGGAGGTTGAAAAACTAATATCTATATTCAAAAGAAGTCAGGGAATCCAGGGCCGGTCCACATCAGGAATCCTGATGGCTAGAATCAAAGGAAAACAGCTGTCCCAGAAACAGATTAGGAAGAAAGTTCTCCTTTCTTCTTCCCTCCTGTGAAATCAGACACCAGTCTGTTGGGTGGTTCTCACCCACACGGGGTGAGGAGTTGTCTTCCTTGCTAAACCCACTGACCCAAATACCAACTTCTTCTTGAAGCACCCTCACACAGGGTGCAGAAGCAGAAGCAACATCTTACCAGTTACCTGTGTTTCCTCTAGCCAGTCAAGGTGACATTAAGATTTAACCATCACATGTGCAGTAGGGTCCCTGAAAACACTGTGTTTATTTCACTGCCATTGAAAACAGATTATTTTGATTTATACTCAACACAAACTGGAGGCAAAAGTATAGAATCAATAGTATTTTTCCAATGAATATCTGTCCAAAAGTCATTTTGCAAAAATAATCAAATTTAAATGAGCTCTTCTTCACTATGCCTTGACACTAAAAGAAAATGTTAATATTCTACAAGAGACCCAATGTGGGCCAGGAAATCTATGTGTCTCTTCCCAGATCGTCAGTGTCAACCTTGATGGGTCTTTGAAGTTAGCACAGGGATGGAAATGGCGTTGCATTGGAAGCGGAGGCAGTGAGAACTCCAGATGTTCAGACAGGTGGCCTCCAGGAAGACTTCCCTACCAGGGCGATTAATATGGATGTGACCTTCATCAAGAAGCAAGCCAAAGAGGCTTTCTGATATTTCCCACATTTCAGGGCTGGGGCTATTTCACAGCAGTCGAGAGTAAACAGAATAAGCCTATTAAGTTTCCCTCATTTTAAATACAGAGTGTTGAGGGGAGAGAACATTTATCATGGATGGTCTAAAGGAGTTTAAGCTTTTTCCTTCCATAAATAACAGGTTACATTTAGAAACATGTGCTCTAGTCCCACCCTAGTTCACAACACACACACACGCACGCGCACACACACACACACACACACACACACGTCTATAAATCTACATGTATTGGTATCCCCTTCCCCTGAGAATATAGCTACATTTTATAGTCTAATAATAGAGAATTCACCTCAGAGCTCTATAATACCTGTATTATCCCTTGCCTGATGACATCACAGAGACTTGTAATACATTGCTCAGATTTCAAATTTTAAATTTGGTGTTACCCTCTCCAAAAACTTTCTTTGAAACTACCTTTCCTTTAGCTGCTATTTTCTCTGGAGTTTCCTATCATTGCAAAACCATCTATCTATGTCTCTAGATACTCTTATTGCATTAGTATTGAAATATTATTAGAGATACTGATAAACTCACAGTGGAGTATTATATTGAAATAAGAGGGGTCATCTAATCAAACACACCCAAAAGTAAAATTAAATGAAGGTCACTATCTTGGGGTCTGAAGCTTGAGTTTTGATTTTATGGTATAAAATCTGTAATATTTTATTTAAATCTAGTGATGTAATTTTAGTTGGAATTAACTCTCTTTGATCTAACACTAAGTACAACAAGGTAGAAACAGGAATTTGATTTCTCACATGTTTTCATAGCTTTCAACATAATAGCTCAATCAAGCATGCTTACTACTACCAGACAAATATGATACTTATAAGTGGTTTCTATGTGGCTTGCAAGTATCTTTCAGAATTATTTATTTCTCTTCTCTTCAGACACCTACACTAGTACTTCTCAGTTGTGTGTGTGTGTGTGTGTGTGTGTGTGTGTGTTTTCCATAGTGGGGATTGAACTCACGACCTTGGGCTTGCCAATCAGGTGCTTACACCTGAGCTAAATCCCCAGCTCTATTAGTACTTCTCAGTTGAAATAAGCATGTTCAAATAAGGGCACTCTTTTTGAGAAGTGCAATTGTAGGATCATGACAGTTGTCACCTGGATTATGAATTTCTCACAAAATGCTTGTATTTTCCATTATCGTCACCCTTTAACCACCTATGTAAATCTAACCTCCAGGAGGACTGATTGAACTGTTACAAGGTTAAAAATGTTTAAATACATAGCTGAGACTATTTTTAAAATTACATATACTCTTTTAGGTTTAGGTCTAAGTAGAATTTGGGAGCATAGCACCTAATACTCCATCTGTCCTGTAAAATATTTACTCACAGAAGCACTAGGTAAATAAATTTCACTGTCATAAGCAAATGTTACCAACTTGATACCTACTTCCTCTTGCAGGTCATTATCAATTAGAACACAAAAATCATCTGCATTTGTATCTCCTGTTAAATAACTCTAGGTTTTTATCTATGTTTCAAAACTACTTTCACAGCCCTTCCTACTGCTAAGTGCATGCAGTCTCATTTTTAAATCCACTGTTCATCACTAGACATGAATCATATGCTCCTCAAAATGAACGGCTTCCACTGTGGAAAAACTCGTGCTCTTCCACAAGCACAGAGAAAATTATCATCATCAACTACTCACTGTTGTACCCCACAAAAGTAACTGCATGAGTCTATTCTCTTTCTAGGGACCAAGCAAGTTGTTCAAAAAAGCAATTCACATAGGAAAAGAGGAAATTAGTTCTTGGAATAATCTTTCCAATTTATTGCTGAAGTGGGTAATTCTGCAATTTTGCTCATCCTTTATTTTCTCAATATGAGATTAGTTTGCATCCTATTGTTATTTGATTTATAACCTTTGCCTTTCAAAGACAGTGAACATTAACTACATTTTATGAGGAGTCCTTTTTTCTCTTTGAAAGAAAAAAAATTAAAAGGCCACACTCCAACAAGAAAACATCATGCAGTTACAGGAACTGTGCCATTTTCCCAAAGGTGATGACTATGAAACTAAAAAAGCATTGAAAATTTTTAAAATAAAAAGAGAAAAGCATCTTTCTTATTTTTCTTTTGTTCTACCTTAGAAAGATATGACTTAAAAAGATAAAACAATAAAGTAAAGTCAAGAGGCTTACATTTGATTATCTTTCCCTTATTGGCTACCTGACATTTGAAAGGCTCAGGTCACTCTTTCTTTTTTCTTCCTCACACATACTGTAAATAGATGAAGTGAACTCCATTTAAACATTTTTCATGTTTCCAATGTGCTTCAATTGTCCTTTGTACTGCTGTTACATAAACACAAGCAGTCTCATTTTAAGTCCATTGTTCTTATAAAACTAAAATAATTTAAGGAACTTCACAAGATGTAGAGCACAAAATGATGCCATATTGTCACACTTTTCAGAAAATGAAAACTGCGGGAGATATTTGAAAATTGGGGCAATATTTTGATACTTTAAGTATATATGAGCAGAATTTATTTCTTTTTTCAGAATACTAAAAGATAATAATACAAATCAAGGCTGGTATGTTTTTGTTGAAGTATTACTTAATAGGCTGTGAGTATAGCAAAATTGTGCTTCTCTTCAATGAAAATGAACATCAAAACACTTCCCCACAAAATAGAAGCAAATGATTCTAAGAATGGCAGTGACACATTGCAAGGCTTAATGAAAGTCCAGAAATAAAGTAGAAACATTGGAATTAATGTCTCTTTATATCTTTGACTCCAAAGCAGAGAAAGAGATCACTGACTTAGAATTTATACCAATAAATTTGGTTTAGAGATAAACAGTCCATCACCTTGGCTGGGAGACTCAGTGAGCTGAGCATTACTGTGAGCTGGCAGCTGGCAGTAAGAGGGCTTTAAGTAACTCAGAAGGAACGAAAGTGCAGTCCTGGAGTTAATTCTAAGAACACTTGTTCCTTTCATTGTTTTCCCTTATTTGGCTAAACTATGTGGAATAAAATGACTAGTAGCTTGGCAGATCTGCCCCCATAAGCTAATCCTATGACTTTAGATAAAATTGTGCTGTGGGATCTGCCTCTTCCTCTGTAAAACAGTGCTATGGTTTACACAGACACTGCCCTAAAGCCTCATGCGCCCTTAAGCGTGGCTTTTGAAAGGTGATTGGCTTATGCTGCCTACAGCTGACTTGCTATTGGTTCTTGAGGTCTGAGCAGAAGAATAACATCACAGGGACGTGACCCAGAAGAGTTTATCTGACCCCCATGCTCCTCTCTTGACTCTTTTTGCTTCCCACCATGTGCAGAGAGCACCTGGCCTCCACCTCGGCCCTTTCACCTTGGATTCCTGCCTTGGAGCTGCCCAACTGTGGACTAAAACTGTGAGTCCAAATAAAATAACCATACTACTCATTCTGTGTTAGTTCATCAGAAAGAATAGCTTGTGCTGTTGTTGTTTGACTGCCTGTTTATTTTTTATGCTTTGATTTTATAACTTGGGGAGCTACTTCTAAAATAATAATGTGTAATGTATTAACTAGTGTTGATTTCTTACTGTTTTTTTAAAATTCTGTATTATTTCCTTTTTTTGTTTTGCTTTTTAAAAATTAAAAAAAAAAAAAAACATAAAATAAATCTCTCCTCTTTGCTGCGAGCGTCCAGTATTGAGTCTGAGTGATCAGAGAAGTGACTAAGACAAATGGGAACTTGAGAATCCTCCAAGTTGTAATTGTATTTTCTGACAGTCCTTTTTTTGTACTTTGTGTATGTGCTGAAACTAATTGTTGCTCCCTTTCTGGGTTTCAGTGTTGGATCTGAATTAACACCTTCACTTCTCTTTGCCAAAGTCATATAGGCTATGCATCTCCGGCTTTCTAAACAGCTCCACGCTGCTATTTCTTTCTTCTGACTTTTAGCATTCATTTATGTATTATTTAAGCTCCTTTGATGCTCTAAGATAAGGTTTTCAAAGGTTTGCTAGTGTAAAAACCTTTGTGCAGAGCAACGACTTGAGATTTTGGAAAATTAATATGGCTCTGTCTCATACTAATGACCATGAAAACATGTTATGTTCATTGAACTACATATAACCAGGAACATGGGGAAAAGGCAGTTTCCATCTTCTAAAGTCACCACACCCCTCTGCCTGTGTTTCTGAAAGTATTGGTTTAAAATGGCAATGCATCAGACAGCATTTTTCTAGACCGCTGAACCCTACCATGATGCTAGTAGTAAATTCCAATTTAAGGTAAGATGTAGTAAGTATAGGAAACATTTTCTCAATAGCCACTGACTTATCCATCTAATTCATTAAGCAGGTAAATATATGAGAGTATTTTTCCTTCAGCATATTCTAGAGTTTACAGTTTACAGTATATTCAAGAAAATAAACTCAGCAATTCATACAGAAATAGTTATACAAATGTTATATTCCCTCTCTCTTTCTTTCTCTCTCTCTCTCTCTCTCCCTCTCTCTCTCTCTCTCTCTCTCTCTCTCTCTCTCTCTCCGATATATAGAGGTAATATATATATTACCTCTATATATCGGAGACTGTGTGACACCACTTTTGTGGTCATTCTTGATTTTTACTGCTTTTTGGGGACAGGGATTCTAATGTCAGGCCCTCAGTCCTGTGACACATAGTTCTTCACTTGACCTATGTCATTCTTTTGCAAGCTGCAGACCCTAGACTTTAATAAAAGTAAAAGAAAGAAAAGCAAGAAAATGAAACTTGAAGAAAGAAAGAAGCTGACATTCAAAAAAGTACAGATGTTTGAATGATAAATGTGCTACACCTCTAACACAAAGGTCATCTTTGTGATGAAATGCTCTATGGAGGTTACCTCATCCTGAGAAGACAGGGAGGGTAAATGGAAACAAACAAACAAACAAACAAACAAAAACAGCCATAAAGCAGAGCCAAAACAAAATGTAGAAGAGATGCAGGCACTCATCATGGTAGTTGGGGCTTGCCTAAAATGTCACAGGATTTACCTTTCAATCACTGTAAGTGGAGAGGAGTAACTTTCAAAGTCATGCATCTAGTCATCAGTAAATTCAAAGATTTAAAGCCAGCTTTACCTAAGCAGCAGCGCAATGTGAAAGATTATTTCAGGGGCTATGGGTGATGAATGAACTAGTGATGGCTAACAGGCTCGAGTACTTCCTGCCTGTCAAACCCAGGCCTGAGCATTTGCATACATTACTTAGTCTTTTACAACAATGTTTTTGAGATAGATTATTGTAATCTAATTATTTAAAGGAAGAATAAAAAATACAGAAAGATTTAATTAACCTTCCCTTCTGGTAGATAGTAAAAACCTGGATATGAAAACTTATTTTGACCTCAAAGCTCAAATTATAACTGCTATCTTCTTAGTGCACACCACCTGCACTCTAAAAATTATGCTCCAGTTTGGAACCAAAATGCCGTATTGTCACGTTCAGTTCATTCATTTGACAGTGTCATAGTGCTGTTACGCATGTTATATTCTATAAGAAACGGGGAGGCACAGCAAAATAAGCTAACATCCATTTCTTTAAAACCTTATGGCAGCAATACACCAATAATCCAAACACAAATCAAAAGTTGCTACACTTATGCGAAGTCATATTTTATTTAAAAAAATCACAAGTTGTAATCTGGAGAGAAAGGATAAAGAATTATAATACTAAGTAAAAGAAGAAAACAAATTAGTATTTATATCTGATTCATGCAGAATCATATTATATGACTGATAAATGTCTTAGTTTGCTGGGAGCCGCTGAAACTGGACATTGAGCTCACGTGCAGGGCTGCTGCATGGCCGATACAAGATAATGGCTGAGGACACTTGGCTCCAACTCCAGTTAACTAAATAAAGACTGTGGCTGCAGGCATTTCACCCCTGTAATGAAATGCAGCATGGACTCTTCTCTTGAGATACTTCTCCTTGTTAATGTAATTTGTTACTTGCAAAGACCTTGAACCACTCCCAAGATCTGTTCAGTTTCCTGTTATTTGAAAAAAAAATAATAAGTACAGGCTGCCCATAGACATCCCCTATCTCAGCCATCAGAATCCCCAAACTCTGTAGAGAGTTTTGATCCTCTTGGAGCCCTAAAATCACACCACTTATCTCATTTATTTAAGCCTTCGCTGTATTCACTTATTTGGGAGACTGGGGATATAGGCAGGTCCCGGATATTAGTTGACCTTGCGAAAAGGTATCCTGTGTCTGTATCAGACTTTCCTAGTTATTGATAAAGCTATTAGTAAATGAAAACTAGAGAAAATAAATTTTCTCTATCTTAATAGAGCTGTCATTTGATAAAGCCTCATTTGTCTTTACTGTATGACATTTATCAGTGGAACTGCATTAGTCTAATTGACATATAAATGCATTAGATATTTGCTATTGAATTTTTATATATTGTGAAAGTTTTTAAAGTATGGTTTTATAATGTCTACTGACTCCTCATATCTGCTGGTTCATGCAATTTTTAACAGTGGATATTGGTGTTCTGTATTTAATCCACATTTGCAGAACACAATGTTTGCATTCCATGTGTGCAGTTAATGCATGTGGGTAACACATCTTATTTCCCTTTTTTCATCCACTTTCCCTTCTCTCCATCCCACCCTCACATCTCTTTTTAATTCTACTCTCTTTGGAGAAAGATCTAGCTCTTCTCTTCTCATGTTTTATTTTGCTGTTTGTGTATATTTTGGGTTTGTCATCTAGGAGAGACCAAATGAGATTTAAGCTTTTGTGTTTATTTCCCTGAAGGTTATGGTCTCATCCATTTTTCTACAAAGGACTCAAGTGTATCTTTATGGAAGAGTAGTACTCCATTGTGTGTGAGTACCACATTTTCTTATTCCATTCATTTGTTGAAGGATATATAGGTTGCTTTCAAGATTTAGCTATTATGAATTGGGTTGATCTTCTTCCTTGCCTTTTGAATGCTATCATTTTCATCTGGTAGACAGTATCATAACCCCTATTTCTAGTTTCAAATCTCTGTTGAGCTGTTGATCTTAATGCCAGCAGCATATGTACACACGAGACTGCTTGCCAATCTCTCCCTTCCTCACTACTTGTCATCTGTATCTTCCTCCTTCTAGCTCTCCTAGTTCAATATGTCTACCCTCAATTTACCTGTTATATTGCACTTAAAACATCTCCCTTCTCCTAGCATTTTTAAGGTTCTTTTTTCCAAGTGTATTATGCTTTCAACCTTATGGAAAATGGGCCAAGGAAAATGAGGAAACAAAGGCACTGCCCAATCTGGCTTAAGAACAGAAGTTCATTTAATTCTGCTCTCCTTCCATGTAGTTCCCAGGGTCTACACTGAATGAATATAATTTTGTAGCTACTAATTTTCTGAAGGGTCCAAAGAAAGTCATGAGAAAAAAATGTATGTGACCAAGGAAAGAGGCTTTTAATGCATTTTGCAATTTATGCAAGTCTATACCTACTATTGCTTGCCATTTAGGAAATTACCTTAAACCATTTCCATTCACCCACCATTAACCTAGCTTGATGAATGTCCACTAACTTCCCTATGGTTAAGGCACTACAAAATCCCCATTTATCCCACCAGCTGAATTTTCTTTTTCTCAAAAGACTCTTGCCTCCCTAATGGTCATCAGCTTCCATGCAGTAGTTCCCACTTTTGTTTTTGTGAAAACCTTTAAAACAAGTACTCATAGGAAAGCGTCTCAGCAACCCTCCACTCCTGTGTCTTACATATGCCAATGAAAGCAAAACTCAAAGGTATTGTCCTTTTTTTATTTTTTATGTAATTATAGATAAAGGGCTCTAGAGTTTGGAAACAGACTGATATGAATCATTTCTGATGTAGAAGCATTTTGAGTGATGCATGGACTGTTTCCTGTTGGCATCTTTCTCTCCTTGGTTGAGTTTACTTGTCAAGTTTGAAAGAAGAAATAGCTGATTTTCCATCCAAACTCATCTGCAAGCTGAGAATTGGAGAGAAACTCTGAAATGGAGGGAGGACTCGTATGGAATCATACTTTCAACATGATGCCTCGTTCCTACGGAAACCATTTTCTGTCTTGTTTGTGAACAAGCAGGCCTGTTTCTGTCATGTGAAAAAAAGTGTGAATTGTTTTTACTTTTTGCTCTTTTTGATCTTCACACTATAATCTTAAACCCTGATTCAGTCATATTGAAATGACACTGTTTTTCATATTATCTGTACGCTTCTGTAGGAGAGGATGTGAATTTGAACTGAAGCAACTGGTGACGACAGGGGACAATATTTGAATTTCAAATGTTTATTTTGTCACTGAATTTCCTGAGAACATGAAGGTAAATATGACTACATCACAGTGTGATGGGATATCATGTTAACATCAAAGAGGAGGCATGAAGGCTTAAGAGAAAAAAGAAAAATGTTCTTTATAAAAGTGTATACATTTTTCTGTATGTTCAGAAAAAAGATGTTGACATTCTCATACATTAAGTGCATTTAGTCTCAAATCATTATCTGCCTCCCATATATTGTAAAATGAATCACTGTTTGTTGAATCTATATCAATGTACCTTGAAATATAATGAATGAAATCTGTAATTTCTTTGTTTCAGAGAGGATTAAAAATGCAAAGTCTGACTTTATCACAGCCCTGGATCTATTCTTCTCAAGTGATTACAAAATCAATGGCATTAGATATCAGAAAGTCATAAAGTAATTGTCCGGTATACTGATGAGTCTCCTTCTTTCCTGTCCTGCTGCCTATCAATATGCAAGAAATAGTTACCGCACTGTTTTTCTTATAAATAACACCTAACATCTGGAGAAACACAGTTCACCGGATTCATTCTCTAGACTAGAACTCCTATAGTGGAGCTCCGGGAACATGATCAAAAGGGAGTTTGGTCACTATTTCTTTACTTTTGCTGTCTCTTTAGTATGGCTATCATAAGTCAACAGAAATAGTTGAAAATTAAAGCTCTGTGCTCTCTGAACTGACAGGCCAGCACAACAGCAGTAAATTTCCTATTATGGATCGGGCTTTGCTATGACGGTTGTGCCTCTGTTGTTACTTTTTAATCATCACTCCCACTGGGCATTGTCTGCCTGTTGAGACTGAAGCTAAATGAGATGAGAATTCTATCAGGTTTATATCAGCAGTGAGCACTACAGATATTACCAACTCATTAGAAGAAGAAATTCAAAAGAACGAAGAGCTTCTTTCTCTCACTTTGAAGTGATTTCAGACACAACTGTCTAACAGTGACTGTTCATAGTTCAAAAGGTAGAGATCCAAACCGCATGCTAGACATACTAATTCTGTTTACCTAATATTCATAAATGTACAGAAATGTATTATTATTTTGTTTTACATGACAGACTTCACTCATGTATGTCATATGCTTGATGAAAATTTTAAATTCCCTGTTTTTCTAAAGTATGCAGTATTCAGAAAAAAATATTTTAAAAAGTCAAATCACCATAATCTGTAATACATTTTTACATATTCTCAGCTTCAGTTAAAACAAGGATGGAAAGTCCCTATAATGACACACTGCAAAAAGCTGAGTTCAACACCAGCTTACCTTCTCTGTATTTAAAAGTACCATTTGACTCTACTGTAGATTTTATCAGTCCCTTATTCTGTTCAAATCTTACCTCTGCCAACACAGTAAGAAATGTATCATTCCATTGTCTTACAATAGCTGCATTTTTACATAGCAACTCAGTATACGTTTAAGGCATTCAGAATAAAATTAATCATACAAGTCCCATGCTTAAAATTTCCATGAAGATGGATTTTTAAGGACTGTGTTTGGTAAAGAATTTCCCAAACAGGCACAAACTTTAGTAGAGTATCTTTGTCTATATTTTTACATTATACCGAGCTTTGTCATATTATTTCAAAATAAGTAAATACATGACCACTAGCAGAAACATTTGGTTAGGCCTATTCAATATCATAACACTAAGACTAAAATATCTTCACTGCTGTATCAGTAGCTATCTTATCTAAACTTTAATTTAATTTCCATTGACCTTAATGATTACAGAAAGTGTTTGTCTGTAGTAAAATATTTTTTTTTAGCACATAGCACATACCTTTTCTTCACATTTGTCTTTAAAATAAAACTTACCAAATAGTTTATGTGAAAATATAAATCTTTTAAAATATTTGTTATTGTTTAACATTTGTTTTACAAACCCTAGTTCTCTTTTCTGGAAAATGTGATAAATTATCTTTTTACCTAGATTCATCTGCTAGTGGTAGCGATCATTTCTTGTAAGATTCTTTTCTCCTGTAGTAGGGTTATCCAGCTTGCAATAATAACCCGATTAACAGAAGGAGAAATAGCTACACCCCTCACAGTTGTGTAAAAGCTCTGGATCCAACTCATCTCTTCTTGATTTATCAATTTTGAGATCAAGCTGCCCTTGAGCTTTTAAAGATTAAAAGGAAAAGATCAATATATTTTTTACAGAACCAAGGTCAACTTTTTAACAATCACTACCACAATGTTTTTCACATTCCCTGTAATAGCACTTTCCGAGCCTCTACTTACAAAGTTATCAATCTCTCAAAATATTTTGGCACTCCTTTTGCAGACTTGCTTGCTGAGACACAGCAGCGGGAGTGGATAAAGTTTGGATTTCTTCACTTCACAGGCCTGAGAATTAGGTCTTGATCTACTTTGCTGAAAAAAACAATCTCCCCATACTCAGTCATTTATTTGTAATATTAAGCCCAAAACAATAGTAGTTAACTTCAGATAGTGATGAGGGGTATGAGAACTTGATGAAAGGCAAAGGATGAGCCTGTTGCTGGGCACACAGTGAGAGAGCCTTCATTATTAGCTGGTCCATATGCAACAACGACCCTTTCAGAAATTAAATCCCATCTGCAAAGATAACATCTCTGTATTGCCTTTGAGGAAGCTATATGCGGAAGTGTAGCAGGGAATTTCAAATTAGGGGATTCATTTGCTTATCATTTATTCATTTTTATCTAAAATAATCCAGTGCAGATTGCTAAAACAGGGTAAAATCATACTTAGAAAAACATGGCAGAGTGAGGGACTTCTGCATGTGACCTCTCTCCAGACACCTGGAAAACAACTTAGCAAAGAGAAAGGGAAGAAGGCCTCTGAGAATCAAGAAAGAGATTATAGGAAAGCTAAGCTATAAATCACAGATTAACTGAAGACACTGCACAGGAAGGAATGAAACAGTCTGGAAAGCTATCCGTGGCCCCTGGGGAGGACACCTGTCTCCACAAAAGCAGTGTACGCCTGGAAAGAGTTGGCAGACCCCCAGATCCAGCCCCCCAAAAGCCATAGGAATGGGTCTAAACAAATAGAATGTGAAGTTTGACTCTGAAAGTGACCCCTTCAGATTGGCAAGCTAGAATTGGAGAAGAAAATCACTGTACTACTCACCATTTTTGGAATGATGAATCACAAGCCACCTTGGAAGCAGTCCATTGTTTAAAACCAAGCTACTGAGGAAGTTGAAGTCACAGAACAACTACACTTGAGGGTTTCCAGGCCAGCCTGGCACAGTGAATGGGTGGGAGATGTTGACAGAAGGTCCCCAAGTGGTGGCAGGCTAATTACAGACACCTGGAGAAGTTTAAGTGGCAGTAAACTCAGGGAAGGAAGGACACAGTGACCTCACACATTGTCCTCAGAAGCCAGGCTTGCTGTGCTTGGTTTTCAGGAGTAGAGGACTGGACCTGAAAGTGCTGGTATTAAGACCAGGGGAGTGCTTGACACCTTGTCCCCTGCCAGGCTACCTGACTGCATCCAGCATGGAATCACTGGTCTCTTTACTTTCCTCTCTGCAAATGTGATTGGGGACCCATATGGTCACAGAAGGTAATGCTGCCTGGGGTGTCTCAACAGATGGACTGCAGGAGCAAGAGGGTATGGTACAAGCCCACAGGCATTGGAGCTGAGAAGATAGCAATGACTTGGGGCACCCAGAGGGACGTGGACCCCAGAGCCACTGGAGGAAACACAGCCCAAGGGCAAACCGCATGTTTGATGCTCCCTACCCTGCAGAATTCAGGATTCAGCATCCACACACACAACACTGTCTGGAGAAACAAAAGAGACCCTAACCAGCACTCACTGCTTCCTACCTGTGCCTTAGGGACTTTCTGAAACTATAGGGAATGGAAAGAACCCATTCACCCAACACACAGAGAAAGGTTTTGGATTCTTTTTTTTCTTTTATACTGTGTGATTTTGGGAGTCTTTGTTTTCTTTTTCTCTTTTTTGTTGTCTTTTCTCTGCTTTGCTCTTAGTTTTATTCTTCTTTTCTTTTTTCCTTGTTTGATGTTTTCTGTTACTTGACTCAATTCTGTTAATTTTCTTTTAGTCCTCATTTTGATCCTTTATATTGATTTTCTTTGCTCACCTCATCTTTTTTAACTTTTTTCAAGTTTTATTTCTTTCATTTTTCCCTTTCCCCAATTCAACCATTTTTACTATTATTGCAAAAACCTTATTAATTCTTTAAATAGTTTCTGAGTAAATGCTGTAATTGCTGAAATTTTCTGTGGTTAATAGTGGCAGAGTTGCATTTGATAAATATTTATTGTGCTAATATTTATCTGGACTATATTATAATTGTAGATCCCTTTTCTATTGACAACAGTGGTATAGCTATACCTTTTGCTGGCTATTTCAATGTCTTGTTTCTCTCTGACATTATTATTGCTGATTTTGCTATTGGCAATGGAGGTATAGTTGTTGCTCACTTTTGAATTCTTCTTTATGATGGGGTGATACCCTGCTATGTATAAATATCACACTTTTTTATCCATTCATGAATTTACAAGAATGTAGGCTGCATCTGTAGCTTAGCTGTTGTGAATTGTACAATAAGCAAGGGCATGCAGAAGTTTTAAGATGCATTCATTTTCCTACAAATGTCACAAATGTATACTTCTTTATGGCAGAGCTGTCGTCCACAACTTTCTTATGTATTTATCTGTCCCTTCATTCTGTTAGATATTTCCTGTTGTGTGCAGAAGGATTTTAATTTGATATACTGCACTGTGGATTCTTGGCATTGTTTCTAATACAGTTGGGTTTCAGCTTTGAAAGTCCTTGCTATGCCTATGTTTTCAATAGTTTTACTTACTTTATCTTCCTGCAGATGCAATATTTCTGCTTTAGTATTTATATTTTTGATGCAATATGATTTTATTTTAGTGTAAGGTGGGAAATATGGATCTAGATTCAGTATTCTGTGCATAGATACCCAGTTTTCTCCTTAACATTTGCTAAAGAGGCTATCTTCTCTCCAGCCTGTGTTTTTGCCTTCTTTGTCAATAGTCAAAAATCTGAATATTCCTGCCATTGTTTCTGCACTCTCTGCTCTGCTCCACTGATCCACATTTCTTTTTTGTGCCAGTATCAGAAATGACCTTGTCTCAACCTAACAAAAACCATTTGTGATAAACCTACTGCCATCATCTTATTAGATATAGCAAATCTGAAAGCTTTCATTCTAAAATTAGGAGCAATACAACAAAGACCACCATAATCATGTCTATTTAATACAGTGCTTAAAGCACTATCCAGAGTAATCTTACAAAACAGTGATATAAAAAATATATGTGTAAGAAAGGAAAAAGTCAAATTATTAATATTTGTAGATGGTATGATCCTCTACATAGAAGACCCAAAGAATTTCACCATAAAACCTGTAGAATCCATAACCTAATTCAGCAATAAAGCCCAAAATTTGCATCAAAAGACTCATGTAATAAATAACCAAAAATTCAGCAATATGACAGGATACAAAATTAGAACACACACACATACACACACACAGTCTACAGAAATGCACAGGCCGGGGATTTAGCTCAGAGGCATAAGCACCTGCCTGGTAAGCACGAGGTTGTGAGTTCAATCGCTGGTACAAAAAAAAAAAAAAAAAAACCACACACAAAAGTCAATGATGAACACAAAGAGAAGAAAAATAGGAAAAAAAAATACCATTCCTAATAGCATCAAGAAAATTTACATACATAGGAATTATCTTCACCATAAAAATTATAGTACTCAAAGAGGAGATTAAAATGGTCATCAGGAAATAGCAAGATATCTTTTGTTTTGGACAGGTAGAAATAATATTGTCAAAATAGTCATACTTCCAAACTGATATACAGATATAACACAATTATCTTGCAAATACCAACAATATTTCTCACAGAAATATGGAAAACAAACCTAAAATTCATATGAAACTAGAAGAGATTCAAAACAGCACAATTGGTCTTCAGCAACACAAGGAAATTGGAGGTATCACAGTGCTAAATATCGAGTTATACTCTAAAACCATTTGTTGATTCATAGTGTTTTTTATTGCAATTGAACTCATATGTAGTTATTTCTTCATCCTGTATTCTCTTGCATGTTTCTGTTTTTGTGCTCATTCCAGTCTGTTTTTATCACTGTAACTTTGTAACATAACTGAAAATCTGGAATTGTGATTCTTTTTGCTTTCCTTTTGTTGTCAGAGTTACTCTTGATATTCTGTGTCTTTTCTGTTTACTTATATATTTTATGATTGCACAATAATTTCTATATATGAGGAAAGAACATATACAAGTAATCCAAGCATAGAGAATCCTAAAATAGTCACAGTCAGAAAATGTATTCCTCTCAACACATCATAGTCAAAATCCTAGAGGTTCAACATGGAACAGAATCTTACCAGCTTTTTGAGGAAAGTGAAAGCTCACTTATAAAAGTAAACTCATTGGATTATAGCAAACTTCTGAACACAAACTTTAAAGGCAAAGAAAGTTTGGAATGAAGTATTTTTAAGCCCTAAAAGAAGTTAGTTTCCTACTTAGACTATTATACCCTGCAGAACTATCTTTTCAAATTAATGGAGAAATAAGCTTTTTATTTGACAAAAGGCACTTTAAGAAATTCATAACAAACTAACACTCCAAGAAATTCTCTAGGATTATTCTATACAGTGACAATGATCACAAAAGTGCCAAAAAGCCTTGTGGAATTAATATATCAAACAATATGAACAGTTAACCCAAAGGAATGAAAAAAGGAATCAGCAAAAGAAAAATTCTGCAATGGCAGGAATAAGTCAAAGCTTTTAGTAATAACGCTCAGTGTAAATTGTTTCACCCCCCCCCCAGTGAAAAGATACAGGTTGGTAAACTACATCAAAAGCCAAAACCTAGCAGTATTCAGTATACAAGTGACACATTACTCTATAAATAAATTTTCAGAACAAAAATGAAAGGATATAAAACAATATTACATACAATAGGACACTGAAAATATGCAGGAGTAGCTTTCTTATATTCAGACAAAGTGTACTTTGAGCCAAAACTTATCAGAAAAGGAAAAGGTTACCAAATACTGTTTAAGGTAATAATTCAATAGAAAGATATAAGAATTGTAAATATATATACATCAAATATCAACATGCAAAATTTCATTAAACAAACATTTCTGAACATAAAAGATCAAATAAACAGTTTTTATAGTACAAGACCTCAATAACTGTAATGTAAGTAAACAGATAAACTGGATAAAAAGTCAATAAAGAAATATCAGTGTTGAATAACACCTGCAAAAAATGGACTTAATAGAGACTTACAGTATTCCCTTCAACAACAATAGAATACTTATTGTTTTCAGCAACACAAAGAACTTTCTCAAAAATAGATGGTAACTCATAAATCAAGATTAAGGAAATGTAGAAGAATCAAAATTACCCCATAGATATTATCTGATCATAGAGATATGGACCTGGAGTCGATGGCAAATGGGACCACAGAAATTATGCAAACATATGGAGATTAAAAATATACGCTTGAATAATCAATTGATCGCAGAAGCAAATGAGGAAGAATCTAAACAGTTCTTAGAACCAAATGACCAAATGTCAGTACTACACACTAGAACCTTTGAGAAGACACAATGAAGGCAGTCTTAAGCATTAGTTTTTAAAATATGCTGACCTTTATTATTTTGAGCATGCATACAAAATAGTATAGATCTATCAAGTATAGCTCGTTTTAGTTCTTGTCATATACCACTCAATGCTCAACCTAATTTAAAAATGAGTGTCCTACAGAATTTCATTCCCCCATAATGATTTGAGGAAAATATGGTTTCAGATTGTATTAATGTATTTATTAGTGAGCTGAGCCATAATCTACAGTATGATTTATTTTTTTCATTTAGGATTCCCCAAATCACATGAAACTGAAAAAAAAAACACCATATGCAAATGTACTTTAATGTTAAAGTATACTTTAATGCTAAAGTATAATTGCTAGACATGCATATTCTTATTTCCACATATTTTCAGTGCTTAGTGATTATGTGTATTTCGAAGAATTGGTACATGAATGTGGTAGATTGAAAACTGACGGTCAATTTAAATACCAGCTGAACTGAATCAGCATCGATAGAGGGCCCATCTGAGGGCTGGTTCCAGCATAAAAAGGGACCTAGATGGGAAGAGTAGTGTTGGTGTTTGGTGCTTATGGTTCTCCTGTTGCCATGGGTTCCTCTAGAGGAGCCTCATGAGCATTTTTTCCTGATACGAACATGGCTGTTCTCATCACCAGAGGCGCTCGGGACTTTGTTGCTGAGGATGGCTGCGGTTCCCTTTGGGAGAGCTCCAGTCCTTATGTTGAGCATCACTTTCTGGCCCCAGAGGAGAAGGTGGTGTGCTGTTCATTCTCCCGGAGGATCTGGCCACACTGGCCTCCTGGTGTGAACTCAGCTGTCCTCATCGTTGGAGGAGCTCGGGACCTCATTGCTGAGGATGGCTGTGGCTCTTTTCAGGGCAGCTCTGGTCCTTACTTTGAGTGTTGCTTCCTGCTCCAGTGCAGAACCCTCAGCCTACTGGCACAGATCCTTCACCTTGCTGGCATAGACATTCTAGCTTCTACTGCTGACCTTGGGGCCTTCCCAGTGCAGATCCATGCAACAAACTTGCAGGAATCATTGTCATGGATCTTAGGCCTCCAATTGGACTTGTGGGAGGCATTGCTGTGGGCTCTCGGTCTTAAGCTGAACTCATGTAGGACATTGCCATGGGATCCAGGCCTATGGGTGGATTCTCTAGGTCTTTACGGTGTGGACAGATTTCCTGCACTTTCTATGTATTTGACTCCTTGGGTGACCATTGTAAATAATACCATAAAGTATGTGTCCTGTACTATCTTATTCTCCTTGCAATCCCTGACTATAAAAATATACATAACACATAAATTTCAATAATTGAAACAACTTAGATGTTCAAACTTTTTGTATTTAGTGGTTTTACTGCTCAAAAATGCAATAATTTACTGTCTCTTCAGTTTAAAGTTTAAATGGCTTCTTGTAGGTTATCTGTCCCTTCCTAGTCTGGCTTTCATCGTACGCAGCTTGAACTTCTGAGACAAATTGGAAATAAATGCAAACTTCATTCTGGACACACATAGTCTGTACTACTGCCAAGAGTCAAA
The DNA here is from genome assembly GCA_004027295.1 of Dolichotis patagonum. Taxonomy (NCBI): domain Eukaryota; kingdom Metazoa; phylum Chordata; class Mammalia; order Rodentia; family Caviidae; genus Dolichotis; species Dolichotis patagonum. The sequence continues at coordinate 209,865 of PVJX010000469.1, read as the reverse complement.
TTTAGTTTCTTGCCTGGTAATCCTCACTGAATTTGAACACAATCCCAGGGCATCTAACAGGGAAGATTATGACAGACAGTGTGAGCATGTTTTTACTATCACTTATGTATCTCTCATTCCTGTGGTTCCATGGCAGGTTCCTTTGGTCAAAGGTCACTCCACAGCAAGCCTGCTTTAGAAATTGGAATGCAATACATTTCCAAATCAGTATAAAGGGGTAAAAAGTAAAGAACTAGAAACAAGTGCTGTGAGAAAATGATACATGAATTGAGTTAGTTAATGCACAGCTGCTCCCATGTGTGGGCCCATTGCCTGGAAAACTTCTTGTCATGTATCACTTCATAGTAGGATCTGAGGCTGACCAGAGTTCAGGTTCTCATCCTCAATACAGCAAGTCTTAATTAATGTCTCTGAATTTCATCCACAGTGCAGATATATTCAGTCCTATCTCATGCCAGTGTACAGAATGAGTCCCACAGTACCGCCAAATTACCCTTCCCAGAGCCCTGAGTGCTTAACCTTTAAACCCAGTCATTTCTCTAATTAATATAAGAGGTGGAAGACACATGATAACAGACACTTTGGTGTGCCAGGACATAATCTTCCACTTGAAATTGCCAGATATCTCCCCATTTTCCTATGTAAATCTGATCTCAAATGTCTTCCCTGTGTCTCCATCACTGGTAGATTATAAGGTATAGTCTGAAAGACATGCAAGTGTCTTTACTTCATGACATTTCTTCACGTTTTTCAAAACTCAAGTGGAAGTGGAAATTAAATGTTTTATTCACAGCAGTGTGTCACCTGAAATATTACTAGGTCATCGTGTATGCCAATAAATATTATTGAATTAATTAGTATGCTGTTAAAACTTCTATGAAGATCTATATTTCCCTTATTTCCTTCCAAGAACTAGAAAACAAAGTGATAAAGAAGATTAATGTTTTTGGTCATGGTGAATTAAAGAATATTTCACTTGTCTCAATTTATAAAAAATGATAGGATAAAATACAGTAACTTATTGTACTCAAAAATTGGCAAATATAATACACAGTTATAGCTTTACAAATCTGGAAAAAAAGACACCCCAGTGTGGGGTAGCTTTCTGTCTACCACCAGAAAAACACTGTGCATGGTGCATTGAAATTCAAAGATCATAGATCTTGAAGTTCAAAAAAATAAATAAGAGAAAGATTAGACTAGTACTGCTAAGCTGGTAAGATTTTTAGGGTAAGACACATAAAAAATACTTAGAAAATGAGAACTGTAATATAGAACTTTAAGCAAAACATGTAAAGCAGAATCCTTTCCTTAAAGTCAAGAAAAGAGTTAAAAGATGGCATCAAAGAAAACAAGGGGAAAAATCAATAAATTGTAAAACACTGTAAAAGAAATGAACTAATCTTAATAAAGAAGGAGGCTTAAAGAAATAAAAACAAATTCTTAGGATATCTGAGACTATAACAAAATATAATTCCCATCACTGAAATATTGTTTTGACAAGAGGAAGAGGAATTTAAAAGAGTCTCAAGAAATAATGGCTAAAACACAGGCAACAAATTTTATGGCAGACAGAAACCTATTGATTAAAGAATCTGAAACTGTTTACTAATAAATAATAAGACAGGATCTGAGACTGAAGCACCTCAGAAGCACAAAGAACACCTTCGCCAACTTCTTTCATGCCAACAGGCTAACACATGCTGAATAAAAATTGAGCACAAATCAAAGTCAAGGGTGAAGTGAAGAATATGGAAAAGAACTTCTCTTAAGCCCAACATAATCTTTGTAAAGGTCTTTGCCTGAAATACCAAGTAAGAAATACCAAGTTGAGAAATTTGTATTCTGAGTTGTACTAAGAATGTGCATGTTAATAACAAAATTCAAGCCCAGTTCAAATCCTTATTAGAATTTTTCAACCTCTCACAATAATAGCCATTTATAAAGAGGTGTGACTATTTTCAACTACAAATTTATGGTTACCTCATTTTGTATTATACAGTGTTAAGTGTAATAACTGCCTTTAAGCAAAAATTGAGATGGAAAGATGGGAGGGAGAGAGAGATAGAGAGGGGAAAGAAAGAGACAAGAAAAAAGTAAAGAAAAAGAGAAATGTGTACACTCACCAGAGACAAAACACTAAAAGGAAGCGGATTCATGTTAGACTCAATAGACAGCTATAGTCTGGAACTGAAGTGTCATCTAAAAGTTCATGTGATAAAGGCTCAGTTGTCAGCCATAGTGGTATTGGGAAGTGGCAGAACTCTTAGTGGCAGTAATGAGGTCCTTAGGGTGTGGCCCCCAAAGGACACAGGAAACTAGGCCGCCATGTTGGTAGGCAGCTTCTCTTCCTCATGTACCCGCCATGATGTTTGGCGCCGCTCAGGCCCAAAGCAACAGGAGCAGCTATCAATGGACTGAAAGTCTCTGAGACAATGAGGCAAAATAAACCATTTCTTCTTAAAGTTGTTTGTCTTAATTCATCACAGCAATGGAAAGCCAACAAAGCACTAGAAGGAAAGAAGAAAAATAAGAATACCTGGATGATAAATTCTAGCACGGAGATGGAAACAATGACAATGGAAATGCTAGAAACAAGCAAGGCAGCAGTAATTCTTTTCACATATTCATTGTTCTGGTAACAGATGAACATTCATTTCTGGGAAAATGGGTAGATCTGGATACCATAATGGTAAATGAATTAAGCCAGAGAGAGGTTAAATATTGTGTGGTTTCTGTTATATGAGAAACTCAAAATATAAATAAGAGAGTAAAATAAGAGAAAAATGGTAGGAAACAGGAAGGCAGACTTTTTGGAGATGGGAATGGATAACAAGGAAAGAGGTAAGAATAAGCTATGCAAGGTGGATAAAAATTATAATGATATCATGTATGATCAAGATGCTAATAAATATAAGTATATATGTATATTTCAATTCCCCAAACAAATTAATAATTTCATGCCATAAATATACCCCTACAAAATAATAAAGAATACTAGGAATAAAAGCAGAGTATAGAGAAGGCTAAATACAGAGTTCATGAAAATAAAGAAAAAATATATATATATATATACACATACACTTAAGCAATTCACCATACTGATAAATGTCTGCAAAATAATGGCTAATGGTCACCATTGTGAGCACCTTTGATAATTGTAGAGGCCAAGTGTAACTTGCATTAATCCCATGATGCCTCAATAAATTTAGTATTAAAATATTTCACAAGCATTTCTCTCTCTCTCTCTCTCTCTCTCTCTCTCTCTCTCTGTCTCTCTCTCTCACACACACACACACACACACATATTTTAGCAGACTCTGTGAAAAATATTTCTTATATTTATGAAAAATACAAATCCTCACATACTTCTGGGAATAGCAACTACTGTAACTATCAAACCCATACTTATTCTCTTAGCTACATTATATCAATATATTACAACTGAAGGGCAAGGAAAATTTATTTAATGTGACCAAATGAGGAAAAGACATTGCTAACAAAAAGAAAACAAATGTATAAATTACACATTATCAGAATTCAACAAGTGAGGAGAAAAATCAAATAATTTTAATATGATAAAAATAAAAAAAGAAAGTATAGAAGTACATACATTTAACAATAACTTTCAGAAATTACTGAGAAAGAAGGTCTCTATCAGGCATAAAAATCTAAGAAAATGTATTATCAATAGTCTAAAAAATGGCAATGCAAAAGTATGTTGAAGAAATATGTTAGGTAAGAAAACATCTTTATCTACACAATGAGTTCTCTGGAAAAGACAAAATTAACTAAATGTCCTCTTTTAATTTTAATTGCCCTCAAAATAACTGCCAAAGCAAAATAGAACCAAAGTATGTCACGTTTATAGAATTTTTAGAAGTAAAGGTTTCTCTAACTGTGGCACAAAGGATGGCAATTTCTGAAGAGTTCTGTTGCAACGCTTTTCTTCTACCTGTCCAGTGTAATAAAACTACTTGAAACTGGACTATAATTAATTAAGGATACATTATACATTCTAGAATAAATCCAAATAATATTTTAAAGGTATAGAACTACTATATACTAATAATATATAATATTATTTGAAAAAATGTTCTAATATGTATAGCTAAGCAGCTAAAATGCAGAAAATGGATTTATAAGCAATAACCACACAAATGGAGCACAAAGAACAAAATAAAACTATGAACTAAGGAAAATAAGTTACAAAATGAAAATTGTGGATTTACTCAAAACATGTCAATAGTACATTAAACACAATTGTTCTATATACACTAAAAGACAAATTGAATTAAAAAAAGATAAAATGTTATCGCCAAAAGCCCACTTTATATACAAAAGCATACATAGATTTAACAGTTAAACAATTGAAAGCTGTATTCAATACAAATAAAATACAAAGAGAGTTATAAATGCATGAAATGAATAGATAATCTGACTAGCAGATGTTACTTGGAATAAATTACGATAAAGAAAATAACACAAAAAAGATATAATAATTTTACATGTTAACACTACTACCAATACAACTTTTAAATACACAAAATCTTTGAAAATGAAAAAGAAAAAATGTTCATGCATTCTTCATTCTCACTGGCAAATGAAAAACTGCTCAAGACTATAAGCAACAGTATAGAAAATGAAAAACTGAAGTTATGGAAGACCTGAAAAGTCCTACCTGATAACTTGACCAGATGACACTCACATGACAATCGAGCCAAAAGCTGTAGATGACAACCGCTTTACAAACACATATGGAGCATTCACAAAGAGAAACAGTACTGCACACCATCAACTGACTGCAACAGATTTTAAAACATATTGTGAATATCTCCTGGTATTTGCAAATTCAGCCAAATATTTTTAAATTTCTCTTTGGAAAAAAAATGAAAGAAAGAAAAAGAAAAGCAGGCAGGAGGGAGGGAAGGAGGAAAGACGGGGGAAATAAAGGCAGAAAGGATGGAGAGTTGGAGGAGAAATATGTAAATATATGATAAATATAAAATAACTAAAGATCTGAAATTTGTTGTATGTTGCTACAGTTCTTTTCTAAGAAAAAATTGTGTTTAAATGATTCTGTTACAAGTGGTGAATATAAGAAGCTGAGTGAAAAGAACAAATTAACATAGATTATACAGATTGGTGGAAATTACAAAGATATGAGTACAATTAAGTAAAAAGACAGGAATGGCATGCAATCAATCAGAAAGCTGCTTCTTCGAAAAGGTCATTAGAGCAAACCACATTCTAGCTTTAGTTTTGGTGGTTTTTACCCTTTCAAATAATGTATCCACTTAAAATAACTGTTCACATCTATTTCTGAATCTTTTTATAATATTTAATCAACATTGTATATATGTTTTTATTATCTGAGGAAATGGTATGTGGTTGGTAATACCCCGTGTTTTCTTCAAAATTGTTTTTGTTTAATCAGTAAATATAAAAAGTCATATGATTTCGACACATAGAAAAAAAAGCATTGTATAAAATTCACCATTTTTTTTAGTAATAACCCTCAGTGGAAATGTTAAAGCAAAATGTATCTCAATACAAAAAAGACTGTACTTAAAAAACCCAGAGCAACTATGTAAAGTGGATAACCCTCGAAAGTAACAAAAATAGGAGGTCCATTATGAACACTTTTTTTTTCAATATACTATTTTAAGTCCTAGACTGAATAATTTGGCAAGAGAAATAAAATTAACGGAGGAAAGAAAAACTCTGAAGCTTTCCCGGTTTTTCATGAGGTAGTACTGTACACAAAAGTCTTAAAACTTCAATGAAAATCTGTTAAAACTGTTTACTAAAAGTTGCAGGAGACAATTATCATGTGAAATCAATAGAGATTATGTATTCTAGCAATTAACTCTCTGAATAGAAAATTATGGACAATCCCATTTCCATTGGCATTGACCACATCAAATATATCTAGGGGTAAATTTAACCAAAGCTGTAGATTTTTAGGAAAGAGTTATGTAAGACTGGTGAAAGAACTAGAAGAAAACACAAATGGATGGAAATATATTACATGCTCATACTATTCGAATACATTTATAGATTCAAAGTAATCCTAACTAAAACTCATAATGCTATTATTCCAGAATTAGAGAAGTCCACCTTTAAATATGAACACCCAAAACCGGGGATGGAACTCATGACCTCATGCTTGCCGAGCAGGTACTTGTGCCACTGAGCTAAATCCCCTGCCCAGCCAAAAGCATTGTGAACAATACCAACAAGGAAACAAAACAAAACAAAAGTCTACAGCATACAATCATCTTAAATGTCTATTTGATTGGCTTGTGAGGCACCTGGGGGAGCTGTGAGGCGGACATCTGGGTGTGACTGAGGTAGGGATCTAACTGTGGGCACTACTTAGACCCCAGCCTCTCCTCACTGGTGCTCTTCCCTTGTGCTCAGCTTTCAACTGCCATGAACAGAGCCTCTGGGCCCCATCACCCCTTTCCAGCATGCATTCAACCTCCCTCTGGTTAACAGGAACAGGAGCACCCAGTCATGGACGGAAACCTGTGAACCCATGAGCCAAAGAAACCACGGCCTCCTTCAGGATGTGTGTGTCAGTCATTCTGTCCTAGCAACAGAAAAGCTGACCCATATAATTGGCTTGAACTTTGCCTCGCTGACAGTCAACGCACCCTTTTGGAGTGTCTGGCTGTGCACAGGGATGTGAGTTCAGGGATTATATCTACACACTGGCCACCTCCTCCGTGCGCTGCGTCCGGCCCACCACCCAGTGAACAGCTTTGCTCTGCGCTGGCCTTGTGCAGTAATGCCCATCTCACTCCCATGCACAGAAATGAACCAGCCAGCCATGGACGGGAGCCCGTGAAACCATCTGCCAAATAAAAGAGCTCCTCTTTACATCTGTGTTAGACGTTTTGTACCAGCTGTGGAAAAGCCATCCAATATAGTCATCTTGATTTAAAAATGAGTTGTGATGCTGTTCCACTTAGATGACATATATGTATTTGAAAGAGCCACACATTCACCAGTGGAATGACAAGGAAATCCCGGAAACAGCATTTTTAAGTGCTCAGTGGATTCTCAGCAAAAATTATAGAAATGCACAAAGGGCACAGGATACTTCTTTCAATAAATAATGCTGGGAAAACTGAATATATCAGAGAATAAAACTAAATCCCTATCACACACCATATACAAAAATCAGTGTAAAGTGGATTAAAACCATTAGAAAAAAATGGAAAACTACAGGAGATTAGTGTGAAGAGTGATTTTTTTTTGCAAGCAAATTTTAAAACTGAAGTACTAAAAGCAAAATCAGGCAGATGGCTGTGTGTTGAACTAAAATGTTGAAGATACTCTTCTGCATTCATGGTCACCCTGTGACATCCTGAGCGCATCTGAAGGGTGACCTGGGAGTGGTGATTCTATGTTCTAATCTGCCATTCACTGTACTGTATCATTAGTAACAGGGCCTAGCTAGAACACCAAGAGAAAAAATAATTTGAAAACAGAGAAGTGAAATAAATGCCATCATGTTATATGTAAAAAAGAAATAAAAAACATCACCACACATGCACACAAACTGTGTGTGTGTGTGTGTGTGTGTGTGTGTGTGTGTGTGTGTGTGTGTTAGGACAAAAGGACAATGCAAAAATCAGTTGTATTTTTGTACAAGCAAAATCTTTGGAAAAAACTTTAAAGATTGGTGGATGGATGATGGACAGACACAGAATGACCAACAGACAGATGAGAATGCCTTCAATAATATGAATTAGAAATGCATAAATTGAACAAAAGATGAGACATTTCTATGCTGAAAACTGATGTGCGTGTGGGGAAGTCATTTAAAGCGGTTCAAAATACATGTAGAAATTTGCTATATTTGTGGTTTAAAAGTTCTTTATTTTTACATCTTCAATTATCCTTAACTCGTCTATGGACTTAGTACTTGAATTTCAAGATTTTAAAGTATAAAACTGAATCACAGGTAGATAACTAGATCAATGGTAGAAAAGGGGGAGTATAGAAACAACTCCTGCCTTACGATTGATTTTCAACAATAGTGCTAAAACAAATCTGCTTTTAGCCTGATTTTGAACTTCTGCTATCTAGAACTGTGAGAAAATCAAGTTCCATCCTTTCAGTCACCTAGTCTGTGGTACTTACTTAGGAAAGCTCCAGTGAAAAAACAGAATGCAAATAAATGTGCACCCAATAAACACTTGAAAAAGTGTATAATATTGCTGGCTTTTATGGAAACCTATTTAAATCACTTCACTGTTTTACATTTTAGGGGACTAGAATCTTCAAACGTTAGTGAGGATGTAAATAAACTAAAACGCCTAAACTTTGCTAAGAGAGAAAATAGAGAAGCTACTTTGGAAACTTATGGTATAAAATCAAGCATATATGTATCCTGTGGTCCAGAAAATCTACTTCTAGCTAATTAGTTAAAATAAAATACATGAGCACAAGAACTTTAAAAAAAACCAAATATTTAATTTAATTTTATTATAACAGCACCAAGCTGGGAACAAAACTGTGAATGTGTGGTATATTGCAAGTGTTAGTTACTCAGCAACAAAATGAATCAAATATCTAATACACAAAACAACATGATGATTCATGAAACTGTTCAATGAAAGCAGAGAAAGTGTATACTGTACTTTTCTATTATATGAAGTGCAAAACCAGGCAATATGCACTTATTAGTAATGGAAAATAAAACGGTGATCACTGGAGGAAAGGCTGGAACTGACTTAGCAGAGATATAAGGAGAATTTGGGCTCCGTAGAAACATCTCCATTCTTTATGGGAAAAAAAATTTACATGTGTTTCTGCATTTGGCCAAACTTTCACAATTAAGTTTTAAACCCATTTTTTAAAAATTTCTAACAAAATAATAGATGCACATTTAAAAATAACAAAATTAGAATCCTTACCTATTGTCCTTCTGGTACCCAGTGTTCCCCCTTGGGAACAATTTGCTTACCATCTTTGAAAAATTTTCTAGGTGACTTAGGATTTAAAATGTATAGAGTAAACTGCATAGATTTGGAGCCTAGGATTCCAGTAGTTTGGTCAAGTGCACAAATTACATAACTTTTTAAAATGAAGCCAGACCTACTCTCCGTGTGTGTGTTTATGTACGTACAGAGCAGCAAGAACAAAGTAAGAGGAAAGCACAGGCATGACCTTTGGAAGAGGCTTCAGAACATATGAGGGCAGCTGATTCCAGAGAGTACCCATCATCATGGATTCTTGAAAACAAGGACACAATTGATATATTCAGTTATTGTAATAGCACCAAACATAAGTGGGTTTTCTGATTTGCCAGAAAATATACTGGATTATATCATAAAAGAAAATAAAATGTTGTAATATATAAATGTTTTATCTAAATCAAAATGAGTAACAAGTTGAAAACTGAAAACTGGGGAAAGTATACACAAAGGAGCAGGGGCAATTATTATTAGTAGAAGTGGTGAAATTTTGTCCACACAAATTGGAAAAAGTAGCAAGGTTTAGAAATGCTAAAGGATACAACTGAAAACTAAGACATAGTTGTCAAAAACATCTTTGAATTTATTTAATTTAGGGTCAATATCCGCAAAGTTAAAAACATAAAAATTTAAAGACTCACATCCATGTAAAGAGAGACCAGTTTCCAACCAAATTCTTGTAATCTTAGGAAGATTCCATAAGGAAATGACTGAGGGTATAAAAGATAGAATTACTGCCAGTTAGTCACAAGACCTAATGATAGGGCTCAGAGTTCTGAAAAATTAAAGCCTCCCTTGGGGAACAAGTGGGTCCTTAACCTCCTCATGTGGACCTGAGAACTGGCAGTGCCAGTGGGCTTCTGAAGTCTCTCAGGCAGAGGAGGTTTCCATGAAGCAAAGCAGAGCAAATTCTGAACCACACTAGCAGATCCCATTTGGAAGAGTCAGCCTGTTTTGCTAGCAGCAGAGTGGAAAGTATGTTAAGCCTGGAAAGCCAACTCCTCTGGAATCCTGCTCCTGCTTCCTCTCATCCATCACCTCTCCCTTGTATCAGCATGAATGTGCTCTTAACTCTTTTAATGCCATGCAAGTTCATTCGATAGTGACTATTGGAGAAAATCAAACACAAGTAATTAAACTGATAAAAGGAAAATAAAAAGATCAGCGGTAGTGATTCTATGTAAGTACCAAGGGGGAGGGTGAAAACGCATGCGTCAACGTGATCAAGTATGGTGACCTGAGCTAATAATATTGAGATAGTGGAGACATTATGTAAGTAAAATGGAGAACGCAAAGGAGGAGAAGATAGGAGATAAAGTAAGGTAGCATGTTGTTTCACCCCACAAAACTAAACATTGAATCATTTTAAACTATAAAGGAAAGAAAACAAAATCTATATTCCAAAAGTAAAGTATAGTCTTTCTTTAAAACAGCCTAACCATATAGCAGTTCCTAAAAGTGGTGATTTAGCAGGCACTAAGAAAAACTTTCACAAGTAAAAATAGTTCACGCACACCCACGCATGCACGTGCGCACACACACACACACATACACACACACCATTTGTTCTTTAAACAAACTGGAGATTAATAATTTAGTAATAAAAAATGTTACTATGAACTATCAATTTATGACTTTTTCTTAAATATCTCTTTTTTGAGGATCAAAGCAAATGCCAATCACAGCATATCCTGCAAATTATGCCAGTGCACATGAACAGCTGTGTGATGCGAGGAAAACCTGTATAGTCTTTGGTTCCCTTCTACACTCTAATGTTCAGTTAGCTTCACAGAGAGTGTCAGCAAGTGACAAGAGTTTGCCACAGAGACCCTGTCAGCTTTGGCTGAAGTCAGCAATCCCGACAGATGAAACACAACCTATCAGGAGCCTCTGCAGAGACTGTGGCCCTCAGTTTGCATTCTTTCTCTTGCATGCCCCTTGGTGTAGAGATGTCTTGATATGTGTCTCACTTCTTCCAAGTAGCCGATGAGTACTTCCAAGTAGTCCCCTGCACCCCTCGACCCCACCCACAAGCAGTATGAGCTGCAGGGTGGGTGTGGAGTTCGCTGCCCTTCATGAAGTTCTCCTGACTCCAGTGCTGCCTGTTGACAGATACCACTCTGTGGTCCCAAGTCCGGGTTTGTGAAGATCTTTTATGTCTGTAGGATGGAGGTGGTGTGAGCTTTGTGACTTCTTGTTCTTACTTTCCTCCGACAAGACCTTTATCATATTTGAGTTTGAGCTTGTGCACAATGTGTTTCATGTGTTTATGGAGTGACACAGCTTCCCTGGACAATCCCAGGAACATTTTTCCACTTGGGAGCAATCAGAGGCTCACCAGGAAGCCCGGCGTGATGTTGTCCAGTAACTCAGTAGACGAGGTGGCCTTCTTAAACCAGGGTGATATTGCACTGCTGTTAAACAGATTCATCGTTTGTACTACTGCACTTATTCTGATGGTGTTGCTCTACAAAATTTCCCACTATTTCCCAGGTTTACTCCTCAATCTCATTTGAATTAGATTCCTCTGCCTTTTTCTCTCTCCTCTCCATGCAACAATTCCTCCAAATTCCTTGCTGCTGGGAGATGGTCACATACAATCTCGTAATGAGAGAATAAAGAACCATCGGCTTCATTGTAATTGTGTGACATTTGGCATCATGTGCTATTGTATTGTAAGACGTTGTCCATTTATCAAGTTAAAAATTATTAGAAATTTTTGCTCATATTGTGAAACACTTACAGAACAAAGTATTTACAATCCAGTATATATTCTTTAAATACACAAAGTATATATACATATATATATATGCATATATATTGTGCATATATTCTTTATACATATAAAGTATATATATATTCATATACAGTATAGTAGATACACATATATGCTCATACATACTATATATTCATATATAATATATACAATCTATAATATATACAGTCTATGTTTGTATATTATATATATATGTGCTCTTTCCTAAGTATCCTTTCAAGAGTAAAAAAAATATAAATCACAAAATAATGTGAACATACACACACAGAGATACAAGTGCATACACACACATACACACACACAATTTATATATCACACCGGCTAAGACATAGTAAGATACATCTTAGTGCATATGCCAAATGAAACTTCATACAGGACTTCATAATGTCAAGAAGATGAGAAAAACAGGGAAAAGGCCTAGATTTACTATTTGCTTTTGTATTTCTTTTGCTAAGTAAAAATTACAAAGCTTATTGAGTTTGCTGGATGATAGAGATTTCATGGCTCACACTGGGAGTTATTTTTCATCTTGAAATGTAATTTGACTATTATTGTGCTCTCCAGCCTTGGTAAGGATGATAGGAGTACTTCGCTACCTTACTTTTCATTGCTGCACAAAAATTAGTAAAACCTGGAAGTGTGAGCAGTACCCATTTGTTAGCTACCAGTTCTGTAAGTCAAATGCCACAAGATAACCTGTATGGCTTTTCAACTTAGCATTTTGTAACACTGAAATCCAGTCTCCTCTCTTCTCTGGAGTTTGTAATCCTCTTCCAGTCTCACTCAGGCTCTTGGAAGGATTCTTCTTTGGAGACATGAGATTGAAATCTGCTCTTTTCTTATTGTCACCCAAGGTTGATTCTTTTTTTCTTAGTGGAAACTCACAGTCCCTCACCAAGGCTCTCTGGAACACTAGAGTGAACAAAGAAAATTTTCCATGACCAGAATTCAGGTCATTAACTTCCTCTTCTAATACCAGATAAACTTCTATGCTTCTTAAAAGTTCATGTGGTTAGCTCAGACTCACCCACATAATCTCCCTATTTTAAAATTCAACTGGTTTGAGACATTAATTATATCTTCAGAATCCCTTCAGAGTTGTCACCTACATGTGTATTTGACTTATAAACAAATATGGTTCAGAGCCAATAAACTTGGAGAATCTTGGTGTTCTCTTAAGAATTTTATTTACCATAAATGCAAAAACCAGTAATTATATGCAGTTATTTCTTGGAGTCAAACAAAAATCAAATGCATGGCCCAAAGTAGTGTATTCCTAAGAAGCTTATCTAGATTCTACAACTGAAATAATAACTCAGACTACAACAAAGCATGCTTGATTTTATTAGTGAATAACTCACTTAAGGCAGGTATGCTATCTAATCTTGTGTTTAAACTGAGCAGCTCTGATTGACTAATGGAAACTAGTGATGTTTTGGCCTTAACTGTAGACTGAGGAGGTTTAGATAAAAAAGTAGCACTGTTATTTCTTTTTCCTTGACATCTTAACACCAACTGAATGTCCTGGAATTATGTATTGCAGTTCAGACTTTTAGTTTTGTATGTCTCTGGAAAGGAAGTTCAAATCAATTTGCTTTTATGATAGTACACTGATGAGTTACACAAACTCTAGCACAAATGTAAACTTTCTGAAGTTGTACAACCTGAACAAAGACGACTTTTTGATAATGGCCTCTGCTGAGAAAACTGCTTCAGCATCGTATTGAGTGCCTTGTAAACACACCTCAGTAGACACTGATGGATGAGAACAATCTATGACGCTACCACTTAAAGGTTCACCTTGGGAGCTGTATTCACTGTAACTCAAAAATGTGAAAGGAAAACTGTGAATACAGAGGCTGCTGACTACCTGATTAGGCATTGTGGGTATTGGAGACAGTGCATTCTACTTGCAGGAAGTTCCTAACAGCTTTTATAGCAAGTCAGCAGATGATCAAATTAAGTGAATACAAGGCTGGAGATTCAGCTCAGTCATACAGCACCTGCCTGGCAGGCACGAGGTCATGAGTTTCATTCTTGATACCAAAAAAAAGGTGAAAACCCTATAGGGTGAAGACTTAAAAGTAGTACGAACCATATTAAATTCAGACGTAGGTCCTTTCTAACCTTTAGACTTTGTGGAATTATAACTGATTAAAGATGTTTGTTACGATTTCATCAATACTTATTATCTTGTTTGAGGACTTAATTCCATCACAGGGGAATGGCTAGTTATTTTACATTAAGTTCTGCATAAAAATTAAAAAAAATTATGTTTCTCCATTCAATCTTTTCATCTCACAATGAATTGAATTAAGGGTTAAAATGATACTCTATAATTTAGTCACTTTTATAAGCAAAGGACTGATTTTCTCTTAGACAGGAGATAATTTGCAGTCCCACCTACAGTTTTATCTCATCTGAGGCCTTGCCTGTAAGTCTTAATATTTCAAAAGATAATTAGGGTGATAGGGAAATAGCATGCCTCCAAGTTGGATAAATCCAGTGGACTGTCATTCATAATAGTAATTAAAAATAACCACTAAATCATGAAGCCAGATACCACAAACCATGACCTAAACTTCAAGTAGTCTTCCTGGCCACAGAGCACCTTCTGAGACAGAAAGATTTACAGATCAATAGTAACAGCTTAACTTCAGGGAGGATACTAAACCAGCAATATCATATTACTAAATGAACATGCAAGGACATTAATTTACTCATGCATTAATCTCCTCCTTTAATTGGCACTCATCAAATATTTTGTCCCAACAATGGAGAGACACAGAATCAGTTCTAAGAGTAGAGCTGTTACCATGACTACAGCAGACCAAGTTGTTGAAACTGACTTGTAGGAAGAACTTGGAAAGATTTGGAGATACAGGTTAGAAGGGCCTGAGAATTCTACAAGTGTAGAAGGATGGGGGATTCTGTACCAAGTTCTGAAGACCAGAGGTGTTAAAAATTCAAAGAGTAAAAACTGTGTTCATGAGGTTTCAGCTGGTGTCTTAATTACTTCCTCACTGTTGTGACAAAATACCCAGTACTCACAAGTTAATGCAAAAAGGGCTTACTTTGCTCCCAGTTGGTAGAGGTTTCAGTCAATAGTTGCCTAGCTTCAAGGCAGAGGAGCCATGGCAGAGAACCAATCAGTGGCAGGGCAGACTACAGGCAGTGAGCAGTGGGCTTCCTTCTTTCTCCCTTATATTCCCTCTAGGCCACAAGTCTATTGATTAGTAAAATCCATACCCAGAGTGCGGTTTCCCATCCCTCACACCCAGAATAATGCTAAACCAATCAATGGCCTAACCCAATTATCCCACCCCTCATGACACTTATACACCTCAGATACAATCACCTCCAAAAAGATGCACCTGTGAGTGCCTGAGGCTTATGGGGACATCTAGTTACAAGCCAGAACAGATAGAAATAAGGATTCTGTTGGGATGACAGACTACGCTTACTATATTCTTATGCAGAATTTGTCTATGTTTTCCACCATTATATGGAAACTGTAAAGTTTTAAATATCCATATAAATAGGCAAGAAGAAAAAATCAATTTCTAATTAAATAATTATTTAATTAAAAGATAAGATAATTAATGAAGTTGAATTGAACGTTAATAAATTAGAAAACAAAATTTAGAAATCAAACTAAAAAATTCAAAATTGATGGCTTAAGACAAAAACTTGATAAATTATTAAAAATATAGTTAATGGAAGCATAAGTGAACAATACAATAAATTATATGAAGACAAAGCCTTTAAAAGAAAAAAATAAAAGACCTAAAAAATACTTGGATAACTTTTAGTATATACTGAGTGGATGATATAAAAGTTATCAGAGTTAACTCTAGAAAATATAAGTATCCATGAATAATTATTGCTTGAACAGAATAGGAAAATTATTTTAAAAAAAGAATATGCATGAGATTTTAGAGCAAATTTCTATCAAACCTTTTTTATACTATCTGAGGAGAGACCAGAGTACATTGTGCCTTTTCTAAAAGAAGTAATTTCAACATTTGGGCAAGAGAGCCCTAACTTCATAAGGAAGTGGCTTCAGCTGGTTGCTTCTCTCATCGAGCCGATTGGTGGAATCTGCTTGGACTAGGCTGCGCCCCTGGCTGGGACCCAGTGAGTTGCTACAAATTAATTCTCTGAGATCGGCACACACTGAGGCAGTGAAGGCCGGCAAAGGTTGACTGGCCCAGAGGGGAGGAGCCACCGCACACTGCCCGTGGGTGAACTCTAATCTCTGATAACCTATTGAAGAGGGCTAAAGCTCATAGCCTGTGCCCTCTAGAGGACCCTTAACCAACAAGAAAAGGGTCTGGGAATTACACTATACATTTGTATGGAAGGAACCAAAAACATGACAAAAGGCAGAAATAAGAAACAACTCCCAGCCCCCAACCCTGAGAACATTGATCCAGGAGAGGTAAATACAAAAGAGATTGAGGGCAACAAAAATGCAACATCAAACACAGTGTTTGCGGGCATAAAAAGATATATTCAGGACCTCATAAGCGGGACCAAAACTGAAATATTAATTCAAATTAAACAAGAGATAAGTAGATTAATAAAAGAAAGGCTGGGCACCTCTCAAGAAGACACAGACAGAAGAATGGAGGAAAACAAAAGGTGAGAAAAATTTAATGAAGAATACAGAACAAACCTAGAATTCATGAAGCAAATTCAAAGAGATTATCAGGAAACTAAAGACTCCATAGAAAGCTGGCAAAACTGCTTGAAGAAACCAAAGATAGACTATCAAAAATTGAACACAGGCTTGCAATGTGTGATCATGAAAGGGAAGATCTCTTAAAAATAACAAGGAAGCAGACAGTAAAGATACAAAGACTGGAAGATGACAAGAGGATCTATAACTTAAGAATAAAGCATGTGAATGAAGAAGCAGGAATCAAAACAGAGAAATTACAATGGCTACTCACAGAAATTATTAAGGAAAATTTCCCAAGCATAGAAAAAGAAATGATATGCAGAGGTATGAAGCATACAGAACTCCAGCCACCTACAACCAAAACAGAGCTACACCCAGACACATAATAATCAAGATCCCAGAAATTCAATAAAGACCAGAATATTAAAAGCCATCAGAGAAAAGAAACAGATCACCTATAAAGGAAAACCCATCAAAATCATGGCAGACTTCTCGACACAGTCCATCAGGTCAAGAAAAGCTTGGAGTGAAGTAATTCAAGCCCTGAAGGAGAAGAATCTCCAGCCCAGATTGATGTATCCTGCAAAACTCTAGAAATTAATGGAGAAACAATGTGCTTCCATGACAAAGAGGAACCAGGAGAATTTGTGACCACAAGTCCAATCCTACAAAAAATACTGAAGGACACTCTAGGGAGAGAGAACAAGAATATGAGCATTTCAGGAACAGTGGCAGAGAGGCCTCAGTGAACGAGACAGACAGTGGAGTGGAAGAGAAAAATAGACTATCAATGGCAGAAAAATAGAGTAGCAGAAATGAGGCAGAGAAGAATGGCTATAATCTCTAGTATAGAGGGCCTTGAAATAGTAACAGAGAGAAACACAGGCAGAGTAGATCAGGAAATAGGGTCCATTGAGATGCTCTTTATAGGGAGGCAGTGGGACCCAAAACAAGCAGTGCACCCCATGGGAGTGAAAGGGGAGGAATTGTCTAAAAAATGAAGGCAGAGGATACTGTTAATGGAGTAACAATATTTAAAATTTACGTTATTCTCACCACTCTGCTTGGATGGATTATGTGCTGTTCCAGTTTGTCTACTTACGCTAGACTTGAGGACATGGTCAGCTATCCCAAAAATAAGAGGCCATATTATGGTAATCATCCCTAATTTCCTATCACCTTAATCTGAAGCCCTTTATAACTTATACTGTCTTATTATGACTGATCTTATTTGACTCTGGTTTGTTAGATTGCTACTCTGTATTGACTGATTTTATTTAAATCTGTTATGTTTGATAGCATCAAGTCTAAGAGTATAGGCAACTACACTAAAGATGACAAGATTCACTAAGATACCCACTCTGGTTTGATTATTACTTGCTTTTGAAGTCTTATAATGTCTCCAATGCTTCATTTTCATTAATGTTGTTATATACTGCTGAGACATCTTGGTAACCATTGTAGATCACCTAGTATTGCGGTTTTATGTGACTTTTTTTGCCTCATGCTTTTCTAGGAATTGTTTTGTTTTATGTTGCTTTGTTTTGTTTTTATCTCTAATACAGAAAGGATAGATATACATTTAGAGACTCATGCATGTGTAGAGCTTACAAACAGTTTACGAGAACCAACTATGTAACTCATGTTGCAAACTACTTTGAAGAAAATGAGACACTACGATACCCAGTGCTGATTCCATAATGTCATGATGTGAAATCCAGCAAAACTATCACTTTTTGTTCAAAGTAATTTTGGCTTGCTTTGTCTTGTTTAAGTTCAATGCATATGAAGGTATGGACAGCTGTTTGGAGGAGAATAAGAGATACTATGACAGCCATTCTTGGCTTCCCTAATGTCTGGTCTTGAAGACCTGAAATGCTCTCCTCGTCCTGCTCAGATCAATTCCATACCAGGTTGTTTCATGTGAATTCCCTGTATGTGACAATATGGACAACTATTTGGAAGAAAACAAGAGTCAATATGATAGAGAGTGAATATCTCTGATTGTCTAGTTTTGAAATTTATGTCTCTTACATTGCTTTCTTGTGATCCGCTTTGTTATGTTTTGTTGTGTTTAATTTTACCCTTTTGATATAATTGAATATATATTTGAGTGGGTAAGATGGATGACCATATTGCTGTTTTTGTCAGATCATGGAGCAGAACTGTTAACAATCTCACTGTTTGAATGTCTACTTTACATGTTTTAACTTTGTAATTTGAACAACTATTTCCAAGAAGCCAGTATGTAATTTGTAAAGCAATAATTTCTCACGATTTTTTGTTGTTGTTCTTTTCCTGTTTTCCTTGGAATTCTATATTGTTGCTACCCTTTATTCTGTTTTGTTTTGTTTTTTTCTCTTTAAATTAAAAAAAGGTAAAAAAAAAATTTGCCAAGTCACCAGAAGCATATTATATGAATAAGTCTCAAAATTCTCACCATGAAATAAGAATTGCATGGAAAAATTTGACAAATATCATATGAAACCATTATCAACTGGGTTCGCATTTTAATTTCAATCAAAATCCACTAAACATGCTTAGCAAATAGAATCCATCAGATTATTGGAAGAATATCAAATTGATTTTTTGAGACCTGGTTACAAGTATGGAGGATAATTAAATACAAGAAAAGCTATCAACACATTTTATTATATTATTAACTCACTCTCTCATGTATCCATTTTAATCAGAGTTTTACATCACAAGTTCTCTGAAATAGCTCTTTTAAATGCTGCCAGTAACTCCAAAACAATAAATCCATTAAGTTCTCTGTTTTTAACTTTTGTTAACTTTTTAGAAATTTTGAAAAAACTTCTCTCTCCTCCTTGAAATATTTTCTTCATTCAACTTCCAAAACTGTGAGATCTCCTAATTTTCTCCTTCCATCTCTCGATTTTGCTTTTCAGAATCTCTTACTAGTCCCTCCTGATTTTTCACAGCTCTCAATGTGAGAACAAACAAGGACTCATTCACGGAATTTATTGACTGTAGTCATATCCTAAGTGTTGGTTATCAGATTCATCTTATGGTTTGGAACAGTGTGTATGCATGATCCAACCTGGAGCTCGAATGTGTTGATTAAATTTCCAAGTGGCTATTCAAAATCTCCAGCAAGCTTAGTACATCTGAGACTATGCTATTGGTCTTTAACCTTTCCCCAAATCTACTTCCTATGCTGTAAGGTGTGATTGCAAACTATAATGAGTGGTTAAATTAGAAACAATGCATTACAGTAAAAGACAAAATGCTATTAATCACCTCCAAAATACTCCTACTCACATAAATCATACTTATCCCATCATTCTTACCACTTCTGAAGCATTTCAGTAAGTTCCCCTTTTTGAGTGTCTTTGTTGCATTGTCTTGCGAGCTATCTCAATGTCATGAATCTGAATCGATTAAACATACTTACCTTTAGTTATGGTTTATATCCAGAAGACCTCAAAGGTCTCATGTGCTCATTCAGAGGCAGAGATTTTGGAGGAGGACTGGGCAATAAGGACGCTCCATTTACTGGCAGAAAGAGGCAGGGTTTTAGGAAAGATCCTATAGGGTACATTTGTGTCATTTCCTCCTGTTCTCTCTGCATCATAGTTACTATGAGATAACAATCCTCCTTCCACCTGGACCCTTCTACCACGCCACTGACTGTGGAGGCAAGGATTGAAACTTGTGAAATGAGAGTCAAAATATCTCCCTTCCTTTAAGTTGCTAGTGTTTTGTGTTTTGTCCAAGCTGCAAGGAAAGTGATTAAAATACCTTTCATGGTAATTTTCAGAACCAGAGTTGAAATGTGGCAAGTGTTATGGAATAATGTGGACAAGAAGATACCATGATGCTCCATAAGCATGACTTTCCACTGGAGTAGGATGGCTTCCAGTAGCCATACTCAGTGGATTTTTGGTCATGCCTTGTAAAGGAACTCACAAAAAAGGACTTACAGAACTGCTTCAAAGAGTGGAAAGAGAAATGGGATAAATGTGTCCAAAGCAAAGGGCAGTAATTTGAGGGGCAGTGATGCCAGTACTTTTTACTGTAGCATTTTTAAAATTGAATACTCGTTATTAACTGTAATCACCCCTGGGAGCATAAGTAGATTTTGAGAAGATTTAAAGATCATTAACAGCTCAGCAAACTTCATTCTTCTAGAACTTTCTATCATAACTTGCTTTTACTTCATCACTTAGCATGGTATATAGTACATTTCAGCACTACATGCAGAGAAAATACAACTCTGTTTCTCCCCCAGTTTATGGAAATAACTTGCTACATTATCTCTTAGCTTTGCCTGTGCTTTTACAATAGTTAACTGTTTTGTCAATTTGAGTAAGAAACAAGTAAATTAAATTAGCACACTCTGGGGATGGCTGATGAGATTTCCTGAAAAGACCTAGCCTGGATGTGAGTAGAACCAACCAATAGGATGGTGGCCTGAGTTTATCCTTGGATAAAAAGAGGATGAAGAAGAAAGGCTTATTTCCCCTTATGCAGAGGAGTTGGTCTTCACCTTCACCTTGAATATCATCTCCTGGCTTCCAGCACAGACCATTCAGCCTTCTGAAACAGACTCACATAGGTCGTGACAGTGAGTTCCAGGCCTTTGATGGGATCTCTCAGATCTGCAGCACACAGATAGCCTCTCTGGACTTCTGACAGTTGACTCTGTGGGTAACCACTGCAAGCCAGTCTTGGAAATTCTTATACACTTGTATATCTTGCATTAAATCTGTCTCTCTCCTAAGTGCTGACTGATATAATTCTCTTCCAATGTATTCTTCATTCAGAAGCAAGTGTGATATGTTAAAAATAGAAGTCAAATTATTTCCCTTTTATGTTAAAAACTCTCACTTAGTAAAACTTAGTTTTCACAGCCCGGGACCTATACAACTATTGACTTTACTTCTTGTTCTCCTCTTGCTCTTTCTACTGCAGTATGTGAAACATCTAACTTTAAAGAAATTGCAGCGATGTGGGTAGAACATTTCCCCTCTTAGAGTACTCCTGTGTCTCCTATCACAGAGCCTTGCTGGCCACTTCCTTCAGATTTCTTGCTCAAATATACTACTTTCTTCCCAGGAATCCAATCCTCATTCCAAAAAAATGGCGCTTCCAAGTTTTGAATCTGTCTTCTCCATTGTAATATAAGCTATCCTATGCCAAAGTGTTTTGTACACTGTGTTTTTTTCAGAGCAATGCCTGACACATATCAACACTTGGTGAGTATTTATTAATTGGACTCAATTAATTCATAATTAGTAATGCATCAAATCTGGGTATGGAGATACATTCCTGTAGTCCCAGATACTCAGGGAGACTGAAATGGGGAGACTTCCTCAGCCTAGGAATTTCAGATAGTCTGTGGGACATAAAAGATCCCAACTCAACCACACCAGGAGTAGATGGAGCCTGTCTGTCCACCAGGAAGCTGACACTCTCTGAATAACCTGAGTGTATATTGTAGACACTGCACATTGTTGACCTTGGCTGAGTAAAACACTGTGATTGTGACAAGATAAAATGATATAGGTTCAGGACCAAAATTGCCTTCGGAAATGTTAGTCTCTTTAATAGCTGTTTATTTGAACCTTTGTTCCTTTGGATTTCTTGTTCAAGTGCATCTCTTTCCTCTCAGGAATCTTACCCCTGACTGGGAAACCCCTTAGAATGTATCACTAAGTTTAGAAGACCTGTAGTAGACAGACCTAAAGCTATGAATTTTGTAAGATGATATCTGAAAGCTATAGAACATGTATTCCCATCTTGCAGTAGCATGCAAAGTTAGGGTTCTCACCAATGTGTTTGGTAAATGTATACAGATTTATGAATCTCTTTTCTTCATAAAAGTTTGTGTAATTCTTCAGTACAGGGTAACTTGAATCTGTGTTCTCGAGTCATCACCATTCACATTTAGCTAACAATAAAGTATTTCATTGTTTCCTTAAAAGGAGTTACTAATTTATATTGAAATTACACAAGAAACTACTTCTCACTGTCATCAGAAACCTAGTTGTCTGCTGGAAAATATTGGTATAGGACTTTCTTAGTTACTTTCTTCATTGCTGAGATAAAATACCCAACACTCAAAGTTAAAGGAGGAAGGACTTATTCAGCTCACAGTTTGTGAAAGTTTCAGTTCATAATCTGCTGGTTTCAAGACAAGGTGGCTTGACAGAAGTGCATCACAGAGAAGAAACAGTCCTTAGCATCCAAAGATAACAAAAGCAACAAGGAAGATTAGACAACCCTCTTTCTGTCCATTACATTGTGTGCGGATACACAGCCTAGGTCTGGTGTAGCACTCCCACCCTCAATCTGAGTCAGAACTCTGCCAATCCAATCAGTGGAGTGATTTACCAATCACACAGCCTTAATCCCAGCATCACACACTAGACTCAACCATCTCTGAGAAGCCCCATGATCTCATGAGACATTGAGGAGACATCTAGACACAAAACACAAAAAGCACCAGAGCCATCTCTAGAAAAAATAAAGTGGATCCTTACACATAACAGGATAATTTTGAAGAACTCAGAGACGTGGTGTGGGTAAGAAGGCATGCAATAATGGAAGAAAATTTAAGGAGAGTATTTTCAATCACAAATTAGGTAAGGATATACAATGAAATATCAAACAGTCACAAAACAAAAGATTAATAAACTGTATCACAAAATCTAAACACTAACCTTGATTAAGTAGTGAAATAATCTCAAGAGGCACATAAAAACCTGGAATATATTTAAAATTAATATAGCATAAAATTAACATTTCTAATACAGTGTTTGACTATATAAAAGATATTAAAATGACCAACCCAGTAATCATTATGGGTAAAGGATATAAACAGAAAGTTGATTTGTGTGCAAGACAAGGAACAGTAAAGATCTGACAGTTTGTTAATTCTTTAGGGAAGAAGGTGGGAGAGAGGTGGCTTCACCAAATGCTAGTAAGAATATACATTATTAGTGCTGTGCCTATAGAGACAAGTTCAGCAGTATCTAATAAAACACAAATCTGTGTTCTTTGGTCCAGCAGTTCCATTTCTGGGAATGCTCCCTTCAGCATCTTAGTACCTGCACAGAATTGTGTACACTGAAGTCTTAAATACCTTAGT
Organism: Dolichotis patagonum; assembly: GCA_004027295.1. Taxonomy (NCBI): domain Eukaryota; kingdom Metazoa; phylum Chordata; class Mammalia; order Rodentia; family Caviidae; genus Dolichotis; species Dolichotis patagonum. The sequence continues at coordinate 186,301 of PVJX010000469.1, read as the reverse complement.
TAAAACACTGTTGGTACAAAATGGTAATATTTTCAGTGGCCATTAGTACAGAATTGAGTGATATGAGATGCATTAACGTAAAATAGTAAGGAAGGTCTCTATATGTAATATGCACATTTTTCCAATTATCACATAGAGAAACCAGTAGCAAAAACAGTTGTAGTAGCCAGGGATTTAGCTCAGTGGTATAATCGCCTGCCTGGCGAGCATGAGATCATGAGTTCCATCCCTGGTACGAAAAAAAAGAAAGAAAAAAGAAAAGAAAAGAAAAAAAGTTGAGTAAACAATTACTTGTATTAAAATTCAAAGCAAATAACCATTTTTGCATTGTTTCTTGTATATGTTTTTAAAACACTGGAAGACTCTTCGGGACATCAAAGAGCTCCTCCACATAGAGGGCGATGAATTGAGTTGATGTAACAAGGATGTAAGGGGCGTGCTTTACTGTTACTCAAATTTTGAACTGCGTAAGGCTTATGTGCAAAACAGTGTGAAATTTTCCTATTTAAAACATGTATAAAATTAAAATAAACACAGAATACTGATTAGTTGTTCTAGTTCCATCAAACATTGTATTATTCCTTAAATTTATTTTTCAGTTCCTCTTGATCTTACATGTATGTTTAAGTAATCTCTAAAAGAAAATTCTAAAAGTGATAACTCAAAATGATGTTATTCAAGTTTTTGTTGAAGTATTTTCATTTTCTCATCATATACCATAAAAACCCTTACCAACCAATAAGTATAAATCATAAAAGCCAGTGCAATCTGAAAGCAATATCCCAAATTGTGTGAAACTATCTAGCTATTGGAGAATGGAGATAGATTGAAAAGTACTCTCCTACTTTCATGTATTAGTCAAAAAGGATATGTATTAGTATTGAGTTATTTTGAATCTTATAAATTTAAAACACAATACTCTAAACAGAGGAATTATATTGTCATATCCTATTAAAATTAATATATGTTGAAGAAATTTAGAACATTATTAGTATATACTATTTCCTTATTTTTCTGCAATACCAAAATATTTCTTATCTTGTAAATCCTAAGTTTGACTTTTGATTTCTTACTGGGCTTCCTTTATCAGGGGAGATTATTAAAGGATAGTACTTTATTATTCTAACAAGATCAAAACTATGTTCTAGGTTTCTTCGTTTTTATAATTATACCAATGTATTTCTGTTGTGTATGAATAAAATAAAAAATATTCTCACCAGTTAAGAAAATAAGAAATAAAATTAAATTGTAACATATATTAAGATGTTTATATGAGTGTTATTGGTACCATCAAGTAAATAGTCATAAGTAAAGAAGGGAAAGAAATAAATGCATATTTGATGGCAAATATTGAATTTAGTAGGAACTTTTCAAAGTGGAACAGCTAAATTCACTGAGTTTATCTAGTTAAATTTAAAACCTTTTAGAGTAATCTCCCTGAATTGTCCCCAAGAAAAAACTTTAGTCAGAGAATTACAAAGTGATCTGAAAGTACAGGAATAAATTTTATATTATGGTTAGTCAGATATTTTTAAATTAAGGATAAAAGTGACTGACATTTTGTTGCACTAAATTTTAGAAAAATCTTTCATTTGAAAAAAATTACAAACTTTAAACCATACCAAAATATGAGAATATTTATCTTTTCTCAATTTAGAAGACTGATTTGACAAATGAGGTAGGACTTTTCATTCGAAAATATTTCAATTTGAATTTATTTTCACTAGCTCTTACTTCAGATCAAAACAGGACATAAAGTTCCAACTTTACATGACTTTCTCTTTCTTCCTTTATTATACCTGAAATTTTATCCTCCCATCATTACTTAGGCAGTTGTGTTCACTGTAACGAGTCACCAGGTACTAAAATTTTATATATTTTCTTTAAATCATCTGATTCTTGATTCTTGAAGTGCAATCAGTATAAGAACAGAAGATGTAGTCTCTTCCTTTTCTCTTCACATACCTAAAGAAATTTTCTGAGATAGCATTCAACAGAGGCCAAAAAATATTATTCAAATAATAGAGTGTGAATACCCTGTCTTGTTATATTTCTCCTGAGAAAGCCATGTTTCAACTTCTCTGTGTGTTTGATTTTTATTAGAACCAATAATTCATCATAATTGCACAATCTATAGATAAACCTTTCATTGTCTTTTTAATTTTATTTAAAGAAAAAAGAAAATTAAAGAAGCAAAATACAAAAAATGAGAAAAAGAGTAGAATACAGAATTCAAAACATTAACATCATAAAATCACTAGCTGATACATTACATATTGTCATCTTAACAATAGTTGTTAAAGTTACTAAAGCAAAGCATAAAAAGTTGTTAGACACTCAAACATTGACAGTGCAAACTCTTCTTGTTCATTGATCTAACAGAAATTTAGTAATATAGTCATCTATCTTATACATCTTACATTCTGTGATATCCTTTAGAGCACTTTCCTTCCCTTTCATTTTTACAATATCTATTATACATTTTGGATCCCATTACTCTGTGAGTTTTTATTATTTTTTACACTAGAGAGACAATGTGATATTTACTCATGTGAGCCTTGTTTATTTTACTAGTGACGATATTCTCAATTTGCCTCCATTTACCTATAAAGGCCACAAGATCATCCTTTTTATAGCTGAATAGTATTCCATTGTATAAAAATACCACATTTTTTTCATCCACTCTGTGGGTGATGGACATTTTGGTTGTTTCCAAGATTTAGCTATGACAAACTGCTATGAACATGGGTACACATATATCGCTGTGACATGACCTTTTCAATTTTCCTGGGAAAATACCCAGGAGGGGAATAGCTAGGTCAAATAGGACCTCCAATATTAGTTTTTTGAGGAATCTCAACACTGATTTCCACAGTGGTTGCACCAGTCTGCACTCCCACCAGCAGTGGAAAAGTGTTACTTTTTCTCCAGAGTCTCGCCAATATTTGTTAACAGTTGTCTTCTTGATTGCAGCCATTCTTTACAAGGTGAGATGAAATCTCAAAGCTGTTTTAATTTGCATTTCTTGAATGACCAGTGATGGTGAAAATTTCTTCATGTATTTGTTTTCCATTTGTATATCTTCATCTGAGAACTGGGTATTCATCTCTGATGCCCATTTTTGGTGAAGGTCATTGAATTTGGAGTGCTTGATGTTTTTCAGTTCTTTATATGTTCTGGATATAAATCTTGTCTGAGGGATTGTTGGCTAAAATTCTTTCCCATTCTGTGGGTTTTATTGTCACTTTGTTGGTTTCTTTTGAAGTCAAAGATTTTTTAGTAATATGAGATCCCAGTTACTGATTCTTTGAAGTATTTCCCATGCAGTTTGCATTTTTTTCATGAATTCTTTCTCTACACCTATGTCTCCAAGATTTTTACCTAACCTGTCCTCCAGTAGATTTAGTGCTTTTGTTTCAATATTTAGATCCTTGATCCATTTTTACTTTAGTTTAGTGTATGGTAATAGTCATGGGTCTATTTTCAATCTTCAGCATGTGGGAAGCCAATTTTTCCAACACCGTTTATTAAAGAGGCTATCTTTTTTCCAGTGAACATGTTTAGCCCCTTTGTCAAATTTAAGGTGGCTGAGTGTCTTTGTAGTAGTGTTTGCGTCTTCTAATCTGTTTCATTGATCCTTAGGTCTATTTCTTTGCCAGTACCATGCTAATTTTATTACTGTGACTTTGTAGTAAAGTTTAAGTCAGAAATTGAGATGCCTCCTGTCTTGCCTTTGCTGCCCAGAATCACCTTTGCTATTATAGGTTTCTTCTGTTTCGAGATGAATTTTAGGAATATTTTCTCTAGAGCTGTAAGGTATGTTAATGGTATTTTGATTGGGATTGCTTTGAATGTAACAGTTTTGGGAGGATGGCTATTTTCACAATGTTAATTTTTCCTGAGCAAGAACAAGGAATATCCTTTCATTTGCTAATATTCTCTTCAATCTCCTTTTTTTTAACATAGTATAATTTTCAGCATATAGGTCTTTTACATTCTTCATTAGGTTGATTCCTAGATATTTCATTTTTTGCTATTGTAAAAGACGATATTTCTGTAATTTCTCTTTCATGGAGATTTTTGTTTGTGTACAAGAATGGCATTGATTTTTGCATGTTGACTTTGTATCCAGCTATGCTGCTGAATTTATTACCTCTAGTAGTCTTTTAATGGAATTTTTGGGGTCTTCTATGTAGAGTATCATGTCATCTGCAAATAATGATAATTTAACTTCTTCTTTTCCCATTTTTATTCATTTTATTTCTCCCTCTTGTCTGATTGCTTTGGCTAATATTTCCAGAACTATATTGAATAGGAGTGGTGATAGTGGACATCCTTGTCTTGTTCCTGATTTTAGAGTGAAGGCTTTCAGCTTTTGTCCATTTAATATAATGTTGGCGGTTTGTTTTTCATAGATGGCCTCTTATGAGATTGAGGTACATACCATCTATTCTGAATTTCTGTGGGGTTTTTATAATGAACAGGTGTTGGACTTTATCAAAAGCTTTGTCTTTGTCTCTTGAGATGATCATGTGATTTTTATTTTTGGCTCTGTTGATGTGATATATTGCATTTATTGATTTGTGTATGTTGAACCGTCCCTGCATTCCTGGAATAAATCCCATTTGGTTGTAGTGTAGTCTTCTTAATGATTTGCTGCATCCTATTTGCCAGTATTTTATTGAGACTCTTTGCATCAATGTTCATTAGTGATATTGGTCTATAGTTCTTCTTTATGGTTGGGTTTTTCTCTGGTTTTGGTATCAGAGTGATACTTGCCTCCAAGAATGACTTAGGGAGGATTGCTTCTCTTTCAAATTCATTGAAGAGTTTAAGGAGTATTGGCATTAAATCTTCTCTAAATTTCTTATAGAATTCAGCTATGAATCCACCAGGACCTGGGCTTTTCTTTGTTGGTAAGGTTTTAATGACATTTTCAATTTCAGTAACTGATATTGGGTTACTCAAAATTGTTATATCTTCTTGATTGAGCTTTGGTAGTTCATATGTTCCCAGAAATCTGTCCATTTCCTCTGTGTTTTCCACCCTATGTGAGTAGAGATTTTCAGAGTAAGTGTTCATGATATTTTGAATTTCCATGGAATCTGTCGTAATTTCCTTCTTTTACATCCTTATTGCATGGATTTGAGATTTTTCTTTCTTTTTCTTGATAAGGTTGGCCAGGGGTTTATCAATTTTGTATATTTTTTTAAAAAAGCTCTTTGATTTCTTAATTCTTTGTATTTATTTGTTTCAATTGCATTAATTTCTACTCTAATCTTTACAATTTCCTCTCTTCTATGAGCTTTGGGTTTGACATGCTCTTCCTTTTCTAGAAACTTGAGTAGTAGCATTAGGTTATTTATTTGTGCTCATTCTGTTTTCTTGATATGACTATTTATTGCTATATATTTCCCTCTTAGAACTACTTTCATTGTGTCCCATAGGTTACAGTATGTTGTTAACTTCATTCTCATTGCATTGTAGGTATTGTTTTATTTCCTCTTTAATTTCATCTGTAACCCACTGGTTATTCAGAAGCTTGTTACTTAATTTCCATGTATTTATTCATGTTTTGTACTGTTTTTGCCGTTGATTTCCAATTTTAGTGTGCTATGGTCAGATACTATGCATGGGATAATTTTGCTCCCTTTGCATTTAGTTCATAATGCTTTTTGGAATAATATATGGTCTATTTTGGAGAATGTCCCATGTGCAGCAGAGAAGAATGTGTATTCTGATGTGGTTTGGTGGAACACTCTGTAAACATCCACTAAGTTCATTTGCTCACAGCTATGATTCAGTTCTGTTATTTCTTTACTGACTTTTTGTCTACTTGATCTATCTCTTTGTGACAGGGGGATGTTAGGGTCTCCTATTAAAATTGTGTTCTTGTGTATTTGGTTTTTCCTGTCTGTTAGTATTTGTCTTATATAGTTGGGTGCTCTTGTATTTGGTGCATATATATTTATAATTGTTAGTTATTCCTCTTGTAGTTTTCCACTTACAAGTATGTAGTGGCCTTCTTTACCTCTTTTAATTCTTTTAGGTTTGAAGTTCACTTTGTTTGCAAACAGAATAGCTAACCCTGCTTTTTTCTGGGTTCCTGTTGCATGGAATACTGTTTTCCATCCTTTGACTTTTAATCTATTAATTTCTTTTTGAGTCAGATATGTTTCTTGTATACAGCATATTGTAGGATCCTGTTTCTTGATCCATTCTGTCAACCTGTTTTTTTTTGATAGGTAAACTGAGCTCATTTACATTTATGGATATCACTGATATGTATTGGCTTGACTTTGCCATGTTGTGTTCCTGTTGTTGGTTTCCTGATTTTCTCCCTTGTTTAATTTCTTGTCCAGCCTAGTGGTTTCTTTCTGTTGTTGTTCTTGAGATTGTCATCATTTTTATCTCTATCTAGCATGTCCTTCAGTACTCTTTCTAGGGTTAGTTTGGTGGACATGAATTTCTTCAGTTGTTCTTTGTCATAGAAGTACCTTGTTTCTCCATTAAATTTGAAAGACAGTTTTGCTGGGTACATCAGTCTGGGTTTAAAGTTGTTTTCTTTTAGGGCTTGAAATACTTCACTCCAAGCTCTTCTTAATTTGAGGGTTTGTGCTGAAAAGTCTACCATGATTCTAATAGGTGAGTTGTGTGTTTTCTCTAACAGCTTTTAGTATTCTGTTTTTATGCTGTATGTCTGGGATCTTAATTATTATATGTCTGGGTGTAGATTTATGTTGGTTGTTACTGTTTGGCATTCTGTATGCCTCACTTATTTGTATATCAGTTTTTTCCCATGTTTGGGAAATTTTATGCTGTTACTTCTGTGAATAGTTTCGTTGTGTAATTTGCATTGACTCCTGCATCATCACTGATGCCTATTAGACTTATATTGTTTCTCTTGGCAACATCTTAAAGCAGATGGATTGTCATTTCATGCTGCTTTGTTGTTTTTATAAGTTCTACCCTTTTGTGATCGCTACCTGCGACCCTGTCCTCAAGGTCTCAAATTCTATCCTCAGCTTCACTTAAATGGTTTTGCCAGATTTCAATAGAATTTTTTTTGTTTCTTGGATATCTCTTTGAATTTTTTTCATGGATTCTGCTTGTTTTCTGCATTGTTCATTCAAGGTTTCAATTTCCCATGCTCTTGTATTTTTTTATCTATTTCTTCTCTAGCTATTTTGAACAACTCATTTACTAAGTTTTCATTATTTCTAATTTGATTTCCTGTATAGCCTCATGAATTTGTTTCTTTACTTCATTTGCTATCTTCAGAGATTCCTGGTGTATGACTTTTAAAGTCTTCTATTTCAGTGTTGCCTGTATTTGCTCCTGTTGGGCTATATGTTTGAGACTGCATTTTGACTTTTTGTTTTGTTATTTTCACCTTTTGGGTAAATATTTGGTCTTGCAATCCCAACAGTTTCAACTCTCAGTAGTGTGAATCTTAGGGTCATACTATGTGGTTGATATTTGTCAAGTCACTGGGTACCACAATGAAGAGGAGAGCCAGTTACCTGAATTCCTCCTGCAAGGCATATTGGTTGAGTCCTATATTCTTTCTGGGCTAGCTAGCCTAGAAGTATTGATGTAGGTCAACTCTTAATTCCTGCTTCAAGGCGTTGAAGGTCACCAGATATCCCTATCTATAGTGTTTGTGTCAGCTGAGGCCCTACTGTGTCACTGGGTATCTCATAAGCTCTTTTAATTTTCTCAAAGTTGGGGGAGGCCTTATTGGCACACTCCTTAACCTGTATGATGTTCTCTGTGTGGAGGAGGGGATTACTCACTCTGTTTCCAGGTTCGCCAAGGTCTTACAGTTGGAGGGAGTTTCACTTCTGTTTCTATTTGCTCACTGCAGACCTCTATTTTAGTGGGCAAACTCACCACACTGACTGGAGCCTGTTGAGGTCATCTGTTTCAGGGAGGAGTTCCTGAGTCTTCCATCCAGCCAGCACAGTAATCTGCTGTAGTCCAAGGTTCTGAGAGATGGGCTTGGATGCAAAGATCAAAGGCAGTACTAGGTCCAGGAGGCAGGTGGCTCCCCCAAGGTGTCGGGCCCACAGCAATGATCAGGGGCAACCTAGGCCAAGGGGTGGGCCTGCAGTGGCTGTCCGAGGCAGCTCAGTCATGCCAGGGGCATCCCAGGAAATCTTTCATTCTTATATTTCCATTTGACATGCAACTGAAATTGCATTACTTTAATGTAAACTGTGCATAGTACAGCCCCAGATAAAATTAGATGATTAGAAATAACAGAGAATTTTAAAAGACAATACAATGGGATTAGAAGAAGGAAGTAACAGAAATCCTCAAAGCAGGACTAAGAGGGTTAGGAATAAAGGTCTTCATCATTCAAACTGATACAGAAACTTCTGTGAAACTAAAGAAAAAGGAAAGTTGTCTAAGTTTAAATTTTTTGGAATGAAGGAGCAAGTTTAAAGGTGAGATGCACTAAGTGAATATATTCATAAAGGAAATTATAGGGTTTATTGCTAGTGGTTTATAGCATACAAAGCTAAGTGAACCTAACCAAAATAGTGTGATCTATGCCCTTGCAGTTCCCATAGTGTTCTCTTTTGACAGTGAGCTGATAGAAAGAAATACTTGATTCTCACTTCATTGACACACTTTCATTAAAGTAGACATGGGAAACAATAGCCTACACACTAAATTCTCCCATAATGCAGGGTAATAATAGTAATTGAAAGAAGCTGTTGATAATGACATTAAAAAAAGAGGTTACATATAAGGTATGGGAAAGAGTCATCAATCTACAAAGAGTATTACAAAAATCAAGAAATTGCAATATCAATCATCAAGTGTGACACTGGAATATTTTACAATGCTATAGGCATGGAAGTGAATGAAAAAGAGTAAGGACTTTTCCTTTGAATTATATGTCCATATCATTGTTTATGATTATTAGCTTCACACAAGAAAGCATACAATTCAAAGATGAGGCTGTATTTTCTACCTTATGAGAATAAATTAACAGTGAATAGGCAAAAAGGTAGATTTTCAGCTTTGGTTCCTCATGAACATTGCACTGCAGTGTTGCACTGCAGTTTGCTTGCTGGTTTACCAATGCAGAGAGCACAAAGGCCTGATATTCTGTATTCTGGTCATCTTTTTATACTTTTCTTTTCATCTTCTTTTTTTTGTGATACTTGGAATAGAACTCATGACTTTATGCTTGCCAGGCAAGTGCTGTGCCACTGAGCTATGTCCCTGGCCCTCTGACATTTTGTATTCTGAGATATATTTTTAAATTTTGTTTGCTTACTATATATCCAATAAGATAACATGGTCAATGAACAATTCATAAATAGCATATTCATTATAGCTGAGACATCAACCCTATATTAGTATATAGTATTAACAAATCAGATTTTTTTTCAAACCTTGAGTTTTCTCCTCAAGAACACTACATCAATGGAGTATCGCAAGATCACTGTACTTAGACTGAGAGCTGGGTTTCCAAACTTTCTTGTATCTTGAGAAGAGTGTTATATATTTGCATGCATTTCTCCTCCCTTTTCTATAAAGTTGGAGTACACTTAGGTTTGCTTCCAGTGCCCACATGTTGTAGGGTGCATGACAAATTTGCATGTGAATCACAGCTGTTTTCTGAAGAAGATGACTGTATAAAGGAGGGCAGAGTCACACAGCCTAAGGAATGTGGGATTATGATGACTGGTGACCATATTTCTAGGTGGGATTCACTATGTGCATACTTGTGAAGCTCTAAGCAATGTTTTAATCTCTGGAACTGTTGATTTCTCAACTATAAAATGTGAAAAGGCTCAGGCACCTAATAAATGAACCACCTGCAGATGAGAGGGGAAAAGAATGTTCCTTGTCATGTCTGCTTCTTCCACTCAGCTTCCATATCCATGAAGCTATGTGGAGGAAGAATTACCAAGTTGTGCTAATACATCTGCAGAGTATCTTTAGGAGTCCTCCCAAATACCAATGGGCCTGATTTTCCATCTACATGAATAAGTTTTAGAAAGTGTTGTTCAAATATGTCAAATGTTTTCTTAAAGTTAGATAGCTAGTTTAATAACAAAGTAAGGGCCAACATGCAATTCACATGTCATTTGTGTTTCAAAAGTTACTAATGAAGAATGAATAGCCATGACATAGGTATATTATGGCATACCAAAAGAACAACATGACAATGGCTCCATAGTTGCATATTAATAAATGACTTAGGGATGAGTGTGGTTGTGCATGCCTGTAACCCCAGCACTCCAGACTGAGGCAGACAGCAGGATCTTCAGGAGTTCAAGGGTAGCCTGAGCTACAAAGTTAACTCAACACCACCTTGTACGACACGTGAGGCCCTGCCTGAAAAAAAAGAGAGAAAGAAAGAAACAACTTAGGCATTTGCATGTTTTTAAATTCCTCTAACCACGCTGCACCTGTAGAATACTGAAACTAGAAAGGAGTAAATGTCATGTATCTCAATTATACCTGTTATATAAATATTCTCAGTAAACTTATTAAAGCATCACTTTGGTCTATAGTTAGAAAATTATTTTATAAATATTCAGAATACATTCTGGTTTATTCAGTTGACCTTAAAGATCTTTAGCTAAAATCCTACAAGCAACTGTTCTGGGGAGTATTTGTGAATTGGTGGCAAATTTCATAGAGAGTATTTGTTTGGCTCTGACACATTTATTGATTACTTATAATGTACTGGGACCTGGAATTTAGAAGCCATGCTAAACAGTAAGGGAAATATTACCAGGAATTTAGGGTTGGGGCTGTTAAAAGCCAGGATAAGCAGTAAGTGCGGGCCTACCAGAGAGCAGCGACGGTGAATGAAACCAGTCAGACAGATCACTACTGGAAGGACTTTGGAGTCAGTGAAAACTTCAGAGAATCATAAACAGACCCAAGAGGGGGTGAGAGGGCACCTGGAGGAGGTGCCATGGAAACGTAAGTCCAGCTGTAATTGCCAAGTCTCTGTGGTCTTACTTGGATGGCTGGGTCAATACCCACATCACAGATGCACCTGTTTTGCTATTACATATTCATGGGTAACTTAAGAGCCTGAGAACGGGCTGATGTTTGAGGAGAAAAGAAACTTGAGTTTTTTGACTGATAATTGTTGACATGAATGAGGATTTTCAGGATTCCTGTTCAAGAGGCTTAGAAAATGTGATGACTGCAGGCAAATGCTCTAGGAATTGCCATATTCAGACTTAATCATGTCACTTAACTGTCAGTCAATAGCAATGAATTCTAAACCAAGTTCTTTAACTTTTTTGGAGTCTTAATATCCCATATATAAAATGCAAAGAATGGAACTGATTAGATAAGACAACGAAGGCAGTGAGAACTTCTGAGAAGGCTGAGGAGGCTGAAGAAATGCTGTCATTTTATACAGAAATTTCCAATCTATCTTCCTTTTAACTTTGTTTCATGTATGTTTTTGGGATTTGCCTTACCTGGAACTAGGTCTATGCTTCCATCACTGTCCTAAAAGTCATAGTTCACCAATACTATTTTAGTGCTCTAATATTCCTTTATAAGACTATCTTCCTAGAAACCAGGAATGCATTACAAATGCGTTCAAAAGGAATAGCAACTACAACCATGTGACAACTTCTGGACAAGACCCTCATAGTTCCCAAACACTAGAGTCAAACTAAGAGCCCATACTATTAATAGCCATCATATCCAGCTCCTTCCTTCTTTAAAGTACTGTATAAACATTAACTAATTAGTCTTCACACTCTTCTGGGGTAGAGAAGTAATTGTTCGCTCCCAGTTCGAGGAAACCAAGGTTGAGGTTAAGTGGTTTGCTTGCTCTGAGCATAGGGTGAGGTGATGGTTAAAGACCCAAATTAGGGCTTTTTAATTTATATTAATTTATTGCAGACACTGTGTTGCATTTAATGGTAATTTATCATATAGCATAACCTAAGATTAGTTCCATCATAAAGCAAATGGAAAAATGTAATTCACTGATGAGTTAATAAAAATAGGTAAGAAAGAATAAAAACCACAGAACTGCTGGTCCCGTAAGGTTCCTGTGATACTCCGCACTTAGAGAATGTATAACGAGCTAGAAGTTGTCAGTCATATTTTTAAAGCTTCCTTTTCTTTCTCATATACAGAATATTTCCTCTCTTGGAATACTGGTGCCTTAATGTTAGGAACCATGTTTTATTCATGTAAGTATCTCCAAAACTATATGATAGTTGGAGACTGCCTCAGGGTGTGGGAAGTGATGAAAATTCAAATCCTTGCAGTAACCTCCTATTTCTTTGTTTGTTCTCAGTCCTCATCTTGTCCATCCTACATATTGCTGACCCATTTACAGTTAACAGAATAAAAACAGAATAAAAACAATGCATCATGCATCTCTCTCTCTTTTTTTTCTTCAATGCTGGGAATCTAACCCAAACTATCACACATTCGGTCAAGTTCACAAATGTTTCTGAGTCTACCTTCCACCTTTTCTCAATTCTTCTCTTACGATTTGAAGATGAATTTCATTGACTCAGATTTTAACCACAGCACTTTTTACCTTATAAAATGACTATTTGTATGTTTTACAATTGTTCTGCTAAGGCTGAAAAAGTTTATCCCATACTAAATACTAAAGTTGTATCCCAGTTCATGCGGCAAAGTTAGTATCAAGTAAATATTTGGTAAATTCCGAAATAGATGAAGTGGTAAAAGATGCTATGTTACCTTCTTCTGAAACACATTTTGCTACTGTTTTATTACCACATAAGTTTTTCATGATTAACTGTCTACCAAAATACAACCACTGGTATTCGTTTACACTTAGGCTTTTTAATCTTTTTACCATTTTTTCTCTCTAATCCTTATATCGTCAGAATCTCTGTGCTCTGTTTTTTAATCTCACTTTAGACAAACTTCCCTGAAGGTGAGTATGTCTTGGGTCAAGAGTTTACTAAGAAAGACTTGTAAATACAAGAAGATAATTTTAGAAGAAATTTCAGACACAGAAACTAGATGATTAATAATTTAGACTTCCTCTACGTGAAGTCATGTAGGATTTATGTATTTTATGTGGTTGCCTCAGAATAATTGAAAAGAAAAACATACAAACTTTTAAAACCTTAATTGCAATAATGTAACACTTTTTCTGCTATTCTAGAAATGGATGTTGGAATTAAAACCTGGAGAGAAAACACTTCAAAATCTTGTGAGGATACCTTACACCAATGGCCACCTTAGGCTTCTACTAAACCCTAAGCTCTACCAGGGCATGGGGAACAAGGAGATGAGGAAGGAATTCTTAAATCCACTAGTTTCCAATTTCATGGGGACTACTGAGCCTAGTAAAGGGTGCTCCAAAGGAATTAGAGATTTTTGGACAACAAGAAGATATGAGTGGTCGTATCATTCTTTGAACAGAGGTAATATTAAGCACCATCCTCTCTGGGTTGCTTTGTATGATAATATAGAGCATGGCAGAAGAGAATGGAAAATGACAGAGACAGAGTCTGCACACAGGGGCACAGCTCGCATCCTCAGTCTTGCATGAAATAGACTTAGGACCTTCACACGAGCCACACAGATGCCGCCCAGGGTGCAAGCCTCAGTTTGGACACAACTCTCTCAGCACCCAACTTGCCCTCCAGCAGAGACATTCATTCTTAACTCAGAATCATTGCCCTCTGCAAACACATGATGCCATAAAAGAGACAAGAGGAACACAGACGGTATCGAACGACACCAGGCATCCGCACGAGATACCTCGAGGACTTTGCCCACTGTGCTACAAAAAAGTCCAGAGAGCTCTGACCACTGATGCTTACTAAGATCTTCCCGGCTAATGCCCCTTGCCTTCTGTCAGACTCTATTTTAGAAACTATGATCTTCTTTGTTCTGTACAGACTGTCTTTTTGTCCTCTGTCTGCCTGCACCCAGGCACAACAAATCCCTTGCTATGTTGCCTTTGTACAAGCCCAGTGGTCTCGACAGCTCTCTGCCTCATGCTATTCCTTACACAGGGTTTTCAGCATTTAGCTGCCATGTTAATACCTTGCCTAGGAAACAAGGACCATAGCAGCAAAAAGATGTGAAAGTGTAGATGAAAAACTAAAAATTGGTAGTCATGTAATATAAGATCACGGTGGAATAATAGAATTGCTTTTTAAATTCTGACCCACCTTTATTCAGGAATCAGTTAAAGGGTGTTTTCACATTCCCCATTCCCAACAAGTCTGTTTTATAACCATTTTATACTTTCTATCTTCTGTCTTAAGGATCAAGAGTACAATTAAATAAAATGAAATCTAATTCTGCATCCTAGAGTTCGTGAAGCCAACTAATTGGTCATCAGTGCACCTGTTGTATGAAGACATAGGATTATGGTTGATCTAATGCCTGCGACCTGATGATTGTTCCCAAATCATTAGGATTACCCTCAAGTTTTATATCCATGAAGTAAAAAACCTGTGTAAAATCTTTATCTGACTTTGCACTTTGTGTACATTTTAAAGTTACTTTTACCATCGTCAGATACATGTTTCTTTTGTAGCCAGCTCGCAGGGAGCACTGCACATTCTTACAAGGATCTTGAAGTGTCAGGAATACTAAAGGAGGAGACAGATTTGATGAAAATAGCAGTGATGACTCTTGAATAAATTTAAAAATTATGAGATATGGGCGAGAACAAGCCTTTCTAGTAATCAAGCACATGCCTTATTATTTCTTAACCCCAGAGTCGTACAAGTTCAATGTGTTCAATTTTAGAAATCTAATTGCAACAAATTCAAGAAGATACATATTTTTTTCTAAGCAATAAGTAGACTTCTGTCTTTCTCCTTCTGTGAAGAATAAAAGGACCGCTGCTAGAAAAACAGCTGCAACTCCAAAAAGATAGGCTCACTATCTCCGAATACATGGCTCGGGATTTCTAAGTGGTCCGAATGAATAGCCAGTTCCATTTCTCTGCCCCCAGGAAAAGGATGTGGTTGAAGGGTCCTTTCAGACAGCTGCGAATATGAATGTTTAAAATGCCTCTGACAATGGAAGATTGAACCTGCATTGCAGATGTCACCTTCAAAATACATGTAGCATTGACAGCTCTGTTTTTCTCTGCTCCACCACCTAAGAACAAGCAAATTGATTTTCAAATGAGGAAACATTATGTTCATTTCTATGAAAAATGCCAGCCAAGCCTGGACTCTGTATTTTTGCTGTTTTCTCAGAGTGATGCACTGCGGTACAATTATTCTTTAGCACCGTAGAGTCGATTTTACCTTTAGCAGTTGAATGCAGGTAGTATGTAAATAAAGAGAAAGCTTAGTAATTTTGATTCTTGTTTAATTTCATAAGATTTCAGTACCTCTCCATGATTACTACTTTAAGTTCGTTATTCTCACCTTCAATTTGACTTGCAACATTTTTTCCTTTTAGATTGCCCCTTATCAACTATACCAACATGGCATCCGTCCTCAAAGAATGTGAAAGGAGGCTCTATTTTTACAAACTTTAATTCCCACACTTTTAAGGACAAACAGTAGGGTGGGAAATGAAGTTGTGCAGCAGAATTTATACTGTTTCTTAAACTATTGGTAAGATTGTCTGGCATTAATTTTTTCTCCAAATTCTCAGTGTCACACTATTTTACTTCACTTCCATTTCTGGCCACTGTGGAATGTTCAGCATCTGGTTTATGTCCTATAGCTGTTTTTCTTATCTCCATGCCCATACCCCACCAAAACTGTGTTCAACACAGGCAGCTGTAGGTGATAGAATTTTAACAGAAACTAAGGTGCGATGGTTATAAGGTAGCAAAAAGAACTAAAAGTTGAATATTAAACAATAAATCTCCCAATTTTTGAAGAGACTCCGGATTTATTTCTATCAGTTTGGACTATGGATTTCCAAACTTCCTTGTTTTTATTTCCTCTTCTCTGCCATTCTGCATTTTTCTCCCAAATCTATATTTTTTCCTTATGCAGAAATGTTCAGCTCTTGCTTCTTTGTCTTTCTCCAAAACAAACTTCTAAATTCTTACGTTATCTTTCCAAGAAGACTAATGGATAAACTACAGGAACATTTTTGTTTCTTTAAGAATAGTTTTGGTGACAGCTATTAATACAATGATCTTTTTCTCACAGCACACAACAGACCAACTTCGTCCCTTGACGTTCTGACTCACTTTTGCTATGTATCAGCTCCTTTTCCTCTTCCTAAATCACATCAACCTGATTTTCTTCTTAGCATTGCTGGAGTTCCCATGTCTTCTATATTAACCATCTAGTTTGAAATGATTGCAACATCTTGCAGTTCAAATTATTCTGTGATCACTCTCAGTGATAGCATCATCACACACACATACTGGCTTTTATCATTTAATGCCATGTTTGTAACACTACTTTTACAAAATTATTTATTGGTATGCTTTATTCTAATTTATTTCCTGGAGGGGAAGCAACAGAAACAATGGCTGTGCTGTAGCAAAAGTGGTATCAGCATGCTCCATCACACCTGAGAAACACACAGGACCCCAACTGCAAATTCACGCTGCCATCTGTCACTCCAATGCACACACTGTACCAGAGCGACAGACCCTCTGAACTCCAGGTCACTGGGCTTCACCTCAGCTGTGAAGACCGTGGGAGAGTTCTTCCTGCGCACAGCTCTTGCTTCAGATTCATTAGTCCAAAGTGGAGTGCTGTGTCCCCTTAGCAAATAAGCTATGTGGCAGTTTCCTCACAAAGTATCAATGGTTGTTTAATATCAAGAAGGAAAAAAAAGTTCACATACCAACCTGTGGATGTTGAAATGAAAAACAGAATTTTGAGATCAAAGTGCAAATGACTAATATATATGGATAGTGATTTACTTTGTCACTGGAATTAGCTTCTAGGCTTTTCTTTGGAACTAGAGAAGTTTGCATAACAAACTTTCTGTTACTTTTACATTTTAGGCAGTTATTTTCTATTTTTAAATTTTAAAAAGTTCCTATTTCCCATCATAAATCATGTTTATTGTATTTTTGGAGTCAGTACAAATCATGCAGTTAGATCTTACATGCTTAGCTTTCTGACAATAGAAAATTAAATCACCTCTACCCTCAGCAGTACTACTCCTGGTCATAAGATTAATTTCTTATATATGAAATTTTAAAGTAGAGGGTATTTTTTTTTTATTATTTGCCTGTTCTAAATAATCAAGATGAAATGAAACAAACACATATTTTCAGGATTTTAAGCAGCTTTTAGGACAAAATTAGGCAAAAGTCATTTCAAACTCTGAATTACAAAATCTACCAATTGGTATGCATTATGCACTAATTCTATTTGGGAATTGTAGCTATGCAAAAACGTTTAACTTTTGATAAGATCATTGAGGGTACCCAATATCAAAATTCAACCTAAATAGTTCATTTGTATTCATGGCAGTTACAGAAGGTGAAGGCATTTATGATTTCAAGTTCATCTAATCTGTCCCCTGAATCAGGAGAGGCAGTGCTTACCTCTGCGTTTTCTAGAGTTGTGGGAGCACAATGTGAAGGGACCTAATTCTTGACATTAATTTTTACATGTTTGTCAAGTTGTCTCTCATTTCTAAACTTTGGAAAGAAGAAAAGAGTGCTATTCATAAAGTAAATTTTTACCATTTGAGATGGCTTGGTTTGTCATTTAACATATCTGGTCATCTGACATTATATTAGACTGCAGTACATCTAACCATTGTCAGTCTCTGCAATGAAAAACTCGGTTGTCACTAGAAGATCATTTTTACTTATTTTTTAATAACAGCTAACATCTATTGAGCAATTCCTCTGTATAGAGAATTTTTAACCGCTAATATTTACAATATTAGTCCTCAAAATAAACCTAAGAGGTTGGTATTTTTTACCATTTTAGAACTAAGAAAAAGAGGTTTAAAATATTAAAGAAGTAGTTCATGATAATACCCTAGAAATTCAGACCCAGATCCCAATAATTGTAAAGCACTCGTTCCCAATCGTCTATGATGCTCATTTATTTTTTTCGATAATACAACATTGACTCCTTCTTGAGCTTGAAGTTTCCATATATTTGGTGTCGAATCATCAGGATTTCTTTAAAACATTGTAATTCATTGGAAGATTGATGGATTTATCAGACATTAGAGAAGTCATAAAGTAGGCAATTCCCCATGATTATTGTTAGAAAGTGTGCGAAATAGTAATGTTCTTCTGGGAATCAACTGAGCACGATCTCTACAGCTCCCTCAAACCAGGCAGGGAACAGCAGGTGAGTGCTTCACGTGTTGTTCTAAAACCTGAGTCCAGCCTCCCGGCTGGCTGGGCTGCACTGAGTCAGGAGGAATCTTCTTGGCCCACACGTAAAATATATGAGATGGTTAAAGTAGACAAGCAATGAAATTTCCTTTTTCTGCAGATTAGCTTTATTGATTTATCTTACCAACTCACACAGTGAGCCCAATTTTAATAAACAAAAACTTGCATGTCTTCTTAGTAACAATAAACCCATCTCTCTCCAGGAACTCGCACTTACAGGAGGGTGGAAATACTACTCCTGGAGAGTGTTGAGCATTACTCACCAACTCCGCCAAGCCTGTGTGAGGTCTGACGCTCAGGAGTTTAATTAGACTTGAGTGGTAGATGCAGGAGGCAGGGTTAGTTTTCTGTTCCTTCCAGCACCCCCCCACACACATAGAGCTCTCATTGTCACTCACACAACCTACACTTTATCACCACATGAGCAAGTCATAAAAACATTAAAGTCAAATGACATGATGTTAAACGTTCATGATTTCATGGGGCCTCCATTCTAGCTGTCTAGGGCTGCAGGACCAACAGGGTATGGCTGATCCATGGCTGTAAATTCAATCGTGTCACAGTCTACATATTACAGATCAGTCATCTAGGACTTCTTGGATAATCCTTTATGTCATTCTTCAGTCATCTTCTCCTCAAGGGTTAAAAAAAGAGCAAAGCAAAGGTGGTAGATAAATAGAACAAGCTCACAAACATCTCTACGTTAAAAATCCACAGCTAGACCTTATGATGACCTCAGACATTAAGTTATTAGATGAGAATCACCTGACTATCAGCCCTTCAAATTATCCAAAACTTTCTGATAATTCTCCCACCCTGATCTCCCATCCATGACTTTTCTTCTATTTTAGCTGATGGTTATTCTGCCATCCTCCTTTGTCTGACTAAACTCCCTGGACTCACCCAGTACTACCCTCTCTTTTCTCCTGTGCTTAACTCTGATTTGTTTTAGCCTCACAAATCCAATCTGTTGTAGCCTCATAACTTGTCCCCTGAAAATACACAGTCCCTTCCACAGTAACAGTGGAACAAAGGAGGAGATGAGAAATTAGAGGCTACAGGTGGACAAGTTGGTTTGTGCGTTAATAACTGAGTTGAGTGATAGCTATGATAGATACATGGACATCCTCTCACAATACTTTGTATTGCTTCTGAAGTTCATTTAGGGGTGTGTGTGTGTGTGTGTGTACTGGTGTACCAATATATGCTTAGTTCCTTCTGAGAAACAAGCAGAAATACAGACAGTGAGGAACAGAGAGAATTCAATGTAATTTATGTCACAATTAACATCTTGAAGGATAATTGCAATCTCCCTTTAGGTAGTCTTCTTGTCTCCTAGGGTTAATTATCAGTGAACCAAACAAACAAAATATATCTTTAGAGCATAACTCTCTGCTGAGAATCCTGCCACTGCCCTCCATTTGCCTCCAAGTAAAAGTCAGGGTCTTTACATTCTTCCTCTTGCCCCTCTCACATAATCCTCTTCCTTTCCTCATCCGGCTGTGGTGGCACTGGGCACCATGTTCTGCCTTCGTCACACCAGGCATCTTAGGCCACAGAAAGCAAGCTAAGCTCACGGATCTTCATGGTTCATCCCTGACACCTTCCAGTGAGGTCCACCCTTCACCCTTATAGCTATTTTACACAACAGCCTCTGACAGTCAGTTTTTCTCCCTGGAACAAAACTCTGAGATAATCAACATCGGGGCGGACTTTTTAGTTTGGCTCATAGTTTCAGGCTATCCCTGTGCAGCCCTGTTGGCTTTGGCCTTCTGATGACTCAGTTTACCCTGGCATCAGTGTGGGGCAGGAAAGCTGCTCTCCTTCCCTGGTAGTCAAGAATGAAAAGAAAGGAAGCAGAAGGGGTCAGAGTCTCAACAGTTCCTTTAATGCCACTCCCTCAATCACCCAAGTCCCACTAGGACACACAGAGCAGTCTCTCAGCTCCTCAAAGGGTCAGGCCTGAGGCCCTGAAGTTCTGGGAGCAGGCCTTTGGAACCTTAAGCTTCCAAAGTCACACATTCTTACTTAGGCTCTTCCAATGTCCCTTATCCTACTCCACCCTTCCTTTATAACTTAGCGAGCATGGCCTGTAACTCACACAGGAGGTGAGATTTAAAAATATGGTCAATTTTAAAATTTTACAAATTTATTACAGTAAAAGTCATGTTGCCTTTGATTCTCCTCAGTGTGTCACCGGCCACTGCAAACGTGCTGCTTGCCACCTTCTGAAGAAACTCAGGAAGTCTTATTTAATGTCTCATCAGTGGGTGGCTGGATGTCCTATATCAATCCAGAACATTTACCTCTCATGGTTTTAAATCACAGGATACTGTTGAGGACCACAGGTTCACCATGGCTAATTCTGCACACTTCCCTAAGGGGTAAATGGAGGTTTGGGTTTATGGTATTATCCTTTTGAGACTTTCTGCTAACTCTTTTGAGATAGGTCACCCTCTCTCTCCCACTATGACTAAACTAAGACTACTAAGATGAGAAAGAATGCACCAGGCCAAGATCCGTATCATAAAATCATCTCTGCCCTCTTAAGTCATCCTAGGATTATCCATTACCTGCTGCGTCACCCACCTACAAATCTGCTGCCAACCTTGAATCTTCTGCTAACCCTCCTCCACTGTACACCCAATAAATAGGGGATGGTTTGGAGTACCTTGGTCTTGCCCATCCAGAGGCATTGGCCTCTGAACCCCCAAGAAATACATAACTGAATTTGTCTCTTTCTTACTTCATTCTTTGCAGTACCCCTAAACAGGCAGTTAGGATCCCGGCCAGGTCCCTGATGCAGTACCATCTCCTAACTAAAGTGGAGGTGACATTAATCTTTCTACAAGGCTGCCTTTCCATTGGATGGCCCCTGGCCTCAGCATCACCCTGTATTTGATCATGCCAAGTAAAGGCACTCATCAAAAAGGACTTTGTGCTTTGTCAGTAAGTGGTAAGAGCAATGGGATGAGTGTTTGAAATAAGCAGGTGTACTTTGAGAATGAATAATGACAATATGTCTTTTCCTATAATCCATTTATAAAATTCAAATGCTAAGTGTATATTTTGATCACTTATTAATGTAATGGGGTGAGGTATAACATATGTTTATGATTTTTCTCTTTTAGAATAATACCTCTGTGAAAACAGACACTTTTTGTTTGACCTTGTAGTCAGTATCTAGAACATGTCTGGTTCATAGGATAATTTCAGTATTTTGTCAAGTGAAGGGTTGAACAACTGATTCATGGAGAAAAACTTTATGCTTTAAGGTGTTGCTAAAAGTTTTAAAAGTTTCCTAATGGAATGATGTCACCATCTATAAACATCCCCTAAACAAATCAAATACTCTACCCAGTGTTCTTAATTTTACAGTAAGTGATTTTAGAAAAAGCTCACTTGTTATGGTGTAAATATTTAGTAGTAATGCATTTCATATTCTGTATAAAAATCACAAAATGTAATGAAGCATGCAACCTAAAGGAAAAAAGTAATTAAACATTGACATCTAAGTTATAGTCTCTTATATAATTTTATTATTTTCAATAACTGAAGAAGATTATGACTGTTTTGTTTTTGACTTATGTTTTTCAGCCATTTCTCTGGTTTATTTCATGAGTAATAATCATCAACTAACTCCCTCTTAGATTTTATAACATTGGTTTCAGTGGAATTTTTGAAAATTTTATTTACTTGTTTTATTTGCTGTTGTTGCTTCCCTTATACTGAAATGATCCCAAATAAAATCTTTGAGGATATATGATGACATAAACCAGGCATCTTATACCTTATATTTTTCCTGTTTTATAATTTTGGCATTTATTGTAATTTTGCAGATACTTATCCTATATCTTTTTGGAAAAGTCCTCTAAATCCTTGGGCACATGAAAGCAATTTTTTTACTCTTTTTTCTCATTATACAATGTATTTTTCTATCATCAAAATATCATGGTTTATTGTTATATAAAAGTATTAAAAATGATCTCCAAATGAAAGTCTCTGAGTACTCTCAAAAAGGAAAAGTTTAAATTAAAGTATAAAATATATTTTAAATTGTGCCTCTAATTATTTTAAATTAGATTTTTCTTATTGGCATACATTTCTAATGTAAGCAATGTAATAAAGAATATAAATGGCTTATCATAACTTACAATGTACTAAAACTATAAAATATAAATATAATTTTAACATAGTAATATGATAAACAAAAGTTTTAATGATGATGTAAGTCAGTCTAATTATTTTGAATGTCCATGGTTTAAAACACTTGCAAATATAATTAAAACAGAAGGTCCCAGTTATCTATTAGGAAGTAATAGACAAATATACCCAAAATATAGTGACTTAAGACAATTTATCTTTCACAGTATGGATTCAGCTGGTCATTCTTATTTGAACTGTCGTATAACACTTTGGTTGGATCATAGCTGTGTTTGATTGGATTCACTGAATGGTCAGACAAGCCGGATGTTATGGATTGAGTCTGGATATCTTCCCAAAGCCTCATGCAGTCATGGGGAGCGGTGAATCTAGCATTTGTGATTGGTTCATTGTCTAGCACTGGGATTGGTGGTGTGAGTGCTGCACCTGCCCAGTGGTGGGGAGCCGGCCTATGATACAAGGGAGGAAAGGAAGCATATGTTTGCCCTTTTGCCCTTTTTGCTCTGAAGCCTTTGGTACTGTGAGAACATTTGTAATTCCCACTATTTGCTTTTTTTCCTTGCCTTTTTCCTTTGAAACCTCCCAAACACTAGTCTTGAAAATTTCACTTACTTTATGGCTTATAGATTATAGTTTAGATGCTTAGTTAACAGACCTCAGTGAGTGAAGTTTGACCAAATCCCCAAAAAACCTCCTCCTCTCCCTTAATTGGTTATAAAACCTATGGAAAGGGAAACAAATGGATTTATCTCAAGGCACTAAATTGCCTGGTGCCCACATTCTGTGTGTCAGTTTACCAGATGCATAAGAAGATCTTGTAATATTCCAAAGCAATGATAGTGCTGCAAAGGTGGTATCCATGGAAACCCCCTGACCTTGTGAACTCACCCAGAGATACATAACAGAAGTAAGCAAAGGAGTTGAGGCTGGCCAGCAGCCAGTAACTCGAAGTTTCCATGGCAAAGCTAACTGACCACAGCGGTTTGAAATAAACCTCACTTGTTTCTGGAGCTTGATGTCCTGTGAGTTAATTTCTTGAAAATGCTCTAACAGTACCAGAGGAGTGGAATTGTTTCTGTGATTGTAACTGACCATGTGGTTCAAGAGCGTTTGGAAATGGCTTGTGGGAGGAGTCTGTCAAGATTCAGAGCTGTTGGGTGAAAGCATAGAGATGGAATGCCTTCAGCTGATCTGTGTGGGAGATTCTGGTCAGAGCTCAGAAGACCAAAAAACCAGTAATGACCATGCTTGGGAGGTTTCTGCTGGGAAGGAGGACTATATTGTTTGTTAGACTCCAGATGAAGTATGTTATAGCTTGGCAGAAAGTTTGTCTACATTTTGCTCCTGTTCAGAGACTTTGCCTAAGATTGAGGTAAAAGACAGTGGACTAACTGATCAGACAGAAAAAATTTCAAGACAGTCTAATGTTAAGGAGGTGGCATGGTTATTTTTGGTGGCTTTTAGACAGAGCTATGTTGAGAATCAAGAACAAGGAGCCAAGTGGAATGATTTAAAACATTGTGGGTTCAGTCAGAAAGAAAGCTCCAATAAAGCTGGAACTGCAAGAATAGAGCCAACAAAATCTACACTGCAACTGGCAACAGACCTTGGCGTCATCCACATAGTGCTGGTTTTAGGCCCATGAAGACTGCAAGAGTTCTGATTTTAAGGAAGCTTCCACCCAGCTTCTATCCAGATTTCAGAAGGCCTAGGAGGCCAGGCAGTGTGCCCCAGAGAGGATAGTATGTGAAGCCACGATTGTGAAGTCAAAAGTACAGCAGAGAACCAAGAAGTTTGGAAACACCAGGAAAGTTGATTGTCTAAGGAAACTTGCAAGGAGGGAGCAAAAGCAGAGGAAGAGAGAAGTCGTGGAAGCTACAACCACAAGAAGTGCTGTGGGGCTGGAGCCATGCAAGCCTTTTGGAGCTCACAATTTGCCACCGATTGCTTCAGATGTTCCACATGGAACTACAGGACTTAATGTTTGCCCTGCTGGATTTTGGACTTGCTTTGGTCGCAATCCTTTGTATCCCCCTGTTTACACCTTTGGGAATAGAATTTTTATATTGCGTCAGTGAATGTTGGAAGTGTTTAACTGTCTTTTCATTTGTACAGGGGCTCAGAGTGAAGAGTTTGCCTTAAGTCTCAGAGGACACTTTGGACTTGGGCCTTTCAGCAATGCTGAAACTGTTAAGACTTTGCCAACTCTTAGAGATGGACTAAAAGTCTTTTTGCATAAAGGATGTGCATGAATCTTTAGGGGGCTAGGGGTGCAATATTATTATTTAAATCTGTGTGTCGCCTCAAAGACTCATGCAATCAGGGACATGAGCTTCTAGAGGAGTTTGTGAATGACTCATGGTCCAATGCTGGGATTATGGGTATTAGTATCACACCCAAGTGGTTTGGGCCTACATAGGTATATGGGGCAAAAAGAGCTTTCTCTCTGTACTATTCCTTTTTACTTTTCTTCCACTTGCTGTCTTCCACCACCATGAACTGCTGCCCTCTGACATGCCACCCTGCCTTGGATACAGCAGGTTATGGACTGAAACCTCCACAAACTGTGAGCTAAATAAACATTTTCTTCCCTAATATTAGGTGTCAGGTATTTTGTCTCAGTGATGAGAGAAAAGTAACTAAGACATAGGATTGAAAGCTGACCTCTTTCTTTGCAAATCCAGTTCCACAGCACTGCTGTGGCCTGTCTCCTATTTGTGTAGGGTTCCTGGAGGTGTGTAAAAGAAGCTTCTGGGACTCTTGAAATATATACTCAGGACTGGTCCAGCAGACACAAGTGAGGCAGGATTCAATGCCTATCTGAGGAATTTACATGTGTACTTGGAGGCATAGGAGTGATGGCAGCTTTCGGTGGAAATAAACTTTGTAAATAAGCTACATAGTTTACATTTTTGAAAGTTGCCATTTTTCCATACATCAGTTTTCCTCATTAGAGAAACCATAGTGTCTAACTGTTAGCATAGGTTGAAGACTAAATGGGATGACACAAGTAAAATGCCTGGCACTGTGCCTGGAACACACACAGCTCCAAACAAACTCCAGCTAGTATTACTTTTCTCTCTGTTCTTTTGAGACTTCTGTAAAGGCAGATACTGTATATTTTTACATATATTTCTGCAGGATACAGGCTATGATACACTGTAGACCATTAATAGTCATTTAATTAATGTATGACTAAATGGATGTGCT
The DNA here is from genome assembly GCA_004027295.1 of Dolichotis patagonum. NCBI lineage: Eukaryota > Metazoa > Chordata > Mammalia > Rodentia > Caviidae > Dolichotis > Dolichotis patagonum. The sequence goes on along the minus strand of PVJX010000469.1, from coordinate 160,623 downwards.
TCTAAATACCATTTCATTTAAAATGCTGCAGTCCTCCTACTGGTATCAAGTGGAAAAACTTAAGGCAATCTGGGCCCAAAATTATATATTGTCATATATTGGGTGTTGTCTTTCCTGAATTGACCAATCTTTAATAGAATCAGTTTACTGTTGCCTTGCTTCATATACACACAGCCTCAAGTCAAAAGCTAGCCGTGACTTCCCACTACAGGGAGAAATACCTGAAGATGGGAAAAAATATGGACACACTTGCATGTACTAGCATTAGCTGTGCTAAAGCTGCTTGCTTTTCTGAGGAGACTAGGAAGAAGAGCAATACCTTGCTGTGAAATGCTTCCATGTATTTATATATAGCTTCCACAAATGATCAAAGAGAGCAAAAGAGCAAAACCACATGAGCAGCCAGCAACAACATCTTCAAGTTATTGCTAATTTATAAAATATTAGTAATAGAGGAGCAGCATATTAGAAAGATATGGACTAATTTCATTAGAAAATAGCAGCTTACAAGCAAGAGGAACACATTGAGGAGAGTTTCTAACACTGTCTCCTTTGCTCATGGGTGTTCTTCCACCTGTAGCAAACATGAATCTCTTGCTGTATTCTGACTACAAGTATACACAGTACTTGCTCTATTTCTCCTTACGAGCTCAAATTCTTGTTTTCAAAGTATATTAAGTGTCTTGAAACTTAGAAAGTGGTCCATTCAGCCTCTAAACACAGCTGAAATTTATTAGTCATTTAGAAAAACTACAATTATAATATTATTTGGGTTTTTAAAAGATCAAATAAATTGATGATAGAATAATGGCAACTACTGTGTATACATTTGCTTTCATCAAGGAATGGTATCAAAAATAAAAAAAACACATCATAAATATATATATATTTTATATATATATAATATATATAACACATATATTCAGCTTAATTTATATTTATATATAGATTTGATTTAATTTTAAAGTTCAACTTAAAATTCAGCAATACCTTTATTTTCAAAATGTGTATTTGCCTTATAAAAGTTTGTCTATTTAAATGGCAGGAGAGTATGCAATCAGACTGTATTACTTTGAATAATATCCAGGTCACTTATTTAATTGAGACTTTGAATAAGTTATTTAAGCTTTATCCAGCTCAGTTTCTTTGTATAATGATAATATTACATGTAATATCATATTTATAGTGTTGTTAAGATGACTTATTGAGTTAATATGTTTGAAATTACCATTTGAAACTTTCAGATGTGTGTGGTGAGACACAGAAAATTTTAAGTGAATTTCAGCAAGAAAACCATGAGAAAATTCAACTTGAGAATATATTTGACACTTGCATTAAATATTATTATAAAAATGCATTGTTTCGTGTTCAATGTTTTTGGTATATATTCATGTTAAATGTCATTTTGATTATGCTGTACAGAATATATTAAGATACAATAAATATAATATAATTATATATAAATAATATGATTTAATGAGTTTTAATAATCCACATTACATGCCTAAGCTAATATTCTATCAAATGACAGAAATAGATACTCATATCAAGGAAATACAAATATAGTTGGAGTAACTTTAAACTTACAAGGACTTTGAAAAAACACTCATATGTGAATCTTTATGCTTATAATGGTCAGAGATTTAAGATAAATCATTCTCTTCAGAAACTTTATTTTATCAAAAGAACACTTGTTTTCCCCTCAAAAATTTAGAAAAAGAGCAAAATTCCAATCTTCCAGTATAGACAGTTTTAATCTATTAAATAATGATATTCAGAATCTTTTCCCCCAAGAGAAGAGGCTTTAATTAAAGTTCAGAGGCAATAAATCTCATGGAATTTCTCAGGTCGGGAACTCATGTTTATTTTAGCACAATCATGCAATGTGAAAAGAAGTGGGTAGAAAGTCAACTACTTGAGAATATAAGTAATGTGACCTAAAACTCTATAAAACATTTGTAGTATGTTCAAAATATACACATTAATAAATTTTGTTTTTTAACATTTATATAATTTTGTGCTTTTTTGCAAGAGAACAGGCTGTCATAAACGCTTTCATGTCTCTTGACTCAGCGAGGAAGTCCTCTCATTTATACCTGTCACTAAGGGTCAGAGAATTTTCTCAACATAGAGTAACCCTCCAGGACACATAATTAGAGCCATAACACGCTTTGTGTCAGAATTAGTTATAGTTTGTGTTTATAACAATCCTTCCTGAAGAAGAACATACCTGCTTATTTTGTGATAATTTTGATGTTGTACTTGCATCTTCAAGATAGACTACAGATGGAGAATGCACACAAGGGGTTAGGTGGTAGCTCACATTCAAACTCTATTACCAAAGAAGAGATACGGGGCGCTGTTTATAGCTCATTCTTCATGAATATTTGAAGTTTTGGTCTAAAAGCATCTGTCCTCTTTTCTTTAGGATCATGAGTTTTCTGCCTGCATAAATGCCTCCTGCATTTTTCTCTAGATGATGCATTCAGTTTCCATTTCATGATTTCAAGTAAATAAAAGATTTCAGTAACATTTGGAAGAGGTTGTGCTGCCTTAGAGCATTGACTTGGAAATTCTTGGGGTTGTGATTCTGAAAAATAGTGGTTCATTGGTCTTTTAATGGACTTTTGTACAGTTGTTTTATACAGTTGTTTTTAAAGAGATGTAAATCAGAAATCTAAGCTTGAACACTGTATAGTTTCCCTTATATGAAAAAGTTGATATATAAATAAAAATTGAAATAAAATACATAATAGCAGAGAAGAGAGAAAAAAGTCCTTATGTTTCTAATTTGGTTTCTAGTTTCACTCTAATATGGTATGAAAGCTGTCTTTTCAGGATTTCCATTTCTTTGGATATATTAAAGCCTTTACTGTTGCTTGTAGCATGGTCTCTTTTAAATAAAAATAAATAAGTAAATCAATAAATATTCCCAGAATAGGACAATCTGTGAAGATCTGGAGTGACTCATCAGTTGTCCAGATTGTGAGAAAGGATGGGAGACAGATGACAGATAGCTACTGGGTAGACGGCTTCGTGATCCAAGTTTGATTGTGGTCATGGTTGTACGACTGTCGATATCCTAAAATCTCCCGAGTCATACACTTTAATTTTGTATAGCATTCAAATTTCTGTGTAATAAAGTTGAAATTTAAACAATATGTACATGCATATATGATGATAAATGCATGTATAAAACAACATATTTGGAAAACTTCCTGTACATTATTGTATTATATTATCATACTGGTGAAGATGTCAATAGCTGGATTGTTTATACTAAGTGTATTATTTTATTTTGAGGCACAAATGCTATGAGACAGAGAGAAAACATTAAAAATGAGCAAAGTTAACTATGGTAGGTTTCAAGGTTGGCAAAGAAAAATCTTTTCATAAATTAGGTTAAGTGATATATTTTGTAGCTTCTACTCAAGAAAGATAATATGTTGAAATTATTTAAATTTCAGGATAAAATCATTTTTATTTCATATTGTCTGTTTGATGCTTTAATGTATTTAATTATTTGGAAAATTTTCCTTATTCTTCTTAATCAATGATTTGGTAATCATCTTCCAAACTTTGGTGAATTATTCATTAAAAATAAAGCAATAGATGGCAATTGTGAGTCTCTTCCTGAATTTCTGCCAATGTGCTTTAACTTTATAGGTAAATATTGATTTTAAAAAATTATATCTGGAAGTATGAAAAAATATATGTGTCTGGGGAAATATATAAGAAAAAATTTTGGAAGCGAGTGTTTCCTTTCCAAATAGTGAAAACAGAGAATTCAGGTGCACCAGAGAAAACTATAAATGAACATAGGGGTGAAAGAACATGGGGTCAGAGATTTTAATTAAATCTTGGATGAAACAGAAATGGAAATTTGAGTGCACATACAAACCAATCTCCACACACATGTGTATCAGGAGAAGACACTCTGCTTTATTGAAAAAATGCACATATATAGTAATATATACCTGCGTTAAAGTCATTTTCCCTAATGATTTCTAGAGAGAAACAGATTTTAGAAGAATATCAAAGTAATAGTAATAATATTTTGTGGCAGAATGAGTATAGATGAAGAGGGAAAATAAAATAAAATCAGTCTGGAAATCACAATTTATCAGACTAAAATTTATTGTTATTAAAAATGTATTTACACCATACATTGATGTTGTGACACAGTTTTATTGAGGTGTTTAAACCTCTGAAATCTTAGCTTTATCCCATAAACTAGATCAAAGCCTGCAGTAATTGGTAATATCACAGGAACATAAATACCCCTCTGATATATTCTCTTGAATTGATAAAATAGTTTGACCTATAAAGTTAGAAAATGAGAAAATTTTGCTGGAAGTTGTGTCAAGTATAATCTGAAGAACTTTTTCAAAATATACATAAAATAAATCATGATCAGATTTTGTTTAATCCTGAGGGATCCAATGCTGAGGGAATAAAGAATGGCAATATTTATCTGTATTTTGTTTCCTCATCCCAATTGGGAATCATTCTCTCTGTTACAGACACAGTAAACACAATGCGAAGACTGTGTATTCATCATACCACATACAGATCTGAATGTGTATTTTAATGGTTTAGTCAGCTTCTGAATTAAGAACATATGGTGAAAATAGAAAAGAAAACCTGACTACAAATTTGAGGATTAGTTGGTATAATAAATATATGGTTCTGTTCATGTTGGGCACATAAGAAATGTTTATTTAGAAAAAGAAATGACAAGCCTGTTTTTTTCAGATATTCCCTTACTTAATTCTCATGATACATGATGTGTACTCATAATTGCAAACAAGAAAATTAGTGAGAAGAACCTAAAGTGTGGAAAGCATCATAAGCTTGAAGTGAGAGAGGTATGAAGTCCAACTTATATGGCCTTGTAAAAATAAGTATCGGTAGTCATTTTGTTCATTACACCTGGTGTCATTACTCTACATAACTCACTGGGTTGTTAGAAAATTTCTTAGCATCGTTCCACACACTCAGAAACAAATCTGGACCTAACAAGCCCTCTTGAAAGATCAACTTGATTATCCTTTAAATGAAAACAAAACATTACAAAGGATGGATTATAATGAACTTTCAATAATATAGTCATTAATAATGAATACTTAAGAATTACATAATCAGAATAAATCATCTACATGATTATATTTATGACAAATTTGGAGACAGTAAACAATGACAATGCAAACAAAAACACAACACCAAGAAATGGACTCAATAGTTTTAATCACCTCAAAAGTGGTTAATGATTCTATAGCAAGGTCACACGTGTCATTAGGAATTTATTTTGTACTATCTTGAAAATGATGAACACAGTGATATTTGTCCTTTAAACTTCTTTTTAAATTTTGAAATAACACTGAACTAAAAAGATATGAGGCAATTCCCAATGCCATGTGGCCAAAAATCCACCAAATTTTATCTTCCTTAATGGGATTTGTCATTCACATACCCACAATCATGTATGACATACACAATATATGTATCTATCTGGATATGACAAATTTATATAGGTACATTTGTTTACTTTTATTTAATTTTTGAACCATTTGAATGTAGAATACAAACCTCCTAGTCTTTTATTCATTATACTTTAGTATATTTTCCCAATTAAAATGATATCCTCTTACATATCAAAATAAAAATAATTAACAATAGTTGTCTTATCTGTAATTCAATCATATCAATAATTATATAAGTTGAATAGGATAAGGATCAGTAAGACCATGTGCCAGCAACTAGAGTAAGAAAGAGGAAAAATAGTGGAATAAGAAAATCAACTTTCTACAACTGATATAATAAAAGTTGGCATGGGCAACGCCCTAAGTATATGTGAAATCAAAAGGGAAATTTGATGATTATAGGAGAAAATAGTCAAAAGAAAATTGTAGCCAACTCTTTGACCAGATATCAGAATTAGAACTATTAAAGTACATTATGTGATGCCCAATAATTGACAAAGCAAAATAATTTGGATTTTTCTGCTAGAAAAGCATCATTTAAATTTAATCATGAAACAATTTTTACTCATTTTTATTTTTAAGGAAATTTCTGGCAGTCTTGTCATCTTATATTCCATTCTATCACCTATCAGACACACTTCTCAGAGGACAATCTGGCTTTTATTTTAAAAATCTTGCCAGAACACAGCAAGCATTTAGCATCATATTGGATGCATACTATGGTTAGTGAAGGGAACAAACTATAATTTTACCTAAATTTTACTATGTTCCTAGTTGAGGCACACACATGCACAAAAGACAGATTAATAAGTGAAAAACAAATTTATTAATGCATGCTGTGCACATCATGCAAAAGTAATTTTGAAAATTAATGCATCAGTAAAAGAACAAAACATTATTTGAATTTTAAAAGAGAAAAACAAGTGATCAACCATATTCTCTCCTTTGGATATCTCATGTCTTATATTCTCTTGAAAAGAGAGTATAATTAACTCCATTTAAAAATGTGCAGATACCAACTCTCTATGGTGAATATATTCATCGTGTGTCACATGTATGTATTAATAAAATGCAAAAAAGAAAAATGGATAAAAATATAAACAGATCTTTCCGAATCAACATTTTTGCATTTACTGGACTCCTGATTCTCCATAAGAAGACTGAGGACTATGATGACATCAACATTTAAACCAATTATAGGAATTACTGCTGAAAGGGGATGACTCTGGGATAATATTAAAGCCAGTTCAGTGTCTGGGCTTGTCAACTTCTTGTCTGCCTACAATGTAGTCTCACAGGACATGTTAAGAATGAGTCCCCCATGCTTCCCATAATGCTCCAACATGCCTCGCCTTGTAGAAGAAATAATGTGAAGTGCTGGATCCTTCCTTTCTGCACCTGTCACACACAGCTTTGTAGAGTTTAAAATTAAAAGAGAGCCCATGGTGGATGGACTACTGGTCAACCTGAAATGCCACACTGCACTGAGTCAGCATGGTTCTGGAAGTGGAAGGCCAGCCTGAGGATTGCTGCCAAAAAGACATAAAAATAGAATGGGAGAGTAAGATCACATGCTGGTGATTTTCCTAAGGAAGCTGCTTTTTGGTAGTTTTTCTTCAAAGGAGCTTTGGTTGCTGTCTTCCATCAGGAGAGCTCAGTCCTTGTTTTAGTCTTGGGCATCATCACTTAGCTTCTTGCGCAGACATCTCAGTCTTTTGGCACATTTCCTTCACCCCACTCATTTCCTTCACCCCACTGCCACAGACTTTCTAGCTTCCACCACTGGTCGGTGGGCCTTTCCAGTGCAGGTCCTTGATACAGACTTGCAAGGGACATTGCCCTGGGCTGCCAGCCCTTGACTGGACCCTTTGGGTCTCCAGCACGCAGACAGAAATTTGCACTGCTCTATGTCTGACTTTAGCAAACACAGACTAATGCAGAGCACAAGTTATCCTTTATACTTATAGTGGGTCAAAGGACTGCTCATTTGTTGGACCTCACTTTTCTATATAATTTGGGGGATCTAAATGCTGAAAATGCTCCATTTACTTAGGATTTTGGAGCTGTATTTTTTTGTGTGCTTTGGCTTCTTTGGTGTCTATAATGACATTTGTTCTCTATCTGCTCTTTTCCTTTCACTTAAGGCCGAAATGACACCTCCTATGCTAAACTGCTAACATCAATCCATGCTGCCTGAAGCATACATGAAGACCTGCTGGCTGTCACATTTCTGAGAGATCAAAGTTACTCACCTGCCCTAACCAATAAGCAAAGTTTAAATACAGACCACTCCTTCTCTACCTTCACAGCAGTTATGCACCACTGTAAGAACAGCTCTGTAAAACCAAAATGGTGATTGCTACATACTGGATGCATAACTTCATTGCTTGTAGGTTAGGAACTGTGGGAAGAATGTATCTTTATCTGTTAATTAATGATGTAGGCTTTTAAATTTGGTTTTCATAAGAAATCAGTTGTTGCTTAGTAACAGATTTGCCTTTGGGTTCCCTGAAGAAGCTGGGCTTTCTGAGCAAAGCACCCTGTTGTCTTATAAATGGGGCAGTAAAGCTGCTCAGACTTGCCCAGGGCATTGGGAGGCTGTTTCCGTACACTATCTGATTCTGGCTGCGTAGTTTTCTTCACCAGAGACACTCAAATGGACAAAGCAAAAGGAGAAAAATGACTCTGATTTCCATTTCAACTTAGCCATATGAAACAAGACAAGAGAGCAGAGAAATATTTGCTTTTATTTCCCAAAGTGGGAAGAGAACCTACTTCAGGGAAGTATTAATTAGCTGAAAATAAAAATCAATGATGATTCCTAGACAGTTTACCTGCAGGACAAAACTAACACTCAGCAGGACATTGGCAAATACTAGAACTAAAACAGACATGGAAAAAATCGTGGCTGCAAAAATTGATGAGGCAGGTTAGGTAGCCCTGAGCGTGAGGAATGTTTACACCCAGTCCGCGTTACTGTTCTCCAGGCTACCTTTTGTCCCTTGTAAAAATTACCTAGTACTTATTCTGTACAATTACTTTTTTTTCCAAGCCGGCAAGGTATCTTTTTTCTTCTTCCACCTTTATGTTTATAACACTTAGAACACAGGATAGCATGGGTGTATGTTCCTGAAGTGTTTGCTGACTTACAGTTGAAATTACCTCAAGTAAACTCTGATTTCCTGAAGAGCAACAGCAATATAAAATTCTGGATTTAGTGTTTTTATTTTCACTTTGTTTGGTTTTAAAATTCCAATTGTTTTGTACATAGTAGTTCAAATTGTTAGCAAGAATGAATGGATAGATGAATGGTGATGGATGGATGGATGGATGGATGGACGGATGGGTGGATAACCCCACTACACAAAAGAGTAAATTAACAGGTGAATGAAGAACAGATAAAAGGGAAAGTATGCTGAAACCACTGTCCTGGCAAAAACCTGAGTTAGAAGCTGCATAACATAAAAGCACACCCTCTAGTGGTTACTAACTAAATATATAAAGCAGTTCAAAGTCAGCAGCCCTGATTACATTTGAGAAGGCAATTTTGATAGGACCACTAAAAGCAAGTTTGTGGTAGAATAAAAGTTGCTGCCAAGTTTTCAAAGAATTTGTATTATCACTTACTAAAATCTGTCTCTTTTTTATTGTTTTCAATTTAGCTACTATTTACTGTGTGCTGAATATATTCCAGGCTCTGATTTTTCAAGTTACTATTTTTAACATACCAAGTTTGTCATTTCTCCCTTCACACAGAGCAAATGATGAAAAAAAGGGATTAAAATACTTGTAATGATTCCATATAAGCAGTATCATATACTTAACATTGCAAAACAAGCTGAAGAGAGTAATATAATGTGTATATATTACATATAATATAAACATATCAACAACTCAAATGTTTAAAATTTAGAGACCATTTCATATTAAACTTTATCTACTTGGAAAATTAAATAGTGATTAGAAATACCACATCTTGCCTGACCTTGATATCCTGGAATATTTAATCCAGAAGAAAATGTCTTATAAAATTATACATTAAGTAAATATATTTTTGTTTTTGTTATTGCTAATATTCTTAATATTTCTGTAATTAGAAAAAATGAGAAAATTCATTACATTGATGTTCTACTTGATATAAACAAAAATAATTCAGTCAGTATTTTGACAAAAATAGAAAACTTACTAAGAAGTGTTAATTAATTTCAGGTTTGTGACATTTTGGGGGATGTACACAACAATATTTGACTGCATTTTTTATTCCTTCAATTACACTTATGACCTGGAGGTTCACAAGTTTTAAAAAGTTGAGGGGCTTATAAAATCAAATATAAATCAAACTTTAGTTTTCCATGCTACCAACTCAATAGTGATTTGTGGTTGGAGTTTCCAAAGATGGTGGACCAGTAGGTAGCAGGAGAGAGATCCTCTCTGAGAGAGACCGCTTAAATGCCGGAATTTAACACCCTGGAGAGACCCAAACAGAGAGAGATGGACTCGCTCAACCCAGGAAGAAACTAAAGTTAAAAAAGACTGCTCAATATGAGGTCCTGGGGCTACCATTAGTAAAGCTCAGATCAGCAAGCACGGCGCCCTCCTCAAGCCACCTGAATTCCTGCCCAAGAGTGACCTGACCAACCGAACTGCACCGATGTGACTGGCTTGAGCAGCCGGAGCGTGGAGCTGAACATCCCTGCATGCAGCTTGCCCGGACCCGGCCCTGCACACTACCCACCCAGAGGCACCGTGAATTTGTGCCGCAGCCACACTGAAGTCAGAGGTCGGGGAGCCCAGCAGTTCTCGGGGACTGGCATCAACATGCGGTGAGTGATGGGAATAAGACCCTCCCACGGGAAAGGGGAAACCGACTGGATGACATGTTGAATTTGGGCAGGAGAGCCTTAACTCCATAAGGAAGTGGCTTCAGTTGGTTGCTCCCCTTGCTGAGCGGATTGGTGGAATCTGCTTGGATTGGGCTGTGCCCCTGGCTGGGACCCAGTGGGTTGCTACAAACTAATTCCCTGAGCACAGCCACACACTGATGCAGTGAAGGCCTGCAAAGGTTTACTGGCCCAGAGGAGAGGAGCCAGTGCACACTGAGCTTGCTTGAACTTCACTCTCTGATAACGGCCGGCAGAAGGCAGAAGCCCCTGGCCTGCGTGCTCCAGAGGAGCCTTAACCAACAAGAAAAGGGGCTGGGAATTACACTGTACACTTGTATGGAAGGAACCAAAAACACGACGAGAGGGAGAAATAAGTTAAAACCCCAGCCTCCAACCCTGAGAATATTGATCCAGGAGAGGTAAATACGAAAGAGATTGAGGGCAGCAAACATGCAACATCAAACACAGCGGTAGCAGACATAAAGAGATATCTTTAGGACCTCGTAAGCGGGATCAAAACTGAAATATTAATTCAAATTAAACAAGAGATAAGTAGATTAATAAAAGAAAGGCTGGGCAGCTCTCAAGAAGACAGAGAGAGAAGAATGGAGGAACACAAAAGAAGAGAAATGTTTAATGATGAAAACAAGAAAAACCTAGAATTCATGAAGCAAATTCAAAGAGATTATCAGGAAACTAAAGACTCCATAGAAAACTGGCAAAACTGCTTGAAAGAAACCAAAGATAGACATCAAAAATTGAACATAGGCTTGCAATGTGTGATCATGAAAGGGAAGATCTCTTAAAAATAACAAGGGAGCAGGCAGTAACAATTGGAAGGCTAGAGGATGACAAGAGGATCTATAACTTAAGAATAAAGCATATGAAAGAAGAAGCAGGAGTCAAAACAGAGGAATTGCAAAGGCTATTCACAGAAATCATTAAGGAAAATTTCCCAAGCATAGAAAAAGGAAATGATATGGAGATGTATGAAGCATAAAGAACTCCGGCCACCTACAACCCAAACAGAGCTACACCCAGACACATAATAATCAAGATCCCAGAAATTCAATATAAGAACAGAATATTAAAAGCCATCAGAGAAAAGAAACAGATCACCTATAAAGGAAAGCCCATCAAAATCATGGCAGACTTCTCAACACAGACCATCAGGTCAAGAAGAGCTTGGAGTAAAGTAATTCAAGCCCTGAAGGAGAACAACCTCCAGCTTAGATTGATGTATCCTGCAAAACTCTCTAGAAATTAATGGAGAAACCAGATGCTTCCATGACAAAGAGGACCTGGGAGAATTTGTGACCACAAATCCAATCCTACAAAAAACACTGAAGGACATTTTAGGGAGAGAGAAAGAGAGAGAGAGAGAGAGAGAGAGAGAGAGAGAGAGAGAGAGAGAACAAGAATACAAGCATTTCAGGAACAATGGCAGAGAGGCCTCAGTGAATGGGACAGACAATGGAGTGGAACAGAAAAATAGAGAGCCAATGGGAGAAAAATAGAATAGCAGAAATAAGGCAGAGAAGATTGGCTGTAATCTCTAGTATAGATAGCCTCGAAATATTAACAGAGAGAAATACAGGCAGATTAGATCAGGAGATAGAGTCCATTGAGAGACTCTATATAGGGAGGCAGTGGGACCCAAAACAAGCAGTGCACCAAAAGGGAGAGGAATTGTCTAAAAAAGGAAGGCAGAGGATATTGTTAATTGGGTAACAAGATTTAAAATTTACATTATCCTCATCTCTGCTTGGATGGATTACGTGCTGTTCCAGTTTATCTACTTACACTAGACTTGAGGACATGGTCATCTATCCCAAAAATAAGAGGACATATCATGGTAATCATCCCTAATTCCTATCAACTTAATCTGAAGCCCTTTATAACTTATACTGTCTTATTATGACTGATCTTATTTGAATCTGGTTTGTTAGATTGCTACTTTGTATTGACTGATTTTATTTAAATCTGTTATGATTGATAGCATCAAGTCTAAGAGTATAGGCAACTACACTGAAGATGACAAGATTCATTAAGATACCCATTCTGGTTTGATTATCACTTGCTTTTGAAGTCTTATAATGTCTCCAATGCTTTGTTTTTGTTAATGTTGTTATATAGTGCTGAGACACCATGGTAACCATTGTAGATCACCTAGTATTGCGGTTTTATGTGACTTTTTTGCCTCATGCTTTTCTAGGAATTGTTTTGTTTTATCTTGCTTTGTTTTGTTTTTACCTCTAATACAGAAAGGATGGATATACATTTAGAGACTCATGAATGTTTAGAGCTTATAAACAGTTTACAAGAACCAACTATATAACACATGTTGAAATGAACAACTATTTTGACGAAAAAGAGACACTACAGTACCCAGTGCTGATTCCATAATGTCATGATGTGTAATCCAGCAAAATTATCATTCTTTGTTCAAAGTGATTTTAGCTTGTTTTGTATTAAGTTCAACACACATGAAGGTATGGACAGCTGTTTCTAGGACAATGAGAGACACTATGACAGCCATTCTAGGCTTCCCTATTGTCTGTTCTTGAAGACCTGAAGCACCCTCCTTGTCCTGCTCAGATCAATTCCATACTATGTTGTTTCATGTGAATTCCCTGTATGTGACATTATGGACAACTATTTGGAAGAAAACAAGAGTCAAATACGATAGAGAGTGAATATCTCCAATTGTCTAGTTTTGGAATTTATGTCCCTTACATTCCATTCTTGTGATCTGCTTTGTTGTTTTGTTGTGTTTAATTTTACCCTTTTGATATAATTGAATGTATATTTGAGTGGGTAAGATGGATGACCATATTGCTGGGTTTTTTTTGTCAGATCATGGAACAGAACTGTTAACAGACTCACTGTTTGACATATATTAAGTAGCAAATAAAATTTGGAATGAACTGTTCATCTTCTAATACTTTTATAACAACTTTTTTTTAAATAACCATTTTCTTATATCTGTCATATTGGAAACATAACAACTTACTCATCACTCTAGGAGAAGATAGCAAAAAACTGATGGCATCACAGTGGTTCTGAAAATATAATGTCACACTTTGAGGCAACTGGATCAGAGCAACTGAACATAGCTAATGTTGTATAATTAAAACTATTTCATGTGAATTTGCTGCTTGAAATTCAGATTCTTGGCTTTGAAGCAGCGCTGTATAACCTAAAACTAGGTACCTTCTAAAATTGTGCTTTCTTTTTTTGAAGGACATGAGACTTTCAAAATACTTATCTCTATTTCAGTTCACTTGTGTTCATTTAAATGCATGTTCGCCTTAAAAGTAATAAATATGCAATCAGTAAGTAAGACCAGAAATCCCCAGCTGCTTCTATTAAATCTTTATTGAAGTATCTTTGTAAACAGTAGTAAGCTAATTCAGTAGTAATAATAGTGTATCAGAGTAGTTAAATGTGTAGACTTGAGAATCAAACTGCCTGAATTGGAAACCATGTGATTTGACATAACTAGTTTGCATTTTAGCATACTCATAGAATAAAGATAGTGAAAGCAAAAGATTAAAGGAGACTAATAAGTGAGATATTATTATTAGCTAATTTAGATAGAATCAAGTTATGTTTCACTAGGCTTAGACTCATGCATATTTCTGTTCTTCCTTGACCCTTGAATGTCTAGTACAACATCCAGAAAACAGTAGAAGTTAAACAGATACAAGCTAAATAAGTGACAAAGATTGGATAGATAGATGGATTTTTGATACATGAGCCTTACTTTGCCAGCTATTAATTTTTGATAATGAAAAACTGAATATTCGACCACTATTTTTTCCAGAAAAATGTTCTGTGATTGATTCTAAGTGAAAGAAAAGTTCTTCATAGTCTTAGAAAAATATGGTTTCACTGTTGCAAGGTAGAGATAATTTTCTCCTAAAGTAATTTTCAATGGTCCTCTACATCATTAGGCATTTAGAATAATAAGTGAGAGCAATGGAAACAACATGATGTATTTGACACACCCCCTCCTTGCAGCTCATCCTGTGACACTTGGAGTGTGTGCACTGATGTCCTCCAAGTGGCCTCCCACTTCACTGGGTGAAGGCAATTATAGTCTCTGGGATCTCGGAACTTAGGAATGCTGAATGTGATTTGATGTGGCACCTAGAATCTGAATGATTTCATGAATTTTTATTTTAATTTTTAAAATAGGGAAACTAAATTAATAATCATATTAACATATCAAAGAACCACACCTTGTGTTTTATATGTTTGCTATGTAAGTCATGAAATAATTTTCTTTTAAAATTGAAGGATGTGGGTTTCAAAGAGGCTAGAAAATTTCCTTAGAATGAGATGAGTATAAAATCAGTATTAGCATATTCCAAAACCATTCTTATTCTACTAGGTCATTTGTTCTTCAATGAAATCTGTTGCATTATATAAAATGATAATACTGCCTAAACTGTGTTCCAGGAATAATAGTGCTTGTCAGAGGGATGCTGAGCTAAAATATGATTATCAAAACGGAATTTATATCAATGTATTTAGAGAAACTCTGCTTTTTGAGGTAGATAGTGACTTGTATTTTTCTTAATAAGTCCTTCACTTAACATGAATAGACACAAACAAACATTTGTCAAGTGCGGAGAAAAACTCGCCATGCAAAGTTACGTTGCAGTGTTAAGCTGAGTAGTAGCAGCAAGATTAGTATTAGTATAGGGGAAGTGTTTAAGCGTGTTCTTTGGGAAATACTACTGTTCAGTCTGGGAGTTTGCACCTGTTCAGTGCTTTGTGGTTTTCTTAGAATCTATCCTCCATCCTGGCAAGACGTCAGCATGAGCTGATCCTCACAAGCTTCCCTGCAACCACTTAGGCATGTTATAGGTTAGACACCAAAACACTCACACTCATTTTTATTACAACTGAATTAGAACTGTGACCTCATTTATCAGAGAAGCGCCAAATGAGATGGGAGGAGTAGCAGTATATGAAATTACACGTCCCTTAGATCAAGGGCAAAAAATTTCAGTACATGACATCAATTTCTGAACATTAAGTAAAACCTATAATGTTTTCTACTGAATCAGGCAATTTTTTTCCAAATTGTATTTTCTTCAAAGCAACAAAAAAGAGAGATATGCACAGTTATGCATTTTCTAGAACTATCAAACTAGAACTTTAAAGACTTAACCAAATTAAAGAGAATATTTCAGAAGAAATATTTCATTGACTGACATAATTCATTCACTTCCTTGATCATTGACAGATACAAAGTTTGGAAGACTAGATTGTTCTGCAATTATCAGATCCCAGCTTCTGGACAGACTCCTATTTATGGATCTATAAGCCAATTAACTTGTGTTCACAGCCCTCCAATACTGATGGTCCGCTGTAAAGTAAAACCCTAGTTGAAAGGATTGTGGCCCTTTTGTATTATCTGCTGCTATCTGACTAATTCTAGAACAAGAAACACGAGTTGAAGTGACATATTAATTCATTGCTGAGATTAAGTATAAATGCTCTTATATTTTTAAAAAATGTAGAAACCTAGTTTTACACATGGCAGATTCCCAAACTGAGCAGAGCCTGAATCTGTGAGTAAAAAGCCCATAGAAGAGAGCGACAGTATAGAGCTGCTTAATAGAGCTATCACCAGAAAAATTCACCTGCACGAAAAATAAACTGTACTGTTCAACAGTCCGAGTTGAAGCGTTTTTTCTAAAGAACTTAGTCTACTGACTAATAAAGACATCTAAGCAATTCAGAGACCTTTGATGCAACTTTCATTAGACTTCAGAATTAATCAATTATTAAACAGAAATGTTGTCTTAAGGAATATCATAATAAAAGATGATTTGACGTGAAACCATCATTTGATGTGAAATTCTCCAATGCCCTTCCTTTTCTGTATGTTAATCTTCGCATCATAAAACCTTGAGAAACTTATTATTTCCTACTTAATAAATATGTGCATTCAGTATCTTGTACTAGGAACTCACAGGCAAAAGATTATGAAGTACGATGACAGCTACTAGAGGCATACACAGAGGTCATAGAACAACAAAAAATAGGCATTTCAAACTTATTCTGAGGACCAATGAGGTTTTTATATGATAGTCAATTTTTAAACTAAAAATTATGAAAGAGTATTTGACAGATGGCCAAGCAGAGTGGTAGATTCTTCAGACAGATGGAACCATTTGAAAAATAGAACAGAATTTTAGAAGACACAACATGGAAAGAAGTTCCATGAGATAAAGTATGACATTACTTATTGTAGTTAATAGGGAATATAGAGCATTCAAGGAGGAGAGTTAAAATATGGGTACCAGGTAAAGGGCAGATTGAATTTAAGGTTGTAAAATTACATATTCACTGTAAAATGTCTTTCCATAGGACTTTTGATAAGTTTTTTTGTATAGTTTACAAAAGGTTATTTTGTAAGTCTTTGGTACTATTTTCTGTCTCCCAGTAATAGCTTCTTTATTCTACAGCATCAGAAATAATCATCTTCGTATTCATAATAATATACACAATACACAGGAAATAAAAATCTGTTTAACACACATTTGTTAAAAATGGTTTGGATAAGTAACAATTGAATTTTGAAATTGGTAAAGTTCTCCAAGATACTTAGAAAAGTTGGATAGAGAGAAAAGTTTTTAAATATGTACCAAAGTCATCATAAAAGGATAATGAAAATAATCAAGAACTTTGTACATTAACCAAGAAGGAAGAAATTAGGGAAAAAAGTAACTTAATGAAAAACATTGCAGTAGACTATTTTAGAATAGATAAGAAATGACCACAAAATGTCAGTAAAATGTCAGAATACAACTCGGTTTTTTTCTTGGACCAAGTAGTCTTAGGAAAGTGTGGGTAAAAAGGGAGAAGAAGGCAGCATACATTAATTTGAGGAACTTCAAAGTGAAAAGGAATTATACGGATTTGTTTAAAGTAACCAGGAAGATGGAGTTTTCTAGAAAAGGAATATGCAAGAATTTGAGAGGATAAAATAGAAAATATTAGAAGTTAAGGGGAAATAGAGAATGAGATAAAATTTGATTCAAGAGTGGTAAACCTATTCTAACAGAAATTCTTGACGTTAAAGGAATGCACAACTTTTTAGTGTATTATATCAAATGTAAATTTAATCATGTGGGAACTTGGAAAACTCAGTTGAAGGTAACTTGGGTGTGTGATCTTCCATTGTATTTATTTCAGCTCTGTGATTGTGGAAGGTTAACAGCTCACTGTATTCCACTGGGTGGGTTAGCACAAGGTTCCACAAGAGAGTGACTCCTGTTAGTTCACCATAAGCTTAAAGACTTCTGAAGTCAAAGCATCTGCTTTCCTTATAATTATCTACGTTTTGCTGAACAAAGTTGCTATTGTATAGCAGCTGGTACATAGAAATACAATTGCATCAAGAAATTAATTCACACTATTTCAAATTGCTATAGAAGGAAGATAGAAACATTCAATTAATTTTATCAAAACAGGTCTTGCAATTGTTTCTTTCAGACTCCTGGTTCATCCATCTGTAAATTTATTGTCATTTTCTTCATGGTGCATGAAAATTCAGCCATGATTATGAAATAATCACCATGAAATGGGACACCTGTTATATTTTTTTCTAAAGTACAGAGGAAGGGTAAGACACCCAGCTAATTAAATTGGCCACTTCTTTTTGACAGTAGATATGATGGGTTCATTTTTTCTAGATGTTACAAAGATACTAATGGAACATATATTAAAAAACACTTAGACATGAAATTCTCATTAGCAGCTAATGATTCAGAAACTTAGTTTTCTTATACTATATGCATTCTTAAATTTAAAATCTTAAATAACATGATTAATAATAGAAACTAGTATGAAATCTAGCCCAATTTTCTCAGAAATGCCAACTTTGCTTCATTTAATCACAAGTCCCTTGGTTTCACTGAACTGCCTATCAAATAAAAACAAATAAACCATAAATGAAAAAATTTCCGTATTACTAATTTATAAGACATTGTTATCAGTTTTATGTAGGAATTTGAGACAGAGACAAAAATTCTGAATAATTAGAAATAACTGGTAGCGGGTTGCAATGAAGTTGTGCAATAGCAACTGACAATATTCTGCAATTAATACTGCTCCACTGTAAATAGAAATAGCCATATTTCCATGATCATTTGATATAAAGTTGTGACAGGGCAACGTTATCATCCAGAATATTAAAATGCTGTATAAATATGTTACAATAGATACCCCTAGTTAATTATTGAACCAGTACACTTATTTCCCTTTCAAATATTGGGACTAGGTTAATTCTATATTTTTCTAACAAATATATATGTCTTCTCACATAAAAATAATTATAAGATAAATGATCTATTTTATCACTGCACTGTTTTTGCATTAACATCTAAAATTAAGCAGTTGTGCAAGAAACATGTTTCTTGCTCCTAAAAATGAGGTAATCACAATGTAATTTCTTAAGTAAATGTGGATTCATGTTTCAGATTTGATAAATCATTATCATTACTGGTAGCCTACACCTTTTTTGAAAATCAGTTTTGTTCATGAACTTTTATAAAATAAATACTCATTGAGCATCTGTTACATGTGTTATAAACAAATATAAAATAGAGAATTCTATCTGCCAACATTAAAATACAGTGGAGGTTCACTATATAAATAAAGCTTCTAAACACAATTTCAATGTAGAAAAAATAGAAAGCAAGAGACAATTTTAAACATTTTTCACTGTTTAGCATATGTTTGTGTTTTTATTGTCTGTGTCAAAATTTGGGCTGTATCAAGCACCTCAAAACTTTCCCTGGCATCACAGCCTTTCCAGCTCATTAGTTACTTGCCTGCGAAGGTAAGCACTCTTCTGACTTATGTTACAGTAGATTAGTCTGGCTTCTTCTTGTGCTACATATAAATGGAATTATGTGGTATTGCCTTCCTCCGTAACATCTGCCTTGTTCTGTTCGACATAGTGTCTGTGAAATTCCTCCTGTTACATAACATGGCCATTTATTCATTGTGCTGTTCTATAGTGTTCCATTTTATTAATATGCCACATAATTTGTTTGTCAATTTTGCTGACATTGGGCATGTGTTCTTTGCTATTTGTTTTTAGCTATTATGGAAAAATAATGTGATTTCTTCTACATGTTTCTGATGGACATAGTCACTTTTCCTCATGGAAATATACCTGTTAATACAATTTTTTGGAGGGGATAGAACAAACAACCTATGATTAGTTTTACAAGTTACAATGATATGATCTGTCAAAGTAGTTTTGCAAATTTAAACACTCAACAACAACATATAAAACTTCTAGAGGTGTCATTTTTTTCCTTGCTTGGTCTTTTTGATTTAACAATTCTGCTAAGTGTTTAGTTAGCATTGTTGATCACTTTTATACAAGAGATGCAAACAAATAAATTAAATCACAGAAAAGTGAGAGTTATGCTTTGGTTATAAAGCTATTTTTAAAACATACCAATGAGTATAAGCATAAAAATCCTAAAATATCCATGCAATTTATACTTTGTTGAGATATTAAAATGACAATAATTAATATGCCTTTCCAATACTTAATTGAAATTGCTTGAGAAATAAAACCCGATTACAGACAAATGGAGAGAAACTTGCCATGTTTATCATATTAATGAAACTATTTGGACTATTTCTGTATTGTTCTGTGATCAGTGTCCTCACCTTCAGTAAACCACTGAACCTACTGACACAGATCTCTCAGAGACAAAATCTAACCCTGACGTGGAAGAAAGCAAGTTAAATTCATTCTTTCCTTTTTAATTTTAAATATAATAAAACCAAGTAAAATAAAACAGAATAAAGCCAATCAAAGTGTAAATGACACATGACTTCAGAATAATAGGAGATCAACAATGGTTTCCATAATGACACTTGTTGTCTTCAAAATAGCTGCAGGTACCATCAGACATAGAAAAATCAAACACAACAGAATAGAACCAATAAAAACAAGACAGTAAATATAATAAAGAACTTCAAAACAAGATAACTGTAATTCCAAAATGGCTACCTTCATATTTTTTTTTATCTTTTAAATAGCTGCCCATGCCACTGGATATAATAAAATCAAACAAAACAAAATATAATAAAACCCAACCCAATAAAGCAATGAAAATGATGCAGAACTTCAAAGCAAGATGGCAGGGAATTCACAATAGCTGTCACCTTCGGAACGAGATCCCTGCTTACACTACATGGCATATTATTATTGAATAGATGATCAGACTACCAGCTTTAGAACTACAAAGTCAGTGAAACACTAAACGCTACAAGCATTAAATTGTAGTTTAGCTCTCCTCACAGCCTGTGTTTCTGCAGATCGTCCGGTCACTTATGGCAGTGGGGAAGTTTTCCCTTCTTGTTTCCCAGCCCATGTGCTGGAAGGGGCTGGCATCTGGCTCTCCCCCCAGTAGCCTGTGCCTGACGCCGATTGGCAGGGAGGGATTGCTTCTTGGTGACTCATTACAGGTTCCAGGACTTGAAAGAGGAAAAGAAAAATAGCAGAAGGAATGGACTAAACACATTCCTTGTTCTCCCCAAGATTAAGAAGTAGATAATACCTGAGAAGTGTAGACAAAAAGAGCAAAGAAAGTTTATGGAAATACCAGGATTTTTATCAGTGTGTGAAGTCTCTGTATGATTATACAAAGCAATGTCTTCCACTTCTTTATGATACATTATTAACAAGATGATTATTTGCATTACCTAAGTATGTCCTCTAATAATAATCCTTTTCCAAGATAATGTGTCATGTTAAATAAGCAGACTAAACATTGTATTCTGTTCTTATTGAATATGAAATTTATTATATGAAAAGAGTCAGGAAGAACTTGAAGCAAGGAAATTAGACTACTACATGTAAGAATAATGTTGCTGAAAATAGCTGGACTTTGTAAAGACTGCATACAGTACTGGACTAGGAACCTCTAGTTTGTTTAAACTCAACAAACAGCAGCAGTTCAGTCTTCTACCTCTATTAGAGAAGGAAGGCTCCTATCTGGGAAAATAAACACCCAAAAGTAAGGGCCTGCATCCACTTCACCCTGAAATGAACCCCATGAATCTGTGAGTCTAGTCCACATGAACCATACAGGATGCCAAGTAGACAGTTTTACTCATCTCAAAATCACTTTTCTACTATTTGTATTTAACGTAGTTACTACTCTACGTTCATTTAGGATTGTTGCTTACTTTCAGTTTAATTTTCCTCTTTGTCTTTTAAATCTACTTTCATGTTATTGCTTTGTATTTTTAAAAACCTATTATGATTTACTCATTGGCTTTTACTATAAGTTTGTATGAGACTTTCTCTTTACTTTTTGCCTAATGTCATGATATATAGTTTTTGAGATTTCATTCAGTGACCAATTTAACATAAATTGCAAGAACTTCACAAGCTTATTTACCACATGGGGATCATTTATGTTTTGTTTCTATTTATATCACATTTGGATTTACTATAAACCTCATGTTATTGGTAATTCTCATTTAAAAAATAAATGCATTTCAAAGAAGTTAAGAGACAGAGTATTTTACATTTATACACACAAATACAATTTCTGGTAGTCTCCATTACTTCCTGATGATATTTCTTTATGGTTTTCTCTCTCTTATGGTGAAATAATATCTTTTCAATGCATGGCTGCCGGGATGGAATTTTCTTGATTTTTTTTTATTGAAATACATTATTCAGTTTTTCAATTGAAGCACATTTTCTGTACATGCATAGTTGGTTTTTATTTATTTTACTACTCAAGATGTAGTTTCAGCTTTTGAAATTATATTTTCACCTGATAGAACTGGATAGCATTTGATAATGTCCTCTACATTTTTATAATTATTTAAATATTTTATTTTTGATTATCTTTTTGACTAAATGACTAATGGCTTTTCCATTTATAACTTTATACCTTTCATTAATATTGAACTTTTGGAGCATTTAAAAATTTATTTTCTTCATTTTTTCTCTTTTGCTTCTGGGATATTATGCCTCATGCATTAGAATTTTTGATATGAATAATTTAGACTTGATCATCAAAGAGGTCCACACACATCTTTTGTTTTTCAGGTTAGATAATGCATAGCCACTAATATTCGAGTCTACTTACTCCTTTACATGTAATCAATGTTCCTTTTTTAAGTTCGTTTTTAAAGTTCCCTTTTAAAGTTTTTAAAGGTGTTCTTCTTTTGTATGTTTCACTTCTCAGTTATAGGATTTCTGTATTTCTTTACAGTTTGTATTGTTTTTAACTGACATTGCTTTCCATGAGTTCAGTTATTTCAAGCATAGTTTCCTTTGCATTATTGAATAAAATTAATAATGATTTAAAATGCTCTTCTCTCAAATTTGACATCTAAACTTGGTCTTTATTTATTACCTAAAGGTCTGTTAATCAATACGAAAATTCAATATTGGAAGCTGCATGGCCAAAGGAACAATGTCTTCAAATCTCTAACCGAATTCACTCCTCAATTTAGATTAATACCCAGTATATACACTGAATGTGAGACTACCAAAAATTCATTTTTAGATTTACATTTTCTCCCAAATTACGCTTTCTCAACAATCTATTAAAATGTTTGCTCCATCATAAGAGAGTCACAGGGAAAAAGGATGACTTTAGATCTGAACAGCATATGAATTGCTAGCAAAGGGCATCCATCCTTCCTTCAGTCACTGGCTAGGTGAAAACCCAGGAAGAGCACAGTCATCAAACAATGGTGCAGGTTATGCTATGAAGACAGGGAATCTTCTCCATCGGATTTATTTTGCTTAGCATTATGCTCAAAGTTCACTCAAAGTTCATCCGTTTTCCTAAAATGTCTCAAATGTATCCTGTTTTTCCTTTATTGTTGTTGTTTTGTTTTCATTAGTACACATTTGATATACATAACAATCCTTTTGAGGGGTTGATACGTGTGCACAGCACATCTCAATTCTCAGTTATTTCATTTCTTC
Source organism: Dolichotis patagonum (assembly GCA_004027295.1). Classification (NCBI taxonomy): domain Eukaryota; kingdom Metazoa; phylum Chordata; class Mammalia; order Rodentia; family Caviidae; genus Dolichotis; species Dolichotis patagonum. Next base: position 137,251 of record PVJX010000469.1, on the reverse strand, counting down.
TCTTGCCCTCTTTCTTTCCTCCCTCCATCCCCTTTATAAAGATCTATTTTCCTCCTTCCTCTGAGTTATCTTTTATTTTCCCTTTAATTGTATTTTAAATTTTTCACGTAAGAGAAGAGAAGTGATATTTAAGCTCCCGTGTTTGATTTATTTCATTGAGCACTGTGGTTTCCAGGTGCATCCATTTTCTTACAAAGGTCTCAAGTTTATCTTTCCTTGTAGCAGAGTAGTCAACCATTGTGCACAAACACTGCCTTTTCCCTATCACCTCTCAGTGGATGGACCTAGAAGCCACTTCCAAGATTTAGCTTGTGTCAATCGTATTGCTACAAACATGAGTATGTGTGTATCACTGTAATATGATATCATTAGCTGTTTCCAAAAGATATCTGAGGGACAATAACGGAGTCAAAAGGAATTTCTAATTTTAGTTTTTTTGAGGAATCTCCATACTGATTTCCATAGTCATTGCACTGGTTTGCATTCCTACATTGTAGAAGGGTTCCTTTTCCCTGACAGCCCCATTAGCATTCGTCATTATTAGATTTTTGATGATAGCTATTGTTGGTTGGGAAAGATGGAATCTCAGAGTCTTTTAATTTGTATGTCTCTAACAGTCAGTGATGTGGACTATCTTGTTAGGCATTTATTGACAATTTGTACTTCTTCTGAGAAGTATCTATTTATTTCACCTGTCCATTTTTTGAATAGGTCTTTTAGTTTGAGGGGAAGGTCTATATTTTTTAGTTCCATAATATGGTATTCTAAATATCAGTCCTCTGAGGAATAGCTGGCAACATCATTTTTGCATTCTATAAGTTGTGTCTTTACTCTGTTGGTGTTTCCTTTGTCTTACAGAAGTGTTTAACTCAATATGATCCCATTTTTAATTTTTGGTACTATTTCTTGTGCTATTGAAATTTTGTTCAGAAATTCCTTGCCTATGCCTATGTATGTCTTCAAGGGTTTTACATATTTTATCTTCTGGGTGATATTTTCATTTACATCTTTGATGAATAGCATTCCATTATCACATTTTCTTTATCCATTCATTTGGTGATGGTCATAAGTCCACTTTCAGGAATTAGCAATTATAAACTACACTACTTTATCTTTTTTATGTACAGTGTGATTTGAAAAGGCATGATAGAAGTTCTTTTGGGCACACATAGCTAAGAATGTTAGGCAAATATATTATGGAACATGAAAATGAATCTTACCTGAGTCCCAGTTAGTAACGGGAGCACAGGAACACGTTTACGTTGCGTGAGCAGTTTAATCCCAGGGGCAGTTAATTAAAAAGGCCAGTGAGATCTCAGTGAGTATTCTCACTTGTCTTAAATACTGTACCTTATACATACTGCCAAACAGCTGTGTCTGTTTGAGAGGAAAATGACACAGACAAAAATTTCTGCAGAAGTGAAAATAAATAAAACTATATAGGTCACATCATATCCCTTCTCTTCTTTAGCCATAAGAGTTTATTTCCCTCAGAAAGTTAAAGCCTGAGTAATGCCTTATAATACCTCATGTTACTCACTTCTAACACTCTCTCCTGCCTCCTCACGTCCTTAATCTGTTGATTGTTACTGTGACAGTTTCTCCAGCCTGCTGGGCGTGTGTGCACTTTGGGTCCTTTGCACTGACTACCGACAAGTCTCTCACTAAGGCTGCCTTTTCAACTAACCTTATCTCAGCTCACAATGTAATAATGAAGTCTACGTCCCCATCACACTATACTTGATTTTTATCCCTGTAACTTCTAACCTTTCTAACATGATAGATGGAATCTTCAGTTACTCTCATATTGTATTTATCTGTCTCAGTTACTATACTGTGAACTCCAAATGGTCAGAAAGATTTTTGTTGAATATTATTTGGTCCCAGAGTCTCCAGAGCAATCTAAATTCACTCTCTGAATGTTTGATGGAAATTTTTGCCACAATTCAATGATGTACTAGCAAGATTTCATATGAAATTAAGTGAATAAAGACAATTTCTCTTAATAATTTTACAGGAATATAGAGATTTCTTCAATAAATAAAATGAATTTACAGCCCATAACCTGAATCAATTGTGAAAATATGTACATAGTATTAACAAGGTAAACTGCATATAATCACGCAATGGTGACATAAACTTCATTTTAAAAAAACAAAATGAATGCTGATGTTTGTGTAATAACAAAAGAACTGAATCCTCCTATTTCATAATTGGAAGTGAGGACTTAGTACAAATCTATACAAAGCCTCAGAATTGCAAAAAAGATATAAAAATTTTTTAAAAATACAGTACCAAAGCATTTTTTCTGGGATGTGAGAACTGGAAGGTGGGGTCAAGACACTTTTTTTCTTAACAAAGCTTATAAAAATAATTCTAAAGTGACCTTGATTTATATGCATTAATAAATATTTTAAAATAGTATTCATGATTTGTTAACTATTTTTCCTTGTCATTGCCATAAACTGTTTTTAGTTAATAGCATGGATCAGAGTCACTAAATAATTTAGGTCTCTTTTACTTAGAGGTCCATGGCACCAACAAAATAGCTTATGTAATTTGTATATGAAACTGATCCACTTTTTAAATTATAATTTATCTTAAAGCTATGTGAATGAAAGTCACAAATGCTCATTTAGTACTTATTAAAAGATAAATATAACCATATATTTCTAATCCATGCAAAATGAACCATGATGATAATGCATTGAGATCACAGGCCTTTCACAGAGCAAGCAGTTTTATAATTCTTCAGGTAAGGGAATGATGTAAGTGTTGGTCCTACATAGTCACAATTTAGGTTGGGCTATAGAACAAGTTGAAAATTTCATCTCTCACCCAGTAGACCAAAGCACACATCATGACAATTCCATGACAACTAGTATCCTAAGACTTTAACAATATGTGATGCATATCTTCGGAAAGGTAATGGAAATGAATTTTAAAAATCCTCAAAATTCAATAATCATTTCAGTGTTGGAATCTTTCTGCAAGTGTCCTGTAAATGTGCTACAGGGCTCCAAAGTCAAATCCACCAGGTGAAGTGTTGTGAGAAAATGCAGAGGTTTGCATAAATCACTGAGTTACATTACAAGTTCATCATCTCACTGGTTAAAATGCTTTATAGCTTTCAACTGACCTGCTGATAAAGGTGCATGTGTTGGTGTAGCAAAATGCCATATTCATAACCTCAGTTGACTTTACTTTTCCTAAATTAGGTGCTGAGAGAAAAATATTCTTTTTTCCATACTGTTTAACCATACACCAAGGTTCCAATAAGTCAAGCATGTTTTCTTCATGGTATGTTTGAAAGGGCACTGTCTATCATGTGTGTATTCTCACGTAAAGGCACCATGAGATTGTACATCCTATTTTATTTGACTTGCTCCTGATTTATCCTTTCTCCATCAATGGAACACTGTTCATAACATGCTGTCCCCACAATCCATCATATAAATCTGCCAGTAAAATGTCCTCCTTTCTGTTAACATTTCTTTCTTTTCTTAAAAATGGAACTCTTCCATTTTTCATTTGCTTATTTCGTAGGGCATCCTGTTTGAATTCCCTTACTGGCTGTAATACATATTGTGTTTCAGTCAATGTGAGAACTAAGTTTAGTTCATGATGCAGTAAAAATTATACTATACACTCTCATTCCTTTAGCATAATTTTAATGACCAACTATTACATGTAAAGTTCTTTGGTAGATGTAAAACAGTATGTATTATCTAATGTATGAAGCCTTGGTATAAACAGCAATAAATGTACCCAACAATAAAATGAATACTCCTTAGAAGCAATTATTTTCCTATCAAAAAAAGTGTCATACATTGGCCCAGTGACTAATTTTCCTGATCACAGATGATGAATTTTTCTGATTATTACATATAAGAGGGGATAATCAATCACAGAAAAGGTAGGATAAGTCATAGTGGATAATTTAAACTTGTCCTGAAAAACAAAAGGTCTAGCCAGGCTTTGTCCTTAAGTCTCTGCAGGGTACTTTCTCAGTTCTTGGAATTTGAGTCCTGATAGAAGTGTTTGAATGTGCCTAGAGGAACTGCATGGTTTAATATTGAGACTTAAGGTGGGGGAGAGCCACTGTCTTACTTTATGGTGATTTTGTCACAAGTGCACTATGTCATCTTCTTTTTGGATGAATCTGACTAGCAGAGACTGGAACTCACATCTTCTATTTATCTGATAGAGAATTTAATAAAAATGACTATAAAAAGATATCCTTGCATCAAAGTGGGCTGCCCTCTAGTACTGAACTGAAGCAGGCCTCCTAAATCCAGTTCCCGCCGGCCAGAGTCCACACATCATCAAAATCTAACATAAATATCTTCATGGATATTTCCTGAAGTTTATGTATCTTATCCATCTTTAGTATTAGCATCTTACACCTTGCCCAGACTGTGCATTTCCTAGCAAAGAAAATATCTTGTGTGGGTTTGTCACCCATAATGATTCTGACCAGTGATTTGATATTGATTTAAATGTCACATAAGATTGCAAATTCGTCATCTCAGGTAAAATGAAGGACAAATATCTTAACACGGTTTTTTACAACTGGAGATCTCTCCTTGTATAGATACTAATTATATCTGGTACAGAAATAATTGAATTATTTATCCTTCGAAGAAGTAACAAAGAATAAGTAGATTTTAGAGAGTTCTTCATAGTCATCTGGGGATCTAGGATGTGAAGATGTTCTTTTCATTAATAAAGGTCTCTATGACCATTTGTAAAGTACAAAACACTGTTTCAGGGATAAACACAAATTAGTATGTTGATCCACACCATCAGGATGCATATGAAAAGAAAGATTTGTTTGTTTGTTTTGTTGGAACATACTAAATTAGAATGATTTGGGCTGAGTGGCATAAGAAGTCACCTCTTCCAAATCGCTTCCTCTGAAAATAATTACTGTATTCAGTTCAGTTTGAATATCTGAGTCAAATTGTCCTATTTGTCCACACTTCTGGCTGGAGAATATATACTTATCCCATGGAGAAATGGAGGGAGACTTACTAGAGGAGTGCGGCGAGGTCTACCTCAAGACATGGTATAACCAAAATCTAGCTGGAGTCTGCTGTGCTTCCTTGGCCTGAGCTGCACTAGAGGACACCTAGGTCCTCCTGGTCTGGGAAAGAAGAACACATTTGCCCAGACATGATCAAGGAAGAATCTCGAGTTTCCATATGTCATAGAAGCTTTTATAGATGCTTCACAGACGCTTTTTATTTTTATTATTTTATTCTAATCCAACTTCGATTGCCTACCTCCAACAAAGCATTCTTTCATTCTGCTAGAACAATTTAGCTGTTTTGCTATTCTCTTCCATGAAGTATTTGCCATATTGTTTGAAATTGCCTTCCTGCTCCAAGTTTCCTTCTCCAGTCTCTCTGGTTAAGATTACAACTTATTCAGCAGTCTACGTTTAGCATTTAGAAGGATCTGTCAAATAATTGACCTTAATAAGTGAAAATAAATTAAGTGAAAAAAATAAATTAATTAAATATTTGTAGGACAATTTCAAATTTTAGTAAAATTTTCGAAAGGGTAAAGTTATGTCTCCACAATATGACTGATGAGTGCAGAAATGAATTCTTGAAGTTTTACAAGCATTTCTGTACTTACCATATCATTCTTTATAATAAAAACCTGTAGCTAACTGGAGAACTGTTGAGCAAATTTGGACTCCCCATGCCCCCAAACACTGAAGAACGTTGGAAAACAATAAATTGAATATTTATTAATTAAAATAATATGCTATGCTTATGCTAAAATAAAAAGAGCAAGTTGCAGATTACTGTGAAGAATGATTCCATTTTTATTAAAAATCAAAATGTCCAATTGCAAGTACACAATGAGTTGAAGATGGAAAATAAGAGAGCAAAAAACAACTGTTAAAAAGACAGGAATCTATAGCCATTTGAGAAAAGGTGGCATCTGAGAACGAGTTGGGTCAGAAGCCCTTTGCTTATTTCTTGGCATCTTACTCCACCTCCTTTCCAGAAAGCCCAAATACAGCAGTCTATTTTCTTATTCATATATTTCAAGTAATTTAAACAAAAAATTTAATAGAAATCTCCTAAAAACTTTAACTATCATATTGTTGGGACTGAATTAAAGATAGTTCATCTTATTACTTAGCTCATTACATTTTTGCTTTTCCTCAGATAATTTTATATATTAAAGTTATGCCAGAAGTTTTTTGGCAAAGCTTGGGAATACAATAAGGATGATTGCTAGATTTGAATATTGCAATTTATATGGCTCTTCGCTTTTGTTTTCAAAGTATATGGATTTTTATACAGGTCATAAATTTGTATTTTGTTGTCACCTGTGTGTTTCTGACACCAGAATCAAAATGAGCATAATGAAGAAACACTGTGTATCTTCTATACAAATCACCCAAAGCTGTTTCTCTATTACAGTGATGTCACATATTTTAATAGTGTGGCTACTCATTTTGTTTATTCCCACTGTGCCTGGCTTTGTATTAGGCACACACAGCTTTATCAGATGTTTAGTAGACATCAGAGCCATGAATAAATATAAATTAAAATAACAAAACCAATCAAAAGGCAAAGGGACATTTAATTCTCCTAGAGTTTTTTTTGAAACAAAATTTTATAGATGGAGAAAAATATGCATTTTGTAGTTGAAATCCTTATGCATAGGATGTGGTGATACATATTTCTTTAAGGTTGCCTTTGTCTATTAGCAACCTACCAAGTGGCTGCAACTGTGGAAAAATATTTAGTTCTTACTTTTTATTTTAAAGAGAATAAAACAGAAAAAAGGAAATCAGAACAGAACAATGCAAGCAACATAGAACTTCAAAACAAGACAGCAGGAAATCAATAATTTTTACCATAATGTGTCTCATTTTCTTCAAAATCACAGCCCCTACAATCTCACACAATAAAGTCACTTATCTTGTTTTGAAGTCTCATAATTCTTTCATTCTTTTGTTTTGATTGGTTTTATTCTATTTGGTTTTGTTTGATTTCATTGTGTATAATAGTTACTTCTTTAAATGTTTTAGCCAGTGCAAGATTTCTTTACATGGTAACAAATAGCAAACATTTCTACACAGTTTATACCCTTTTGTGGGAGTGAAATCTCCTATTTAGTCAACATTTAGTGGATGTTATTTTTCTAATTTGCTAACATAACTAAGATGTCTTAACTTTTAATCAAATTATCTTTTTACCACAGCATGAATACTTTTAAAATGCATAGATTCATATTTCTTAGCCTACTCAACTGTTCAAAAACAGCTCTTCTTTAAATTGTGAGTTTAGTCAACTTTCTTGATTATCATGTTCTGATCTAAGTCAGTGCTGAAACAACTCACCCTTCTAAAGTTATTCAGTTATACATTCATTATTAATCCATGGAAAGCATTAGAATGTTTATTTTTGCCAAACCTTTTTGACTTTTGATTTTTTACTCTTCTATCTTAATAAATATCTCCACTTGTTAAAATTTACATATTTTATAAAATCCAGTCAAATGTCACTTCTCCTTTAAGAAAAGTTGATTCTTTTATTGAGAAATGATGTTTCCTTCTTTTGAAATTCATAATATAATATTTTTGTAATTGCATATGATTTTCTATTTTGTAATCTATTTTCTCCTATTTTTTGATTCCTTTATTATTTATTTGACACTCATTAGAATATTCAATAGGTATTAAATGCATTCTACATAGGAGATACTATTTATAGCACTACAGAAGTCATAGCAAGCGTGAATGCCTTTGTGTTTAAGCAGGTTACCATCTGGGGTTTCCATTTAGTGCTTTCCAAATTAAGTTAAAATGCCTCTGCTCTTACAATATTAAGATAAAGCGACACTGAGTAAAAAGACTTAGTCATACTTATTATGGGATACTCCGTTGCTCATCAAAGAATGCTGTACATAATAAGTTCAGAATATTTCTGTGATGAAAGGATAATTTATATTTATATATTTTTTCTGACCTACCAAATAAATTGTGATAAATTCCATCTTCTGTCATAAGTGCAACTACATAATATGTACATTATTGTATATATATATATATATATATATATATATAGTAGTTACTTATGACATTACTGAGGCAGAATACCTGATACCTAAGGTTAAAAGAGAAGAGGCTTAGTTGGCTCACAGTTTTTGGAGGTTTCCATCCATAGCTGGCTGGCTCCAAGGCAAGGTGGCCAGTCAGAAAGGCATCACAGAGGATAAACAGATCTCAGCAGGCAGAAGGCAGCAAGCAGCACCCTTCTAAACAATAAGAAACAAGCAAGGACAACAGCAGCCCTCTTTCTTTCTCTCATGTTCCATTCAAGCTGCTGCTCTTAGGGCAGGTAGCACTCTCACCCTTGAATCCTAGCCCTGCACCATGAATGACTCCCAGCATCACATCCTTTGTCCAAGTATCAGTATCCTAGACCCAGCACCTCTGAAAAGTTCCATTAATGACTGCAAGATGCTTTGGGAGGCATCTAGACACAAGCCATAGAAATTATTAATTATACTTTAGGTATCTTACTTAATGCCCATTAAATTTACCAAAAATATAGAAAATTTCCAAAGGTTATTTTTATATGGTAAAACATGAAAAATCTACAATTAAATGTTCAAGAACAAGAAGTAGTACAAGTCAAACACTATCATCATCTGTAAAAGGTTACAATAATGACAAATTTTTAAGAATTAACCTCAATGACACATATAACATAGAATGTATACTAATTTATCATAAAATGGATGAAATATCAGTAAATATTTCTGAAATCGATATTCAGTGTGATAAGATACCACTAGTCCTTATTGGTATTATTCTAGTTTTAATGACTATAATGAAAAATCTCAAGAATATTAGTCATATAAGTGTAATTCTAATTTTTTTTGTACTGAGAATCAAACTCAAGACTGTAGGCTTGCCTGACAGATGCTGTGCCCCTGTGTTATATCCCCGGCAATACTAATTGTTTGAGATTAGAGACTATGATTTTTCTTCTACATGACCCAGAGATTTCATGATCATGTAGTTTCTTGATTCCTGGCATCTGTTTATCCATGTCCTTCATTTTTTTTTAATTATTTTAAAGAGTAAAAAGAAATAACAGAAAAATCAAGAAGAAAACAAATGAAAACAACAAAAGCAAAACAACAACATGAACAAACAACAACAAGAGCTATGTAGTTTTTCAAAACAAGATGTCAGGAACTCAGCAATGCTTGTTATATTGCATATTGCCATCTCCAAACAGTTGCTCAGGTTACCAGATGCAGGAATAAAACAAAACAGTAAAATAGAACAAAATATTGGATTTCAAAAACAAGACAGAAGGAAATACCCCACAGTTGCTAAATGCATGTTGTTATCCTCCAAAGAGTTGCTCAGATTACCAGCTTTAGGCCTGCAAGGTCTGTCAAACAATACAAGCATTTTTTTTTTTTTTTACTTCAGTTGCTATCATCTCAGCCTGACTTCCTCCAAGTCAGCCCATTGCTTACTGGGGTGTGTGCGGTGGAGGTGGACGTTTCTCTTCTTGTCTCCCAGCCCATGCACTGGTTGGCTCATGAGAAGGCCTGGTTTGGCTTCTTGATTATCTTCCAGTTCCCTATGGCAGCTGCCTCGGCTCATGGGGAGGCATGATTTTTCAACATCTCCTTTGATCAACCTTTAAATGATCATCACAAGCAAAACGTGTTCACAATTCTGTACTAGACATTTTGTCTTCTGACTCAATTTCTATAACAGTAATCATAATTACCTCCTTAACTGTAAATATAAGTCCATACCTCCACATCTGCCATATTTCTAGCTTTACCATTGGTTTAATTTTGAGATCCAATCCATATTGCACATGATATAAGGAATAATTAAAAAGAAAAATTTTGAAGATTATTTCCCAATGATTTCTGAGGCTTGTTGTGGAAGACGTACTATTTGCACTGAGTCTGAGAATGTTGTGCAACTTTTTGCAATGTGTTATTTTTTCCTTCAAATGGTACTGTGAGAGCAGAATCTTAGTAAGGTATATTTTGCCATACAGTTTTGGCTGCTTTGGCTGAAAAGAAAAAGGCTCAATTTTGTGACTCAGGTGTAGACTAGTCAGGTTCAACAAAGTAAACAGACATCATTTTGGACAGAAGACTGAATGGATATATTTTTCTGGTATGAATCTTACAGAAAAATAGTAATCACTGTTGTAGCTGATAATTTTTTTCTAAGCAAAACATTTGAGCTGCCACTTCCTGGCATGGAGAAACTGCAGATAAAGTAGCTATTCTAAAACTGTGATTTCTATTTGGCTTAAATTTCAGGTGTCTATGAAATATCCCAAAGAATATATATGAGCCCAAGTTGAAGAAATACATTTAAATTAATGGCACTAGTCTGTGAATCATCAAATGGGGTTAAAGCCATGAGATACAGTTAAATCCCAGGAAGACTGGTTCTGACTTTTTTTGTCTGTAACATCTCTCTGAATTTAAATCAATCTGTGCTTGTACCACCTAAGCCAGTGCAATCTGGATTAAGGTTAATTTGATTCCTTTCACATACACTCCAGGTTGAATGCCATCATTCTGTATGGCAAACATGTGCTACTAAAAATTTTTAAAAGTAAACAAGGTCTAGAGAAAATGCTCCAAGTTAAGTAGATGAGTACATATGTCTCCTTTCTTAGACTTAAATATCTTTGAATCTCTACATCACATTATTCAACAATTTCTGTGTTATCTGTACCTATCTCTTGAAAATATCAAATGCCTCATCAGTGTTGAGATAAACTGAACTGGAAAGTGTTTCTATAGTAAATACAGTTGATTCCCATCAAAATCTCTTTTGTGGGCTGCAGTAGTCCAACCCTTAGCTGTTTAATGTGGACTGCTAATGGATTCCTCTGCAGAAGTTGGCTGATGGAAACTACTTCCAGGGAGACACGGTTACACTCTGTTCCTTCCTAAGGACCACTGTTAGCACGTCTCTAACTTGGAAGCCATAACAACCTAGCATGTTTAACCCTGTAGTGCAATTCATGTAATAAGAGCATTAAACCCGAACTATCCTTCTGCTGAACCTACGACTTCACATAGCTGTCTGCTCTGCCCCATCCCTCAGATTTCTCTTGAAGCCTTCCTTACAAGTCATTTTCACAAATTGTTCTGATATAGTTCCTTTGCCTGAAACCAAGTCTAATAATATGATATACCCAAATTTAAGGTAATAGACCAAAATGGAAACATATGGCACCCAAATCATTTTTCTAATGTAAATGAATTTTCTAAGAGATCTGTATTTTCTAGTTTTAGAAATGGAATGGAATGGAATGGAATGGAATGGAATGGAATGGAGAAGAAATTCTACTCTACTTATTCCAGGCTTCCTGGAACACTAGGTCATCAGTTTTTGTTTTTGTTTCTGTTTTACCATTCCACGTACTACCAAATTTCATGAGTTTCTTTCTTTTTTTTTTTTAACCAAAAAAAGGAAGTCACTTTTAGGTTAATGTACAGACATATAAAAATTTATAAATTATAGCAAACTTACTACACAGAGCATTAAGTTCAGGGAATTTGTGCCATGCTTTACAGCCTCTGATGATTGGTTAAACACTTACTCTGCTGTTTAATAAATGTGCGTTCTGGCAAACAAGGTCCACATTCCAAGCCTTGCCTCTGCAGCGCTGTGTTCGCCTTCTCTTTCCCTCAGTGAACAGTGGATCGACATGGCCCATCTTTCACGCATGTAATGAGCGTCCCATGTGTCACACTGCTTATCCTGCAAGGAAAACATTGGGATCGGGTCCCTCTCTGTGGGAAGGAAAGAAAAGAGAATGAGGAACTGAGAGGGAGATGGAGTAGATGGGAAATGTTGGCAGGAATGGGGGAAGGCTGAGAACGAATAGTGCCAGGAAATCTGATTTCTGAGGAAACTGAGACACAGCATCTAACTGATAGCCTACAGAAAATGCCTTTCCTTGTCTGGGGAGTCCCGCTCTGCTTCGGAGAATGACAGACACTGGAAAATAGCTTCCTTGCCATGTTCCTATGCCATTTTTTTAACTCACATGAAGGAAAACTGAAGGAGGCAGCCCGTGTCGTGAGGAGACCTGGTGTGGACACAGCTCTCCGTGGGCTGAACGCTGCAGAGAAAGGCCTGCTTGGCAAGCACAGCAGCACCAGCGATTCTGCACACGGCTCCTCCGGCGCTGCCCCTGGTGTGGCACTGTGACGCGGCTGGTGAGAGCGCTTGGCTTTCCTTCCTTAGTGCTTTTTAGTCTCTGCCCTGCTAATGTAAAGGCAAATCTATTTTTATCCTCTTAGCTGTCTGTGGAATGACACCAGGCTCACCTTTCAGTACAACTAAAGATCTTGTATTTCTCAGAATTGTGGCTTTCCTCTTTTTTGGGCCCATCCACACAGCACAAAGAGATAATCACAATAATCATATACTCCATTAATGGCAGTGGAAGTTTATTGGCATTTCCCCGTTAGGTGGGTGAAGCCAAAGCGAGGCTCTTGGACTACTGCAGAGCCACACTGTGGTCCCTGCACACATCTGCTTGTTACACCCCATGGTCACCTGCCCATTATTCATTCTCTCTGCCCAGAAGATAAAATAACAAGCTTTTTATCCAATTGCTGTGCACACTGGTACTCCAAAGGTGACATGCTGAGAAAATGTGGCCTCTTCCAAGCTGCGTGTTAGAAATTTCAGGAATAGTTCCCAGGTCTTTCAAAATTTCACTCTTTCTAATAAGGCAGTCGAGGGATATGGAAAAAAGCAAAGCACTACATCACCCTGGGGACCAGTACGTTTCCTCACATGTGTAACATGTACTTGGATTGCTCGTCTTCTTTGAATAGTCGGTGTCTCAGAAATACAACATGTGGCAGTTTAAAGAACATTCCAAGCATGATTTCCATATGGATTATTTCTTGTCTAGGAACATCTTTAGGAATCTGCGGTAATAGTATAGGAAGATAACTGAAAACCTTTTCCTCCACTAATTCTGTAGATGACCTAATTAGACAGGTCCCGTCAACCCTTACAGTTTCTACATTTTTTAAAAAAGAACTGAATGTACCACTGAATCCTCTTAATCCCAGCAGGGATATGGGTTGGCCATGTTAAGTTTGGGGTGTATATATATACATACATAGTAACTTTGGAGTATCCAGGGTCAAACTACATTTTTTCCATCTCAACTTCTTCTGACTGGTTCTCAATTTCCTTTAAAAAGAAAACAAGTATTCATGAAGGTAGAAAATGTGGCCAGGATTATGTGGAGGTAGGGTGTATGTTCAGTACTCTTTAATAATATTGACTTAGCCTCTAAAATGTTTGAGGCACTGTTTCAACTCTTTAATATCTATTGACTTAATCCTTTACCATCACATGTCAAGTTGACTGGATTAAGAAACATTTAAAAGTTTACTACAGCACACTGCTGAGTATGTAGTGAGGGTTTGCTGCACATGAGTAACCTGTAGGCCGCAAACTGAAAACGTAGACTCCAGATTCATTGTGGTTGGCTCCAAAACATAGGCTTATAGCTCAGATGAAGGAAAGGGAAGCTGGCATGTGCTCAACAAGCTCCAGTCTGCTTAAGCAGGTACATATTTTGCTACCACTATTGTCTGTGACTATCGGACCTCAGTTTTTTCACTGTTAAGTGCAGATTCATACCACCCACTATCCAGGGAACTTCAAAATTATCAGTCTCAGCCTGGCACTGGATCCTCATTCTATCTTATTCTACAGCTTCTGGTTTTGTGAAATACATCCTTTGGCTCTGCAGAACACGCACGCAGCCAGTAGACTCTGCATCCTCTGATCCGTAAGCTCAGAGGGGAATACCTATTTATCTATCTATCCATCTACCTGTATCTATCTATGTTCTTTAAGAAGGACTATTTTTATCCACTCATACATGTGATGGTGGCACCAAAAGAGAATAAGTTACTGGCTCATGAACACACTGACAGCAAGTGGCAGAATGAAGTTGAAATCCAGAAAAGCTTAAACTTGGTGAAGAGCTACTAAATAGAGATAAAAGTTTCATTCTTCTAAGAAAGTAGACATTTCTTTCAAACTTTATCTTTTACCATAAAAATGCATACAGATATTACATGTGACTAATTTTATTTTAATTTAACATGTAGTTTATTTCTTACCTGAATTTTTGGTTGATTGTTAAAACACCACTGTCTTTGTTTCCAAAACTTGGAGGAGGGAAAAATATGCATACTGCAGGTCGAATTTTATGATCATCAAAGTCACGAATGCATAAATTTCATGTGGATAATAAGTGAAAGCTGGTGATGAACAATATGTATATAAATTCTGTGATTCTCCATTGTACCTTCACAAGAATTGGGTCTAACTTGTATGAAAAAGTAAAACATGGTTGTTCACCTATTACAATCGTTCTTTTGGCTGTGAAGTCTGTAGTATGGAAAATACATCCTTTCTTAGTCAACTTCTGGATCATGCTCCACGTTTTTACCCAATTTTAGTGGTACTGCACCCCTAAAACCTACACCCAGTGCCCAGGTTCCACCAATTCCTGGCTAAATCCTTGTGTTCAGGGAATTTTTATACTTCTGTTGCTTGGTTAATTGCCCTTCTCCCTTAGATTTCAACCTAAACATTGTTCCCATTGAAACATCATTAATTTTCTAAATCAAAATGAGGTATCTTTCCTCTGTTCCCATTGTAATAGTTGAAACTATTGATGTGAGTTCTCTATAATACTTACTTTTTGAGAGAAAAGTGCAACATCATATTAGCTTTTGTATTCTCAGTGTTTAGACCCACATCTTGAATGTTCAAACTAAAATATAATTGTTAAATTTTCCCCACTTTCCCTACTGATAATGGGAGTTTAGAAGTGGATGTTGGTCCAGTGAGTTTTGTCATTTTCTTCTCCATGTTTGTTATCTTGGGGACACTGTACCCAATACTCTCAACATTGAGAGCAGAGGTTGATTTTGGCCCAGAGTTTCAGTCCAGAATCAGCTGGCTTCAAAGAGGATGGCACGGTACAGTGCCATCACAGAGAAGAGCTGCTTAGGGCATGGTAGCCAATAAACACAGAGTATCCGGGGGAGATGAAGAGGAAGAAAAACCCTTCCAGGCCCTGACCTCAGTTACCTGTAACACCAGATCCTACCTCTTCATGGAAACTCAGCGATGTTTCCATATCCAATCACCTTCCAGAACCCTTGCCCACAAGTTCATAAGGCTGGACAGGACCTCTAGGCATAAACCATAAAAATCAGCAACTCCAAGTTCTTTTGCTAATGTAAAACTGACCACACTTGTTAAAGACATAGGCTTATAGTTGTTTCCAGGAATATTTTGCCTTTATACCTACTTTTTATTCTCTTCACTCTTGTCATGTCTTCCTCCTCTGAAGGTGACCCTTTGATCAGATTACTGCTCTTTCTGTGGCATCTGAGTAAGAAAGTAATGTGGATGACAGTTTAGTAAGTCAAGCAAGGTCCCACTTTGTTTCAAGGAATATTCTATTACTTTTATAGTGCATTTTCAACTATGTAATTTGTTTCCAGCTTTAGCTGATTTCTTGGTGTATACTTATAATATATTGTAAATGGATAGCACTTATTTACTTAGAATATAATTAGTTCTTTCTTTTTTTCCTTTTTTGGTGATTTCTCCATCATTTTCTGTACTGTACCATCTAATTTCCCTCAAGGAAAGAGCACTGTCGGTATCCTAGTTCATTTTGATTTGTACTGCATTTTATATACAGAAAGAAACAAGTAGGGTTTGATAAATATGTGATTGGCTAAACAGTTAGTTTGACAAAAGTAGTTTGCTGCTTTTTTTTCAGAAAGCAGAGAAAATGCAATTTGTATAGAAAAAAGGTATCATTCCTCCCATAATTTTGCATATCAGAGTAATAGAAAGGGTAAATAGCACACTCAATTTGAGAATAACTTAATAAAATCAATATTTTAAAAAGTGCACTTGTAACTAGAATGTAGGGTTAGTGTCTTCCTCTAGGGCTAGTAGAAGTGGGGCACTAAGAGAGAAAGATAACAGGAACCTAAAGACAGACTTCAAGAGGTGTGTGTGATTTTCAGCAAAAGATCTATGGAGAACAGGTTTGATCACTCTTCTCTCTTGTTTTAGTCTCAAGATGGACCCTAGAAAATCCAAACTGAACTCGATTCTAGTTCATCCAGGTCATTCTGCCAGGTCTGCCTCTTGAGGCACCGAGGTTGTCAGGAAAGGTTGAAAGGCAGAGGTGAGTCCCAGAAAGGAGTTTGCCAGCACGGTCTAATTTTCAGTGAAGCCTCCAACCTATGACTGTGAAATAACAAGAAAGGGTCCTAATTAGCTTAAGACTATGCTGTCATTCACTCGGCCCCAAGCCTTTTGGCAAAGTCAGTGGCTCTGCCTCTCTGCTAGACGCGTACATCTTACGTCTTCTAAAGATGACAGCTCCCATATGTGTATTTCCAAAGGCTTTCTGCTGCCACACAACCACTTACTTATCACTTATTACAAACTTTCTATACTTGAGGAAGACATCTTGTCCCCTTTTCCTAACAGTAGAATTTTTATGTCTATAGCACCCGTAAGTACTGGTTTCTCTGAAGAGATGAATTACTGAATAAACCTGTTTTCACTTCTGGTCAGTAGACTGAAATTGTCATGTGCAAAGGGTTTATGTTAGCATATATACTTTCATGTTTAACTTTATCTCAGTAACATGTCAATAAATCTTTTCCAAATAAAAATGAATAGGAAATGTTCTCACTGCTTTTTCCTCATCTCTTGGAAATTTAAAGAATTTACCTTAATATAAGAACTGTTTTCAAACGTAACAAACTCATTATTTAACTCTCAAACTATTTATTGATAAAATTTCAGCCAGAGTAATGATTTCCTGTAGAGCCAAAAACTTACTAGGAGATACAATGCCAAGGTACCAAGGATGAGTGAAAGAAGAAGGGAAATTAAACACAGAATGTATAAGACAAAGTTCCCAAAGCTCCACAAGAATAAATAGCCATGAATCCATCATAAGAACTTATATAAAATAACTTCTTCAGAATCATGTGGTCTTAAAAGAATTGCCTGGAGAAAGAAAGAAAAGAATTTATCTGTGGATTTCTTGATTTATTTTCTTTTTTCTTGACAACCAGCAATTAACATCTGCCAATTTCCAGGCTGCATGCCTCAGACACTCTGGTAAGTCATTCTGGAAGTTATAACCCATAATGCTTTATGTAATGGCAAAGTATAGAAGAAGCCAGATCCTCTTTAGAGATTGTGTTGAGCCTGGACTACTAAATAATTGAAACTCTAAACATGTTGTAAGCCAGGGAAGCCACACTAGATTCTGAATTTAATTTTCATGGTGGTAAAGTCAGGTGTCAATATCAGGTGAGGTAACATTGCATGGTAAAATGGTTTAAGGCCATTTCTATATCTACTTATCAATTAACTGTGGGAACATCACAAAATGAATTCAGGGAATATCATAAATTGTCATATCAGTATACATATTTCCATAATACTTGGCTTGGGATATGGCAAATAATTAATAACCAATCGCCAAACAGCATGCTATTCTCAAAATGTGAGCACTCCTTCAGGGAGGTGGATTATACCAACAGCTAAAGTCATTTGGAGCCACAACTTTATACATCTTTCTTCAAACTCCTCTTTTCCACAACATGCAGCCCATCTGCAGTCATTTGACAGAAATCTATGTGTAGTTTTGGACCAATCTGTGCTGACATAAGAATAACCAATACAATCAATATTATCTTCAATAGTAATCTGTTAAAAGAAAATGGTTTTTCACTTACCTTTATATTAAAGTAGATATTAGTGCCCTGTCAAGAGAAAGACCAAATGCAACATATACAAGAGGCAAATTGACCAGCCCAAAATAATTTTTCCCTACTTGCTATTGAATCTAGGGTCTTTGAACTGAGCTACTTCTCCAGCCCTTTTAAAACAAGTTTTTCTGTCAAGACAAGCTAGGCTCAACCTTGTGATTCTCTGGCCTCTGCCTGTCCATGTTTCAGCACAAAGTGCTAATGCAGTAACACTGACTAAAGTAGTTTTTGTTCATTTCTCTGTGGAAGTCTTCTAATATTACACAAAACCATAAACACAGTTCAATATAATTATTCTTGTATTTATGAAACACTTAACTTTGTGAATAATTGTGTTATTAAAAGTGTAAGATAGTTTTTCCATTTACAATTTCCTAAAAAGTAGAAAACATTCCTGACTGTGTTTGTATTTTCAAGAATTCCTTTTGTATAAATGCAATGAAATGCTTTATGATTTTTTAAAATTTTATGTATCGGTATAGTAGTTCTATTTGTATAGTACTTCTATTTGGATATATATTATGCCATAACAAGTTACTGAGAAAACGTACCTCATTCTATTTCTCTTTTTGCTGCAAATTTGTTTATTGAAACAAATCCAGTTCAAGCAAAGTGGAAGCAACACCCTGGCTCTACCAAAGCCTCTGTGAAACCATCCTTGCATTCCTGGGATGAAACCTGAACATGATGTCTGTCAACGCTTTGTTGTAGTGTTTCTCGATATGTTTTTGGAAATTTGTCTATTTTCATTGAAAGTATGGGCCTGTAGTTTTATTTTCTAGTTGAGTCCTTTCCGCATTTTGGAATCAACGCAGTGGTAGTTTCTAAACTGATTTGGAAGCATTCCTCCCCTTCAATATCATTAAGGAGTTTGAGGTGATGAGGAAAAAAGGAGGAGAAATAAAAATAATTAATATGTGTTATATACATATTCCTTATGATGAATGCATTCATTATGTGCTACAAATATGTACTAATAATTTTTTTCAAATAAAAAAAACTATTAAAATGATGCCCACTGTTTTCCACAATACTCCATTTAAAGTCTGACATCTTATCTGAAAAATCAGACAAAGCTGATGGAATCGGTCATTCTGCTCTTAGAATATTTTCTTCAGTTGATTTCTAAGGTACAAGACATTGCTGTAATTTTGACTTTAAGAGGCATTCATTTTCCATCTCAGTGACAGTTTTGCTTCTCTAGCAACCTTCTAATAAGTATTTTCAGTTTTCTCAATGTTTTGCTATTTATATTCAAATATTTGGTAAGTGAGTTTAATCCCATTTATACAATACTATTCATATTCATGATTTTGAAATGTTGGTGACTTGTACATATCTTTACTCTGAACTGCACATATAAACAGAAATTATATATCCAAACACCTTTTAGCTATTCTTTTTCATATGTAAGAAGTGTCTCACATGTTCTCTGCACAGAGCAGAATTACTGCTCTCCAAATAAAACCTTCCTTCCGCAGGTCTCATTAATAACCCCAAATAGTCAAGCAGTTAGAGAGCTCCAGCACTGCTACTTGAAGTCTTTTCTTCTTCCAAACTTTTAACTGATAATATAAGTATTTATTAATTCATTGACCTTCATAAATATATATGCAGATACCATTTTCCTTACAACTGCTTTATTTGGTCCATGGTACTTTCCTTGAGCTCCTAATTTCTCCTGATTAAAGTACATTTTCTACACAACACTGTCATTTTTGTTCCTCGCATCCTTTTTCCCATTCCTATCATTCATTATCAGAACAGAATGGTGAAACATGATTCATGCCACCTGCATCTCTCTAACATCTTGGCAAAAGAATAAATCTTTATTTGTTCGTATTGCTCATGCCCTCCTAAATTTTCTAGGTTATCCCTCTTTTATCTAGAGACTTTAATTAACATAGAAGAAATTTAATTGCCTAAGTTTTGCATTTTAAATGTAATATATGACTACAGGACCAACTATAAAGCCCTTTCTAACTAGAAATTTTCTTAAGGGTGGCCAAGTGTTTTCTTGCTGAACATTTTAAGCACAAAACTAAACACATTTTGAACCTAATGTTTTGGTTACACTTTGTTCATTCTCTGTGTAAGTTCCAGAAAATTTGCATTTTAGTTAAATATGTGTGAATCAATTCAAATCAATGCAGTACAGAGCTTTATTTAAAGAAATTGTACAGCGCTCTTTACAAAGACATCTCCTAAGTGAGTCATCAATCCCTAAAACATCTTATTTTAAATTCTAGATTATGCATTAAATAGATTATGCTCTTATATGAAGAGCTCCTGAATCTCCAAAACTTTTTAGTTTAAAAATATTTTAATATGGTTCTTAGGAAGGAAGAGTCCAAGCAGACAATTAAGTAGGTTACATAATTGACACATTTCTCTCCTCCTTAGGGGTGAACTTATTGGTCTTATTCTAAGTTCTCCCCTCCATCACTAACTAGCATAACTGCATTTAAAAACACTGTCTCCGTTTTATATTTCTTTAATTGTGCATTTTATCATGAAGTAATGGGAGCATACAGAAAAGTATTATTTTTTTCTTTTTCAGTTTTTATATTATTAGTACCCATTGTTTCTCAATATTGGCAGTTTTGATTCTTTAGACTGAAATAATTTTTCATAGGTGACTGTCCTACTCATTTGAGGATGCTTTTCAGTGTCTCTAGCAGTTCTTCCTAGATTCTAGAAGCACATGACTCCCTAGTCATGATAAAAAAATATATCAAGATGTTACCTTATCTTTTCTGGGGAACAAAATGAACCCCAAATATCATCCACTTGACTGCTTCCAGGTATGTTATTATTTAACCCACATTTTTTAGTCTATCTGTCTTTCTGTTTATAAATCTATGGACTATTTATTTATTTATTTATTTATTATTGTTGGTTTTGCTGTGCAGTCCAGGTTGAGCAGGAACTCACTATGGAGCCCAGGCTGCTCTTGGGCTCCAGGCACCTCTCCTTCCTCAGCTTCCCGAGTGTGCTACACCAGCCAGCTTAGTGACTTTTAATTACAGCGTTATAATCACACCTGCACGCAGAGAATAAGGATTCCTACATATCACTGCAGAGCTAGACATGTTCCAAATTCCAATTGTTTTTAAATGCCACAATTCTGCCTGTCTTTTCCTTTTGTTCTCTGATTCCTTTCTTTTTCAATTTCTAGAAAGGTGGACATTAATGGTAGCAAGAAACACTGACAGATAAGTAGATATAGAGATCCTCATGCACATACGTGTCTTTGGAGAACTAGGAACACACACATATATATGCATGTATGAGTGTTTGTTTCAAGTGGGTGTGTTTGGACAGTTTCCTCTTTTTAATTGTTGAAATGCTTTTATTTATAAATTATAAATTATCAACTATTCTAACGTATTGTTCAAAGAAAAGGAAGACTCCTAAAAATGTTAGAACGCTTCCTTCTCCATGTTACTCACTGAATCTGGAACTGTGTGATTTTTGGTTCTTCCATTATGTCAAAACAACCATGAAAAGTTAATGTTCTGAATCAGTTCAGGACATCAACATAGATGAGACAGTGCAGCTAAGACACTCATGAAAGAAAACTTCCAGGACTGCTTCAGACCATAACAGGAAAAAGAGGATAGGCTGTGACAGAGCTGGCAATCTGGAAAATGGCTTTTTCTCCATTATTTACCCATGAGTCCCAACAAAAGCAGTTAATTTTAAATTTTAAAGTATATTGTCTAGCAATATACTTTCTCTGTCCTGTTTGTAGTAGTGAAGAGTTTAATGTCATAATTCGGTTCATAGGGCTCATGATCATTTGTCTTTCAATAAGATATGACAGAGTGACCCATAAAACAGATGATATTATGTTCACTGAACCCAATGATCAAAAATAGTTACACACTTTTGGTAGGACATTTTGCATATCAGCTAGTAGGAAGTAAACCACATAAACTCAGGGTCCTTTTGTTTCACTCCAATAGTCCAGTGTTAGCCTGCATATTGAGATATTCATTCTAAGTCAAATAGTTATTGTTGTAATTAGTTTCTCTTAATATTTAAAGAGAGCCAGAAATTATTGTAACATTTAGAGACAGTATTTCTCATCTAAGTATGTTCTACTGCCTCTATTTATTAGGTGAGCCAAATAGTTGTTAGGATTTCTTTTGCTTTGGTTTTGTTTATAGACTGAGAGGAGAAAAAGCTCAGAGATAGATGAGACTGCTGACTAAACTGCTTTCCCACTTAAGTTTTACAATCTGACAGATCCACTAGTACTTGAAGAGTCAGTGGGAGATAGGAATGCTGGTTGGAGCCTTTGGCAGGCTTTTATAGGTGAAATGCAGTTCAAACTTTTGGATTTTGGGGCCCAAGGCCTTGCCATCAAATGTAGATAATATCTCTCATTTAGAGATACAGCTCTTAGTCACTTCTAGACCTTAACAACTGAACTCTTAGCTATAGGCTGCCAAGTTACCATTCCACCAGAGTTGCCTATCAGGAACTTGCTGCTATCTGTCCCGCCAACCTGTACATTTGGGTGAATGCAGTACCAGCACTCCATCATCAAATACTTGCAATAAAAGCAAGAAGTTGCTTCAAGCACAAGTAAGTTACATGAGCCTGCACAAAATCTCAGGACCTACATTCCTGCTCTCCCCAGCCTGCGCTGATGGCCTCACTGAGAGATCCCAGGGATCCGCTGAGAGAGGAAAAGAAGAAACTCAGACCTGGTTTGTACATGACTGCGGCTCATATGCAGGAACCACTTGAAAATGGATGGGTGAATTAAAACAGTATCTCTCTCAAACCTTCCTGAAAAAGAGTGTTCAAAAGATCGTCCATTGGGAAGAATAACTTTCCGTGACCTCTTCATAGAAAGAGATACCCCCAGTTATTCACTTCACACAGCCGAGGGGTTTCACTAATAATCTGAGTGGTTTTCCATGACTTAAAAGAAAGATGATTAGAAAACTGATGACAACAAAATTTGGAGAAAACATATGCTGGTAGACTTCTATGAATGGGTCAAAATCATGTAGATAAAGTTGTTTTGGGGGAGTGATTCCCAAAGGGTGCCCTCAAGGGAAAGAGGTTTTAACAATTAAGTGGATAGAATGACCCACTCTGTGGACACCGTTCAGCCTCTTGCTTTGTTCACCATGAACAAAGTGGCCATGTGAAAGGAAGGGTGACCACAAATGGGCTCAGCAGTATAGAGTTCTGGTCACAAGGAAACCCAGCTGTCACCCTTTCTGAATGCCCGATCTGCCAGGAGCAGAGTCCATTGCTAATGTGGTACCATTCTCCAGGGTGATGATCCAGCTACCTGGTGGCAGATTGCTGATATTGGACCACTTCCATCATGTAAGGGACACGATTTGTTCTCACTGAAATAGCAGTTTCTTTGAAAACATAGGTATGCTCCCTACGCTCAATCTTTATGAAATATCTACCATCTGTTGACATACATAATTCCTAATTTACCATCATGCTAGATAGCAAAACCTCACTTCCAATCAAGAAAGTGACATCGCAGGATAAGAAGTGTGGTCATTAGTCCATATTCATGGAATTCATTTTTACTGCGATGTTCTCCATATGCTAAGCAGCTGGCTGGATTGAATGGTAGAACGACCTTTTGAAAGTGTAGTGATGGTGGCATTTCTCTGGGAATATGTTACAGGGACAGGCAGTTGTTCTCCAGAAGGTTCTCTTGTGCATCAAATCATCACCTGACATATGCTCCTGTTTGTGTGATGACCAGAACATCACACAATCTGATGACCAGAACATCAGGAATCGAAGAGTAAAATACGGAGTTACCCTCTTTAGTTATCCCTGTGGACCAGCAAGGAAGCCTGGTTTCCTGCTCTCTGGACTCTATGGCCTGCTGGCTTAGAGGTCTTTGTTGCAGAGGTTCAAATGCTTCCCCTGCAATGAACAACAATGATTCCACTGAATTGGAAGTCAAGACGGTCGCACAGGTATTTCAGGGCCTTCCTGTGACGAAGTCAGCAGGCAAAGATGGGAGTCACAGTATTCATTGAAACAATCAAACTGATTATAACCAAAGGGGGAAATGAACAAGTACTTCACAATGCAAATAAGAAATAGGATGTATGAAATACAAAAGATCTCTTAGAATATCTGTTACAGTTTCCCTGACCTTGAATAAGATAATTAGAAAAACAACACAATCCAGACAAGATTTCAAATAAATCAGACCTTTCACAAAAAGGTTTGTATCACCCTGCTAGATAAAGCACACAACAAGCTGAGGGGCTGACTGAAAGAGTGCAGAGTGGGTAGTAGAAGAAAAGAATTAAAAATGACTACATAACCAGCTAGAGTAATGAGACATGATGGATATAAATGTTTTCTTCTTATATTGTGATGAATATATTTGGGTGCATATGGACATTTGTCAGGCAGATATCTTTGGTTTCTTCCTTTCTTTTACTATTATCATGTAAAATAAACAGTATTTATATCATATATGTATTTAAGTACTGTTAATTTCCATGTACACTTAAATTTACAGGACATCCAAAGAAGAGTAAACAGCAGACGCTACCTATTCTTCTAGAAAATGGGTTTGTGGGTCTTGGTTGTATGCAGCATACTGTCTCACTATCTGCATTTAGAGGTTAAGTGAAATTTAAGGAGCTCTGTATGGCGACCAAGCCAACAAAGGGGAGACTCGTGCTGAGTACTAAGCTATAGAAACATGGCTGGGCTAAGGGTTGCCCAGATTCCTGGTAAAACAATTTCTGGATGTTCCTGTGACATTTTCCTAAGAATTTAGTGTTTCAATTCCAAGAATAAATAAAAATGGCTATCCCACACCTATGCAAATAAGCATTATCCATCATTTAGTTTAATAATATAAAAAAGTTTCTGTCCTTATATATCGGTGCAAATGGATCTCAAACCTTTGAACCTGGACTACATTTTACCACTGGAATATTTGAATCTGGAACTTGCAGAAAGCAGAGATTGGAAATTTATGGGTTATATAACTAAGTGAGCCAATTCCTATAATAAATCATTATATATATATATATATATATATATATATATATATATATATATCACATGACTTTATATTGTACAACACAGGATACAAAATGCAAAATGTCCCACTTTATGGAATGCTAGGTGATATTCAATAATGAGATCCCTCATTAAATTTTATAAAATTGCAGTACTGTAATTGTATTATTTTTCCCTTCAACTTACTATCTGGGACACAGCTATTAATAGAAACTTTGCTCATTTACTTCCCCTGGGGGAGATTTTATAGCAAAGCAGGTTAAATGCTCAACTCACTATCTTATTGACTAGTTTTTATAATACTCATTTCCACTGGCATCATCCAAGGACCTTGGTTTTCTTTATTCTCATTATTGTTCTATACACTCTTTCATTATTATTTTATACACTCTTTAATTTAAAGGTTGTTGATACATTTTTACATGTTACAGATACTAGGCTTTTGAATCCTTACATTTTCATATATTTTTCCAGTAGGATCTCTTAAAGTTGAAATTTTTTTTTAATTCTTAGGGAAAGGCACAAGAGTTTTTGAGAATTTTCTTGTTCATCCTACATTTTACCAAACATGGAGCCATCCATGTCCCTGGGAATAGAGGAGCATATATTCATACCGAAAATAAAGTACCAGTATTGCTTATGTCAGATACACAGCCTTGTCAGATACACAGAAGTCCTTGATCTGTAATCTTTCAACTTGCAATGTTTTGCCTTTACGGTGCTGCAAGAGCAATAAGTATTCTGCAGTATCTATAGTTCACATTTTGAATTTTGATCCTTTCTCAGGCTAGTGATGTGCAGTAGGATACTATTTCATGATGATGGGTTTTGGCAATGCGCCATAGGCCCCAGTCAACCATGATAGCATGAAGATAAACACCTGCTACAGCGTAGAGTACTATGTTGCCAAACTGTGGTTCAACAGGTTAGGACCCTTAAATGCATTTTTGTTTACAATATTTTCCATTGTAAAATGGGTTTATTAGGCTGTAAGTTCATTTCAAGTCAGGAAACATCTGTGTATCCATATTTATTTAGTTTTCCTCACCTACAATACGTACATGATCTGTGAGATTTATGTTACTTTTTAATGAAGATAATATAAAAAATATTCTGATTAATTTAAAGAGCCAACTATTGCTGGAATAGAATGTGAGAGCATGCACTTTGAAGTCCTTCAGCTGGTTTTGATTCTACTCCTTAGTTTACCAGCTTTGTTACCTTGAAAGCTATTTACTCTCTTTGAGCTGTTTTTTGCATCTTCAAATGGGAGTAAGATACTGGTTTTTAGATGTCTTGTTAAACTTATCAATGGATTTTACCTCTCTATTTAATGGTATGTTTTCTGGTGCATAGACAAATGATTTTAACAGTTATAATAATAACTATTATTATTATTAACCCCTTTGTGTTGGAAAAACCTATCATATCACTTAGAATATCATAGGTTAGCTATTTTGGTGGTGGACATAAAACTGACATAAAACTGTTTCTATCTCGGTATTATTTTTTGCTGTAATACAGAAACCAAAAATCTCTAAGATTACTATGGAAAGGACAAAAAGCTGAAGCCTAAGGAAATGCTATCTAAATTCTTTTCTTACTACTCACATCCTCTATTATCTTCTTTACCTTCCTTGTTCACTGCTGTGCAGTGAGCTGATAGTTTCAATGTTTCCTTCATAATAACTTCTCACTGGTCAGTGTACTGAATAATTCTTCCATTTAGCACCTACTCTGTTGGCTTGTTTTCCATCTCCCAGTGAAATGAAGATTCATCTTGAACTCCAGCAACCATATGGATTGTAAACCAGATGACTTGTCACAGGAATCTTTGGGGAGAATTGGAGTAGCTGTGATTTTTGAAGCTAAGACTATTATGCCAATTTAAATGGGTGAGATGACTTGCCTGTATTTGTGCTGAGGCCATCAACAAGAATACTTTAAATTTTTCTTGCAGGACTGAAAAACACTCTCTGGTTGAATGACACCTTTAGGAAAACCAATATCTCAGTTCAGAGATTTCATTGCCAAGGAAGAGAGAAAAAAGAAAAGCTTTCAAAAACAAAACAAAACAAACCTAACGCTATCTTTATGGAGGCTCAGCACATGCCTTGTTCTCAGCCTTGCACTAGCTAAGCAGATTTAATTGCCTTTTCATATGTCAAAATCAGCCTGTCCAGAGGGACACAGGAAGGGAAGCTGGTACAGGAACATTTTACGCTATATCTGCTCCTGGAGCAATGGTGCTTGTGTTTCCAGGGCTGTCAATTAAGCATATTTTTCCCCAGCACATATTCATTAAGACACAGTTGCCAACTTCATTGCCACTGAATTTTTTATTATATACATTAGTTCTGGTTGAAGGACAATTTAGGAATGCTTTTTATGGGGAATAAAGAGAACCTCTGGCTGGATGATTTTTCTATCTTTATTATATCATAGTAGCAGAGCAAAATGGCTTTGTGCCCTTCATGATGCTCTCTTATCTGCGTTTAACCTAGTCTGAGCCTTTGAATCTCTTCTTTGAGTAATGTCCTATTGCCACACAACCAGTTCAATGATATATCAAGTGTGTATTTATGGCCCTTGATTGAAGATGTGTTACTAAGGATCAGGTGGTGCAGCAAATGACAAAAGGGATTTTATAGTAAATATGATGTGCATATGCCAAAAGTCAGCCAAGCAACTGTGACTGGCTGGTTATGGGCTGAAACAGAGAGAGCCACACAGACAAAAACTGTTAGCAAAAAAGGTGGGAGAAAAAAAATCACGTCTACTAATAGAACAGGCACTGTTGAGACAGATTAACTTCCTGGCCCACCTCTATGGACTCTGTCCTCATCCTGAGAAAGTAGAGGGGAAAACACAGCTCTCTGATGAATGGTGACCCAATCTGAGGTGAAGAAAGCTACTCATCCTAAGACTGATGACTAAGAGGGCACAGAAGAGAACATATGTTGGAAATTACAGAGCGTGTTTAAATTCAGAGAATCCCAATTTCCTAAGTGGAAAATCAAATGATACACTCATAATCTGCCAATTACTTTATGGTAGTACTGACTGGGAACCCCATGGAGCTATCATTGGAAAGGAAAGCCAAGCTGTCTTGGCTTTCAATGTTATGTGAAACAATCTTATAGCCTGTAGGATGTTCTGTTTCCTCCTCTGAGTCATGATTGTTAGAGCAGATTTCATTCCAGATACAAGCACATGGGATATGTATGAGCTAGTGCTTTTTGGCACTACAATCAATGGAAAGGGAGGGAGAGAAAGAGGAATGAATGAAAAGGGGAAATAAGGTGTGATGTTCCCACATCAGACTTTGGCTTACCTCGCGGGGGATTCGGAGCAGAGAGTAATGCTTTTAGCTGCATAGCGCTGGATTAAGAGCTATGGATCTTTACCCCTTAGGAGAACTAGTCATCTGATGTATCAAAGATGTGGGGCCTTGGGTGAAACCACTGTTTAGCTAGGACTGTGTTCCAGGCAGGCTGGGAGCTTCAAGGTTAATTGTTCCCTGGAGATGTCAGGAGATTCTGGGTGCTACATCAGAGCTTCTGTCTACAACAGTAGACAGGATGACTATTTTCTTACAGCCATCTTCCAATAATTAAAGCTCATCAGCCTATTTCTTGGCATGTGGCTGGAGATGAGCTAATAAGAGCTAAAATTTCCCTTCTTTATCAAATTCAAGTAGGCCTTCAAAACTTTAGAAATTTGTGTGAAAGTTGTTTCTTTTTTATTAACTTTTAGTTTCTCAGAGTTCAAAAAGGTTTTTAAATGGTAACTGTATCATCTAATATTTACAGTAATTCTAATGTGGGTATTGTATGCATTACATTTTTATAAAAGAGCAAAGTGAGACTTATTGTCCTTTTTGAATGGGTCTCCTGATTTATGATTCCCATATTTTTCACTCTTTCTTCATATTGTCAACTAATATTATTCACATGAGAATCCAACACGGGCATGTTAGAGTGACAAAAGTCTTCTGTGATCTTTCCTAGAGGTTTTCACCTTTAATGGCTACACTCATCTTGGGTTTTAGAGTCCTATGCAATCAGTTAGAAATGAAAAAAACAAAGGGATGATTTTACAGAAGGGTTGTCACAGAACTGATGGAAATAACACACATGGTTTCTACCTGTATCTCATTAACTGTGTAGCAGTCTCACAACCATACTTTAATTCAAGTGTGACTGAGAAAAACAGTTTAGGCCCAGGCAGGAACAAATAAATGTTACATAAAAGGAAAAAGAGAAAAGTAACCATTATAAAAATCACTAGAAGATCGCCCCCCTTTCTGGCAATGATTTGAATTAACTAGTATTCCAATTTCATTAACTATTAACTGAAATATCCCTTTTGAGAGAGACCCTGAGGACCTTATAAAAGGCACCATAGGTACATCAAAAAGTAAGAGTACAATTTAGGTGGTGATAACTGAGGGAGACTTGGAGTTTAAATATAACACTGAATAGCAAAATAATCTTTCAATATCCAATTATAATCACATTGAGTAGGTATAAAATAAATGAAAAATATAACATAATGAAAACATCAGACAACAGAAATTGGCATATAAATGAACTAAATGTTGCAATTAGAAGAAAATACATTTAAAAGTTATTAATATTTCAAAAGACATAAAGCAGATGAATATTAAAAATAATGGATGCATAAGAACAAAGAATAGAATTTATAAACAAACAAAATTCTGTAGCCAATTTTTCACAAGATGTGTACTTAACTGGCTCCCACTTGCTAAGTGGGGGGACATGGGACAGGACAACATGAGATGTCTGATTCTCAGCCTGCCCACCAGCAGGATCACAGCCACCCTCCAGAGAGGGGAGGAGCTCCTTGTTCTCCCGGTACCCAGAGTGCAGGGTCCCGATGCACCAGGGTATCTCTCCTTCAGGCCACCGAAAGTCTGCCACACTCTCAGCTGCCCCCAGAGAGGGAAGGAGCTCCCCCATATGCAAAGATATGGACAACCATTTGGAAGAAAACAAGAAACAATATGACAGATAGTGAAGATCCCTGGTTGTATAGCTTTGAAATTTATGCTTTCTTAGGTCCCGTTCTGTTCTGGTTTGTTGTGTTTAACTTTACCCTCCTTAAAATAAAATTAAAAAAAAAAAAATATATATATATATATATATATATATATATATATATATATATATATATATGGAAAAGAAAGTGCTCTAAAGGATATAACTGAATGTATGTTTAAGTGTATAAGATAGATGACCACATTACTGTTTTTGTTAGATTGTTGAGCAGAACTGTTAATAGTCTCATTGTTTGAATGTCTACTTTATGTGCTTTAATTTTGTAACTTGAACAACTATTTCCAATGATGACAGTATGTAATGTATCAAGTGGCGATTTCTTAGTGTTTTTGTTTTTGTTTTGTTGTTGTTCTTGTGGTTCTTTTAGTTTTTGCCTTTGGAATTCTGTATTGTTGCTACCCTTTTTATGTTTTGTTTGGTTGTTTTCTTTTTTGCTTTTTCTCTTTAAATAAAATTTTTAAAAAATTAAAAAAACAAATCAAAATTCTGCATCTATGAAGGATAATCAGTGACAAGAAACTCACTGGATTGGATTTACACCAAATCAGAGGGAAAAAGTAAATCAGTAAATTTGAAGGTAAATCAACAGAAATTACTGAAACTGAAACAATAGAAAATAAAGTTGAAAGAAAATGAAAGAGACTTCCTAACTGGGGCATTGCCAAGTCAGAATATGTGCTGAGCGGCACCACGATTTCCCTTTGTGTGGTTCCGGTCACTTGTGTCCAGCAGCAATTTGAAAATAAGTGGAAAATCCTAGGAATAAACAATTCATACGTTTGAAATATCTTTTATTACATTAATTTTTTATTCAGGCTATCTTATTATTTAGTTATTGCTGGTAATCTCGTAAGGTACCTAATAAGTATTTAAATGTTATGATAGGCATCTATGTCTACAAAATATAATACAGTATAATTCATTGCTTCAGGTATCCGCTATGAATAAGGAGGGAAAACTATAAACAAGTACCAGAAGGAGATGACAGAGACAATAGAGCACAAAGTTATTTTAAATATTAATGGCTAGAAATATTTCAAAATTAGGGAAAGTCAGCAAATAGGAACCAATAGAAAACTACACACAATGGAAAACTTAATGTTTCTATTTAAAAAGTGTTTAGATCTTCACTCGATTTTTATTTTAGTTTAGTGCATGATGATGGACATAGGTCTAATTTTAGTCTTGGACATATGGAAAGCCAGTTTTTCCAGCACCATTTATTAAAGATGCTATCTTTCGTCCAGTGAAGGTGTTTGGCCCCATTGTCGGATAAAAGGTGGCTGAGTCTTTTTGGAGTTGTTTCTGCATCTTTTAATATGTTCCATTGATCCCCAGGGTTATTTTGCCAGTACCTTTTTATTTTTGTAACAGTAACTCCATAGTATAATTTCAAGCCAGTGATATGATGCCCCTTTTCTTGCCTTTGTTTCACAGAATTGCTTTTGCTATTGTAGGTGTTTTCTGGTTTCAAATGAATTTTAGGAAAGTTTTCTCTAGTTTTGTGATTTATGTTAATGGTATTTTCATTGGAGTTGCATTAAATCTGTATAACAATTTTGGGGCTATGGCAATGATTTACAAGCCCTACCCAAACCAGATTCACGTCAGTCCTCTAACCCTCACTTCAAGGAGAATATTCATTGCATCCCAGGTGCATACCTCCATACTTGTATGTCCAACCTCAAGACCTAATATCTCATGCGTTGCTATTCTCCTTAGTTTGCTTTGTCAAAGCTGTACTCTAGGCTTGCTCATGCATCTCCTTCGCCTCTTTGCACAAATATTAATGCCAGGGAGGATTCCCATCACACAACCATTAATAATTTCCATCTCTCTTCCATTCTCTCTTACTTTTCTTCTTTATTTTTTTTCAAAAGTGGTTATATGGAATTCTGTCACTTTCTAAAACTTCCCCATTTGCTTGTTTCCCACCAGACTTTAAGAAAGCAACGATTTCCATCTGTTTTCTGTGTAACACTTCCTCCCTTGTGTGGTACAACTAGGATACTGCTGGCCATACTCTTAGGATTGAACTCTTACTTTTGAAGGAAGAAAGTATGTTTCAGACTTTCTTCAAACACTGGTGTAAAATTCTATACCTTACAATGAATCTGCCGAAAGTATTGTCCTACACATTGGCAGATTTGTGACCCTGAAGGCCTGGCCTTGCTGGTGTTTGTGGCACAGTCTACCATGCCTCTTGGCCTGAGGAACCAGCATCTGCTGGACTTGCGTGTGCTGAAGCCTGTCCTTCAGAGAGTGTCTAACAAAAATTTCTGCAGGGAAGAAACTTCTTTTTCATTTGCTGTGGGGTAAATGCCCATGGCTGTGGGCCAGAAGTTGACAAGTTTTGGAGGAGATAATTCTTCCATCTTCTTTGATCAATCCTTGCAAACGCTGTTCTCCTTCCCCTGTGACATCCTTGAAATGTCTCTTTCTGAGGCTTTTTAGGATGCTAGAGGGCAAACAGATTTATTTCCTGGTGGTAACTCTTTTTCTATGTATTCTTAGATGCAGTATTTCTCCTCAGCTTCTTAAGTTAGAAATTCTTCAAGCTTTATATTCTAATGGTAAGATGTCAGCCTCCTTTTTGTTGTTGTGACTTCCCCTCGCCCTTTATCACTTCACTGGAGTCTTGGATGAACAGATGATAGCCACATGTGCCTAATCCATCATGTAAAGTGAGAGGCCCTTGTTGTAATATTTTTAATCAGTCAGAAACCAGTCCCAGGCTCATCCCTCACAGCTTTGAAGTCCAGCCAACAGGTAACATCATTTCCTTTCTTCTCCTCCCTTTATTTCCAGGACCAATTGTGTCACAAGCTCAAACAAAAAGTGTAAAGTGGAGGTTTTCACTCTGAGGGATAGTTTAGTGTTTTCCAAGAACTACAAAAATTTAAAGCAAGATAGAGTACTAACTTGTGTTCTTAAACTAGCTAGGTTCCTATTATTGGTATCTTAGCTGATATTTGATAATGAACTGTCCTATCAGAATTTAGGACAATATGTAATTCTGGATGATTAAGGACCCATTGGTGATATCAGGGAAACTGATCTGACACTCTGACTATGACATAGGATTATCTATGCTCACTTTGACCACAATTTGTTTGGATGAATTAAAATAAGTCTTGTGCTGATTAGAAACAAGATAGGATTTTTTTGATAAAATACAGAAAACGAGGGAAGCAACTCATAAAAATCTGAGAGAAAGAAGTCTGAGGAAAGAGTCTTTCAAGTGATCTCTAAATGACATACACATTGTTAGATAATAGACCAGAACATTTCGGCAAAATATTTTTCCTAGTAGGAGAGATTTCTATCCGATCGTATGTTAGTATTTGCATATGCTTATAATACAATTGAG
This sequence comes from Dolichotis patagonum, assembly GCA_004027295.1. Taxonomy (NCBI): domain Eukaryota; kingdom Metazoa; phylum Chordata; class Mammalia; order Rodentia; family Caviidae; genus Dolichotis; species Dolichotis patagonum. The sequence continues at coordinate 103,858 of PVJX010000469.1, read as the reverse complement.
AAATTAAGAAATTATCTTTGTAGGAAGTTTTCTGTGCCATTTATTTTACATATCTCTTTAGGTTAAAGGAATGGGAAAAAGAAGAATTATGATATATAATGTACAGGTACAATTTCCCTATGATGAGTATGACCATTACCTATATCTAAATTGTACCAACAAGCTTAATATTAAATAAAAAAAGAAGACAAGGGCCCACCTTGCTTCAGGCGCAAATACAAGGAAATCTCCAGTACTGAGCATAGCTAGAAATAGATTGAATTAAATGTTACTCATTCTGAGAAATCTTAGAAGTATTAAATGTCTTCTCCAGGCAGCAGAGTGTCTACCTATTCCATTCTGTCACCATCGCCAGGGCTTCAGTTTTGGGGAAGGAAAATCATGTTGAGTCTTGGGGCGGATTTCAAAACAGCTGCTGGGGCCAGGAATTTTGCTAAGTGATGTAATCGCCAGCCTGGCAAGCATAAGGTCATGAGTTTGATTTCCAGTACCAAAAAAAGACAAAACAAAAACAAACAACAAACAACAACAACAAAAACCCAGTTGCTTTTGTGGATGCAAAGAAAGTGAGGACCAAGTATCATAAAAGCATTGTGCACATTTCACCATAAGTTTGATACTTTTGTTTACCGTCTATTATTAACACTGTAGGCAGTTACGGCTGACTTAAGGCAAAGAAGAGAATTGGAAGTTTGTGAGTTACTAGTGATCAAGCATGAAATACAACTGAGAGTCCAAGCATTCAAAATTAGAGCAAGCTATTCAGTCTGCTTTCCTGTGATCTCCACAAGAAAGAAAAAGTTTCCTGGAAGATTCTGTGAATTTTACACCGAACGCTGGGGCTAAGCTGTAAACAGCCAAAGGCTATTTCTCGATAACACAGTAACAAAGTTAGAGGAAAAAGAATTAAGCATAGTCTGTGTGATCATCAGTACCAAACATGTGTTTCTTAATCTTTTTAATCTGCAAGTCACAATAGATTGTATTTTACATGGCAACCCAATGCGCGCACGCACACACAGACACACACACACACACAAACACACAGACACACAGACACACACACACACACAAACACACAGACACACACACACACACACACACAAACACACAGACACACACACACACACACACACACACACACACACAGCTCAAATAAATCACAAAGCTATAGTCATTCTTCATGATTTGTTCTATTCCACTCTAGCATATGCCATTTTTATAGCTGCTTTCTTCCTTCTTAGTAAATAGAATTCAGTCTTTTCAATTAATTTGAAAGCTCCACCAAAAGACCTATCAGCTCATGTTTATGAATTTAATCCAAGTATTAAACACACTAGATAAAACATGGAAAAACTATTGAAATAGTAAGCACCTGGAAATCATCAAAAATGACTAAGATATTTTATTTTTAAATTCCCCTGTTTTTCAGATTCTGCTGGAAGAACTTTAAAGAGGATTTATTTCACAGATTTGTTGATGGCATAAAAACAAAACAAGAAAGATGAGTGAGTCAAGAAGACACCTGAAGTCTGAGAACAAAATACTGAAAACACGAGACGTGTCTTTGACTCAGCAATGGTCTCTTAACAGTAGTTGTCAATAAGAGTAATTATGTGTATCCTAGTATTATTGTGCCTACAGGAAAAATATGGCAAGTTCCATCAAAATACTTTTTTCTTCTTTCTAAGATGTTTGATGTGGTGAAACACGAATGCATTTTTCAAAGTTTCCGAAGGGTATTCCCAGGTATGTCTCTATTGTTCTGAGGAATGCAGAAGGGTGAACCCACAATAAATATAACCCGACTTCGTTTGACCAAGGAAAGCGTGTTGATTAAAAAACTATTAACCATCATTAAGTAAAACTAATCAAATTATTCCCAAGATATTCAAAGCACTACAAATAAGTGACATTTAATATCATAAATTTTAATCATATATAAAGTGTCATTGTAGAAAATAATAGAAAACAAGGCATTCTAAAATCATGTTCCCTATATTATGATATGATTTCATTTTAAATTGTAATTATTTCTAGATAATAAGTAATTACATCACAATTCATTTCCAAAGAACTTAAATTCTGATTTGTCAAAAAAAAAATTCACTGTTGTCTTAGCTGATACAGATCAATATACTCCAGGTATTTAAATTAAATCTTCAAAGTTTACTATCCTCCCAAATAGAGAATGATTATTTTAGAAAAGGGTATGTTTTTGCCTATAATAAAATAGGGACCACAAATAAATTCCTTAAATCTACTACTAAACATTAAAAATTAAAGAATAATGGAGCACACTCCTTTTCAAATGAATTCAAAAGTAAATGCATTTAGAGAAATGTACTCAGGTCATTAAATTTTAACTATGGCTCAGGTACTATTTTACAACACTTAAAAAATATGCTTGTCTCTAATTTACAGTTAGGGATGTAAAAGAAGAAAAACCTAAATAAATAAGTAAAGCCCCTGTAAGTTAAATGAGTATGTGAGTACTTTGACTAGAAATAAAGTAGAAAAGGGAGTCCTATGGTTTATAATTTGAAATAGAAAAGCATATCAAGATACTGTGAAGAAGGTACTATTTGAATAAATGATTGAAAGTGCTGTGTGGAACAGGTGTCTCTCAGGCAAAGGTATGTTGCAAGAACTTCATGCACCATGTCACCAATGATGATCACGATATTCTTAAATAAGCATTTCCAAAAGCTATAGCTATTTGAGAACTAACTGAACAAACTAATTGGAAGAAATTGACTTTTAGGTTGGTTTTTCTTCTTTAACAGACATACACACACACACACACACACACACACACACATTTAGGACACAGAGATGAATTCAGAAAAGCAGAGTAATCTTTTTGTTACCATGAGAACTGGAACTCCAAACACATAAACTAACCAAAAATCAGGAAGAGGGAATACATAGAAAGAGGTAATACATAGAAAGAGTATTCATAACAGTAACTTCATCTCTGCCATTCATTTGTAAGTATTTAGGACCCATGAATTTCTAAGATGTGGCTTTTGGGCAGTGTCCTCTAGGTTTGTCATAAAAAGAGTAAACACGTCCTGCTGTGGGAAGTAATAAGCATGAGTTCCTCATAAAGATGTTTTAACCACTCTGAGCAGGAGAGCAGGTGTTAAGGCAGGAAGAAAGCCCTGCAAGTGGCTCCCAATCTCCAGGATCATTCCACACTTCTAGTCTTCGAGTATTTTTGCATCCTTGACATTAAAATCTGTGACCCTTGAGAATTTGACTTCAGAATCCAGTCCTTTGTGTTAGCACAAGATAGTACACAATCTGACATAGTTTTTTTGTGGGGAGCGGCTGAAGCTGGAAATTGATCACATGTGCAGGGCTAACGCAAAGCCAGCCCTGAGAATATGGAGAGCCAGAGACAAGCCACATGAACAAGCTGTCCAGTTCAGAGAACACAAGATGTCCAGGCCAGCCAGGCAAAAAAGTTGCTAGGCAGAGGGATTAACCAACATCAGCCTCCTGAGTGTATAAATACTGTGCAGTTGCTGAGCAGTTCCTTTCCTTCCATCTGGAGACGGGCTCTACCTCACCTCAAATTTCTGTCTCTCCCCTTTATTTCCTCCATCCCCTTACCATTCTTCCCCTCAGGAAATTCCGGAGCTGCACTGGACAGGGCAGATTTTTAAACTCCAGGTTAATTAATAGTAAATAGTAATAATAATAGTATTACTATTAGTATTAATAGTAAATCACTGAAGTGGATGTCTATTATTTTTGGTCAGCATCTCACCTGTCTTTTTCTGTAATAACGTTCTACCTCACTGGTAAACCATGCCTTGATTTTCACAAGGTTCTTTTGGGATCATCAAGTTTTCTGCAGTTATCGCTAATTGTCTTTTCTAATTCAAACAGAGGCAATACTAACCCATATAATCAATACTAACCCATGTAATCAATACTAACCAATATAATCATTTTTTAAGGATGAGAGTTTATTTCTATCTTCGACAATATAATAAGGAAAAGAAAAATATCAGATCCAATAACAGTGTTCGGAAAGTTGTGTCCCTTTGTTCCTTTCTCTTAGATCCCTTAAACTATCTTCATGCAAGTGGTGACTAAAGTGAAAATAATCTGTGCTCTTGATTGGAAATGATATGTTATATTTCAGATCTCAGATTTATGACAGGCAATGTGAAAATCAAATTAAAAAGTTGTCTTGTCTGAAATGTATGATTCATCTGTAATCACCTACACAAAATACCAATTTATTTCTGCCCCAAATGTGCCATAGTATTTTGATATAAAAGTGCATAAACTGATAAGTCCTCCAACTTCAGTGAAATTACTAGGAGAATTTATTACAATCCAGAATCATAGGTCTTATCTGGCTCAGTAAATCTACATTACTAACAAACCTAGGAGTTCCCTAAGGAATGTGCACAACAGGACCAAATTGAACTAGACAAAAGCCCATTTTCAGTATTACAAATACACCCTGTCTTGGCTTTCATATACCCTGTGAGTACAGCTTCTGCTGTCTCTGAGGTTGAGGGTGTGTATACGCTTGTGTGAGGAGCTATACTTAAGAGTCCATGTAAATTAGCCAAGAGGAATGGAAAAAATAAATAGCAATTATGTTGTCCCTTGTAAGAGAAATTAAAATGAATATCAAACTATTGGACTAGGTGACACAAAAAGCATTTGAGAATGTGTAACAAAAAGTGATATGAAGAAAATGGTACTTCAACAAAAAAGATAAATATAGAAAGAAAATACACCCACAAAGAAAAAATAATTATATGGAAATGGAAACAGACTTATCAGCTCTTCACTTTGATCACACTCCCACCACCACCGTGGCTGTCCCTAAAAAGCTACACTGTTGGGGCCCTCAGACTAAGGGCGCATTACACGAGAGTGATTGATTTAAGAAAAACTAGATCACACCTACATAGCAAGGTTAATGCAAAACAAATGGAAAACACATATGAAAGTTTTCTTAGTAACAGTCACCCCCCAGAAAATTGAAACATTAAAGAAAACTGCAAAACAATATATCAAACTGATACAAATATCCTCAAAAAACATTTAGATATAGAAAGAAACATCCTCAGTGAAAAGAAGAGAGTGAAATAAATAACAGCTGAATGGATTAAGAATTAAATGCAGCACTTGAAAATCTGTCAGGAGATTTGCCAGTTCTAGGCTAACCTGGACCACACAGCACTTCCAGGCTTGCCCAGACAAATTGAGAGACCTTGACATAAGGAACCAAGCCAACAACAAATAATTAAATTCAACAAAGAAGCAGAAGAAAAGTATGAAGGTTTATTACAAATGAAGATTAACTTGTAAAGCACTGAAGGAAAAATAGACTAATTAAAAATTTAAGGCTAAATTGAAAAATTGGGGTAGAAAAGGTTAAGAGGAGTGGGAAGGTAAAAAGCATTAGAAATAAAATAGATTACAGGGAAGATAAGCAAAGGAGATAAATCCTATGTACAACTCAACTGTCATTTCTGAAGAATAAAATAAAACCAGTGTAACAGAAGTAAAACAGCTTTTTAAGAAAATTTCCAAGAAATGAAAATCTGAACTTAGCAATCAAAATGCATCACTGGATATTGGTAAAAGCTGACACAGAAAAGTAGGCTTTAATATATATCTTAGCAAAATAATGAAGATTTAAAACTGAAAGAACTCTAGTTGAGATTTTTATAAACAAGGTACTGACACTGGCATTAGGTTTCTCAAAACCAATGTACAAGATAATAATGAAGGACAATTTTAGGAAGCTCAAACCAGTGCAAAGCATGGCTGGTCTTTATGTACCAAGGAAATAGGAAAATAGTATTTAAAGGGGCCAGAATGCCTATGTCCTGCCTGAATACATTACTAGGGCAGAGCTTTATCTAACATGCTTGATTAACTATTCTAGGCTTCAGAGTTCATCTACTCTCTGTCCAAACTACACAACTATACACTTGTAATACAGACATGCATAGACAATACACGAAAATGCATAAAGCAATAATCACTCAAATGTTCCAAGAAAGGCTTATTTATAAAAACAGGAAGCATGGCCGGGGATTTAGCTCAGTGGCTTAAGCGCCTGCCTGGCAAGCGCGAGGTCGTGAGTTCGATCCCCGGTACAAAAAAAAAAAAAAAAAAAAAAAAAACAGGAAGCAAATCAAATTTGGCCCAGTTTGTGCCCCTCTACTAGTGAAAGAACTTTAGGCTTCCTCTAACCTCATGGTTACTGGAAAAACATTTCCAAAAGTAGTGATGAATCCTTGACTTTATGAGTTATAGACTAAAGACCAAAACAAGTGTTAAGGTCATGGGTTGAAATATAGCTTGTAAGCATAGCATATTCTGACAAAACAGAGCAGAATCCAAATTTTTAAATGGAACAGAGTGATAAATGCAGAAAAGCAAAATAAGATCATTGGAGTCTTGGCTAGCAAATACTTCAAAGTAAAAAAAAAATACATGGTGCATACAATTAATATAGAACAGAGGTGTGGTTATATTTAGAAGGAGGGGATTAAAATACTAAAGGCAGCATTAATACAAAAATAGTTGCTATTGCAAAAATACAAACCTTCTGAAACAGTAAAGACAAATTTTAAAAACCATAAAAATGTATACAAAAATACAAAAATAAACATAAAAATAATACATGCAGCATAACCAAAATTATATTATATGGTAGAATTGATACCAAAACATAATTTTCAGTTGTTGAATAAAGACAATCCCAATTTTATGATCTACATAAGATAAATTGACCACACTGATTCAAACTAGTTAGAAACAAAGGCAGGGGCCAGGATTCACTAGGCAAATGGATACCCTGGGAAAGCGGGAATTGAAATCCTGTCATCTAATCTCACATAATGTGACCAAAAAATATTAAATAATGCTAACAAATACCCTGTACAGCATTAAAAGTTGTGATTCAGAATAAAATATGTAAGAGGTATATATATATATGTACTCAGTGACACAGCAGTGATATATACAAAATAAAACAAATGAATGATAATGTATTGGTTGACATTTTCATGGTTGGAAAAAAATATCTGACACTTGCAACTTAAAGAAGGAGAGGTGTCCTTTAGTCCATTTTTTAATAATAATAGCCCTAAGGGGCTTGACCAAGTCAGAGATGTAATGGTGGAAGAGCATGGTGGTGCATAATTTCTCACTTCACCATGGCCGGGAAGCAGAACGTGAGCTAGAAGAAGCAGAAAGGAACACACATTTCACAGGTATCTCTCAGGGACCCTTGTCCTCTAACAATGCTCCACTTCCTAAGATCTCATTCAGCTATGAACACATATCCACCAGTGACTATAGCTTCAGAGCCTTTTAGTCCAGTCAAATGGACAATAAAGATTAATGGGTCTTGATAGCAAGGAGAAGGAAGAACAAGATAGCAATAATAGGCTTCAACACATACACCCAGTATGAAATAGTTAAGAAATAAAATACAATAGATCCACATGTATAGCATACCAGAAAGTAAAGAGTAAAATTTCATCTCAGTTTTACGTAAGATTCGCAGAAGAAAATGACTAAATGCAATAAAAATATTTCAGTCCTTGTGACTATCATGAATAAAGCTATAAATTAAAAATATTTACTCTTACTCCTCCACAAAGCAAAAACTCTCCTCTTTTCAGATCTTGCAAAGAAACTCCACCACCAAGCAGGGTGAAGTTCCAGGCTTCAGTTCCCGGCACCTCAGAAAGGGCATGCCATCAACAGTCCTTTAGTGAGGGGAGATACATAGACAGGCATTATGGAAAATATACAAAAATAACCGTGAGCATAACACTGTGCGTCAGAATCTCATAGGAGCGCTAAAATCATAATTAGAGGGAAATCCAAAGCCATAAACAAGTCAATACAATTAAATGATAATAAATACATGCTTAAATACTCAAGTCAAGGAATTTAAAAATAAAATGTACTGTAAACCAAAAGTAAATATGTAGAATTATATAATATGGGTAAAAATCATAAAATAAGAGAGAGAACACCAAGTAATATGCAGCATTAATAAAAGCCTAGACCTTAAAAAATTAGTAAGATGGGCAAAATAAGAGTCTAATGTTAGTTAAGGCCTCATGACCCAGTAGCCTTAGGGACACCAAGGACTGCAGAAAAGACCTGGAATCTTCACCAGCTCCGTGTTCTGCCTGTCTATTGAGTGAAGAGCACACAGCATTACTGAGAACTGTGTATTTCACAAACGTTTCACTGAGTTATCATTCCAGATATCTTGATGATTGCATCACCACCATGTATTTTGGTTACTGTGGATTTGGATTTTCATTTTTGTCAGTAAAATTCATTTTTGTCAGTAAAATTCTGTTTTGCTCTTCCTCCATTTTAGCTTCTTCCATTTCCCTCTGGTTGAATGCTCTAGAGCACAGTAAAATATATTTTATAAAATAAAATTAGTTCGCATTATACCAAAAGTATTTTATTCTTCAAAATTATGATGAATTCTAAGAAAACAAGAGACGTTATGGTAACCACTGTTGATTTCCCGTTCTCTTGTTTTGAAATCCTATGTTGATTGCATTGTTTTGTTCTGATCTGTTTTGTTCTATTTTGTTAGTTTTATTCTCTTTAAAATAAAAAAAACTATGATGAAAAAGAAAACCTTGGAATCTTAATGTAAAATCTTGAAATTTTTTCCTAAGAAAATGATTATTTATGAGAATATATTGAGCACATATTTTTAAAGGGTATGTTTCAAAAAATATTTATGAAACTCTAAAATTCTACTCAATAACCTTATTTTTCTTAGGATTTAAAAATCACCCTTATAAAATAACTTTTTAAAAAGATCTCATTATTGTACAAAGTCCCTACATGATAAAAGAAAAAAAAAGAAATGTTTAAAATAAGGAAGCATCTACTACTACTTACTTAATTTTCAGTATTTTATACAAATAAAATTTGCACTCTATATTAACTATAAACGTTATAATACCTTAATGCAGTTCATTAAATCAGTAGTGAAAACTGCCTACATGGTTCTAGTTCCCTATTTAAATATGCATGGTGGGTTAATTACATCAATCGATTATTATTATAAGGTGATATTGCCTCCTGAGGTTTCTCCATTATTCACACGCGTTTATTCAAATCTCCATCAGCACTTTCAAGTATATAAATTGCTTGTAGCAAAATGATCTAGATAATAAAATTATCTGGAAAAATTTTAAAATAACTTTTTACTAAAAGGAAGAGCAGATACCGTTTTTCAGGCAACACTGTTCTTCATAAACATCAGATGATGAAAGAGGACATAAACAGATAGACATTAAATCAGTCTGTAAGGCAAAAACCATTAAGTTGAAACAAACTGAAAAAAATCTAAGAAAAAAACAATAGGCAAAAGACATGAATAGAAATGCCCAGTTAGAAATATAAATAACTGTTGAAATTCACTAGTAGTCATGGAAATGAAATGTAAGTTAGACTATGCAAAATTTTATTCTGATTATACTGACAAAATATTCTCAAGTTATAAGAACTAATAGTGGCAGGTATGTGCATAAAGGAGTTATTTTCCACTTCAAGGAGGAAAAATGAAGTGTTCAGCTTTTTGAGGACTCAGTTTTTCAGTTTCCTTTAAGTTAAAATTAGAAATAGTATTCAACCTGGCAACTCTATTTGTAGGACTACACTGGATTGAATTGGCTCATATAAAGATATATACGTAGTGAAGTTTATTGAAACTTTGAGGGGACCAACACTCGTAACTAAGCTCATGATCTTTAGCTGCTGAAGAACATAGGTCATAGTACTCTCTTGAACTATTAAGTAACTTTTAAAAAAGGATTAAAACCATGCAAGATGCATAAGATTTATTTCCATCAGTTTTCAGGAGAAAATAAAACTTTAAAAGGGTAGGCAATGTGGTTATAGTTTCATCAACAAAACCTAATTTCATAAACAGTACTCATGAACTGAACAAGTGACTCATATGGTACCACGAACACTGAAGGCTGTGGAAGGAGAATGTACATTGTCTGTGAAAACAATGAAAGTACCACAAACCCAGAGGGAGACAAGACTGGCTGATGGTAAAAACCTTCATTTTTAGCCCCAGTTAATAAACTTAGCACTTCTGGAGTTGTAAGTGGCACGGTTTATATAGTTTTACATGTAAACTAAGTTTTGACTGAAGTTCTGGGTAGAGAAGATACCTGCTCAGCTTTATCGAGATTCCTTGCTCATTTAATGGCCACCCTGGTCATATGGACTGGACGATAGCATACCCCTAAAATTCCTTTGTGAAAGCCTTAACCCCCAAGGCAATGGTGTTTGGGGATAGTGACCGTAGGAGTCCACCAGGTCACACACTGGAGATCTGCAGATGAGTTTCATGCCAGCATGAGAGGACACAACAAGAGAGACAACTTGTGGCCCCTATTATGTGAAGATAAGAAGAAGTGACTTCCAGCAAGCAACGAAGAGAGCGCTCATCAAATTCTGACTGTGCAGACATCCTAATTTTGGATGTCTTACCTTCAGAACTGTTAAAAATAAATGTTTGCCTTTTGGGCACAGGTCTATCATATTTTGTTATGAAAAACTGAACAGATTAATATACATGGGCTATAAATGTTGTACTGAGTATGTCATATTTCCTTTCCTACCCCTACTTTAGAGTGTTTTCATCATTTATCATGATGCTTTGTGGGTAAATAAGTTCATAATTTTAAGTTAACAGAAACTGACTGCCATAATGTTACAAATATGAAGTTATAACAATCTACCACACAAGCAGAGAACAAACAATGGTTGTGATTGGGGATTTAGAAATGATTTCAAAGAAAGTATACATTTTTAATGGGCACTGGATCATGAATATATTTTCTCAAAGGAGGAAAGTAAGAGAAAGAAGTATAAATCAATGTACAAAGATTGGCAGTCTGTTTACTTTGTGAAAGATCCATAGTTTTATTTGAACTAGGTAAGAGGCATATAGAAGACAGTGGACCAGATGCTGGTGGAGGATCTTTTTCATTATTTTGTTTCACCAGAAGGAAATTGTGATAGAAAGCTCCGAGTGATAGAAACTACAAGTAGTTTACCTCGGTCAGGCACCAGGACGGAAGTAGGAAAGTGATGCCGGGAAGACCGTGCAGTCTGTGGGTTTGCATTAGGAAGCTAGCTCACACTGAGAGTACTGAGAAGACCCTGAGGATCAATGCATAATGCTCACTCTAGAAACAGCATATCTGAAATGTGTGTGAGAGACTTGCAGAATGGCGTTATGCCCCCCAAATGGTATTCATTTGGGGCTGCTCCAACTATGCCAGTTCCCTACACATGTTAACAAAATTGCCTTCCATTGTACCAGGGGACACAATTATTAGTTGCAAAGGGACAATATTAGCAGACACAGTACCGCGAAATAATGCCTGATGTATATGGCAAAGGGCAGACCTAATAAAATCTTGGATACTGCGTGACAAAGTTGGAACTTCACAGATTTCCAGTAGAGAACGAGGTGTTTTTCTTTAAATAAAGGAAATTGCATGACCACGTGTGTCTCTTGTAAAATAACACTGGCAACAGTCCTGAGGTTAGCCTCTTCCCTGAAAAATGGAGCATGATAATGGACATGCAGGAGCAGGTTACCCCTTGCTAGGGTTACAACAAAAGGAAACAAACAACAAAAGGAAAAGGAGAGTGACAGGTGGAGAAGGAGTGACATCTTTTTAGTTAATATTGAGTACAGACTGCACATTTAATATTAATTTATTACATGTGCAAACCCAAGGACATGGAATGCTCAAAAAGATTATTAAGGTGTATGATTTAAGTAAATGGTTAAATGGTGGTTTGAAAAGCTAGACACATTGGAAGGAAAGACTCATCAGCGCTGAGATTTTAAGTGTGATTTTGGATGCACATTTGAACTTGGAAGATCCTGAGGACTGTTCTGGTATGGATGTCCAGTCACTAATTAAGATGGAAATGAAATTCTAAAAATAATGAGCTTGAAGTGAAAGGAGACACACGAAGTCCGAGTGTTGTATGAGTGTATATATGCTGCTCCTCTACTTTGATGTACTTCGACTCTAAAATCTTGATGCTTTTGATTTCTAACAAATGAAGACTGAGGTGGTAACAAGAAAACAAGAATACCTGGAGTAATAAAATTTGTATTTCAGCCTTGATATGCTGTCAAGTAACTACAACCTCAGAATCAAGATACTTCAAAAAGAGAACACCAAGGTTTTATAATAAGGATCTATGCTAGCTCGCAAGGGTCCTGGAGGAGGAGTAGTGGTGATTTTCACTGCGTCGTACTAAAGAGGAATCCACTCTTTCCTTCTCTCTGCTCTCTACTTTAGCGTGACACTTTTGACATCAGCTATGGTGAGGTTTTCCCCTACACATCAATCAACCAAGTCTCCAGTGGCACCCAACAGGGTGTCCCCTAATTTAATTTAATTCTCATAATGCTTATAGAGGGACAGCATCAGCTCCCATAGATTGAGGGTCTAGTCCCAGGGGTCACCTCCTCCTCCACATGACAGGTGCAGGCAGTAGGTTGGCACCTATCCTGCAGCCCTACTCATTATGAATCAGGGATTTCTGCAAATCCCTTCTTCAATTTGACTAAATTGCTAAGGCAGTTCAGAGAGCTTAGGAAACAGTTTACTTATGTTTACTCTTTGTTATAAAGGATATTATAACCATATATATAAACAGCCAGATGCAATAGATCCCCAGCAAGATTTTCACAAGTTCAACTACCCAAACCTCTTTGGAGCCGTTCATTTTGCATTTTTATAGATGCATAGGTGTGATTGATTCATTCATCATTGGCGATGGACTCACCGTTCAGTTGCTCTCTCCTCTCTGCAGGCTGGGGATGAGACTGCAGCTCTACTCGCGCCCTGGTATTTTCAGTTGTCAGCCCTTGTCACCCTGAAGCTACAGCAAGGCTTCAGTCACCAGGCTTCCTCTTAGCCTAACGGTGCTCTACGCCTTAAGAAATTCCTGCATCTTTTAGAGCTTTATGTCAGGAGTGTATGTCAGTTGGGCCCAAGACTTAATATACATTTTACCATATCACACGGTTCATATGATTTAATAAATAAACAAATACGTTAAATACCATCTTGGAAGATATACATAAGCAAGGAAAACAAATTCTTGATGCCATGACTTTCCTAAATTGTTTAAATCTCCAAATGTAAATTGCAAGCATTAATAAAATGTCAAATAACTTTTAAGCAGTAGTCACAAAATTTAGCAAATTTAGATGACAGAACATGATCGTCTACCTTATGTTATACTGCATATGAATTTTTGAGTGATACGGATTAAGTTTGTATGTTTTACTTCTCCAAAGAAAGTTATCTCTAAGAAACGTAGAGACAGTTTGTGAGGATTTGACATAGATGGAGAGTCCTGCACATTCCAAATGAAAGAGTTCAGAGCTTTTAAATTGCACTATGTAAATGGAAGAGCCTGGTTAAATAACAGATCCATCCTTCTTCCTCTTTCCAAATAAATTGGATAAAAAATTGCTGACTTAGTGAAAATGTTGAAAAACATGTTTCCTGGAGAAACATGAAATTTAATTATTACTGTGTGAAACCTACAGAGAAAATGCAACTAGTAATGTTTTACATGAGTAAACCAGAGGGTAACTTTGAGAGATACTAATAAATATTCAGAAGGCAAAAAGAAGGCAGCAATGCAATGATGGGTGACTTCCTTTTGGCACTATTTATTATGACTATTTGATATGTAATGAGATAGGCACAGAAGAAACACAAATTCACTTACAAGACATTGTCTTATACCAAAGACAAAGGATTTACTGAAGAAAATGTATGCATTAAAAATGTAACTTCGAAGGCCCTTTTCATAATAACTGACATTCGTCTTCTCTAAGATCTAATCTGCTCAGCAGACTTCAACCACGTTTTTACATAGCAACAATAAAGGACTGCAATTAAAAACATCTTAAATTCGACTTTGCAAACTATTTAAAGCTATTCCAGAGGAAATAATGTGTGCCTTTTTACAACAGTCCATTCTTCATTCTCTCCTAAATTAGCTGCATAATATGTGAGCAAATTTCCATGCCTAGTTAGAGCTCATTATTCAGTGAAGTCTCTGGGAATTAGGATTTTTTAATCAATTTTTTCCTTTGCCCTTTAAGCATTTTCCCAAATTAAACAGTCCCCAAGAACTCCAGTATCACTGTACCCATTAATTCCTATTTGTTTTTGCTGAAATGGCAAGAACCGTGTGTTATTTTTACATTGACTTTCATGAGTGTATACATATTCAAATATATTTATTATTGTGTCACAATGAATGACATGACAATTGCAAACCTGCAGATATATATGAAGACAATGACACAAGGGAGGTCAAAGTACAAAAGCCAACAAGGTAGAATAAAAAAGAAAGGCTGTGTAAAAGAAAGTCTTAAATTGTTCCTTAAATATTTTTAAATTTCTTTTTCTGGGATGATCATTTTCTAGGTTTGATTTAAAGATGTTTCAGGAGTTGCTGGTGCTGCTGCTTCAGTGCACTGGGCGGCCTCTGTCTCTATGCCGCATCATAATGGGGTACTGTCGGGTTCATGAGAAGGAGCCTTTGCTTTGCTCATTTTACATCCAGGATTTCCAGATGCAACCCTAGCCATTACAGAATTCATATAGAGCATATCTGCTAGATGTGTGTCTGAGCACCTGCTTATAATTTCATGTTTCCTATTTGTTTGCAAGGTGATTTGAGTAGAGCAACAGCCAAAATTAAAATAATTATATTTCAAGAAAAGTAATGGCTTTTGTAACCAGATCCAACTAGGATAAGGAGACTTTTTCTATCAGAAAAACAATAGTTAGAGACAGATACCTAAAGTTGAGCAATCTAACATAGAAAATAATGGAGGACTGAACCTAAGAGAATAAGAAAAACATTTTCTTAATATATGTCTATGAACAGCCAATAAGAGCACACAATGTGAAGAAAATATGAGTAAGATCTTGATTGGCTTAAGCTGTAATTTGGTCTTTGGCATTTGTCAGTTTATATATTTAATCTTCAGGAACTTCAGACATCATTAGAAGGATGCAGCATTGTGCAACTGACTAGATTAAGGAAGGACTCCAAGGAACTGTGTTTTAAAAGTGGCAGTATATTTAATATCTTTCTTTTACTAAATGGTCCAATTGAGAATTCACATTAATTCATCAACTTGTTGTATTGATAAAATTCAAAAGGCAATAAATTGAATAAACAGCTCTTCTTCTATGGGTAGAGATTGTGTGAACGCGAGAAATCTGCTATTGTTGGAGTGGCACTTTAGGTTTCCAAATCTGAACTCTAAGATCCTTAGTGACTTCTTGAAAGTAGTAATCTCCTCACTGAGGCCCACTGTAACCACACAACAACAGACATTGTAATATTATTATCAAAATGCCAGCATCTAGCTTTGCCATTATTGTGGTGTGCCTGTTTTCCTCACTTTTAAAGGCATTAAGGAGATCACGATGAGAAATCAAGGCAAAGGGATTTAAAAGAGATCACAGCAATCCCTGGCCTTCTTTCCTCTTCATCCTGCTACAGGTCCTGGCTTCTTGTGTTAATTCAAGAGAAACCTGCTCATAGCCAATGTTTTCTTCTTTTAAATTCTAACTGGGGGTTTGTTCAGCTACATTTCTCCCCTGAATTCTGAGGAGCATTGTTCCTCAGATTGCCTTTTCTTTTGTATCACTACATTATTATCAAGCAATGGTTGCCTTAGCAACTCTCTAATAGGCTGTAACTCTCAAAACTTGCTTTTTTTGGAGCCAGTCTTCAGACAAGCTTTCCAATACAGCCGATAGCTCTTTCTAATAAATATACGAATCAGCACTGATGATTAGAAAACTAATAGTGTAACTAAGACATTTCAAATATTTTACTATAACTTAAGAGTTGGTTACAAATATTGATCAAAAAACTAAGTTTTTGCTTTACAAAATAAGTGATAATAATATCTACCATATACTAAGAACTGAATTATATTTTTTCAGCCTAGGAAACATACATATGCAGCAGTATACTTTACATTTAGGTAATGAGAAAGTAACCTTACAGAGGTTACATCAGCAGCACCCTAGTATTTAACAACTAATGACAACTTTTTTAAAAATTAAAGTATATACATGTATGTACATAATTTTATTATAGATATTACTGAAATAAAATGTATTTGTACCACATTTTAAAAAATAATTGCATTAGTGCCATGGTTTATGAAAGGGGGCTCCCAGCCAAGCCTCAAGCAATCATGGATGCAGCCAAATCTAGCCTTTGCGATTGGCTCATTGTCTAGCACTTGGATTGGTGGTATGAGTGCTACTGCCCCCTAGAGAAGGAGCCAGCATACAATGTAAATGTGGGAAATAGGTGTGTCACATTCTTTTGCCCTGTTTGCTTTTTCCATTGCCGCTAACATGAATGACTGCCTCCTGGCCATACCAGCCTGTCTTGCAGCCAGCTGAGTATGGGCAGAAACCTCTAAGAACTGTAAAAACTAAATCTTCTCTTCCCTAACATTGGGCATCAGCTATTTTGTCTCAATAATGAGAGAGAAAAGTAACTAATACAGAATTTGGTACCAAGAGTGGAGTCATTACCATTATGTTGCCTGACCATGTAGCCTAAAAGCCTTGGGAGTTAGTTTGGAAAGATTCTAAGAGACTGGCCAAATAGACAGTGCCTATACAGTGTAGATTATATTGGTGATTCTGGTTGTAGCCTGGAAAATCAGAGCACTGATGGAAATGCTGCCAGTTAAGATGAAACTCAGGAGGGTTCTACTGAGGAAGACTGCATCGGCTGCTGGAGTCCAGG
The DNA here is from genome assembly GCA_004027295.1 of Dolichotis patagonum. Classification (NCBI taxonomy): domain Eukaryota; kingdom Metazoa; phylum Chordata; class Mammalia; order Rodentia; family Caviidae; genus Dolichotis; species Dolichotis patagonum. Next base: position 86,962 of record PVJX010000469.1, on the reverse strand, counting down.
TAGCATATTGTACTTCAGCTGAAAATTGGTTTTCAATTTGTTTGTATTTAGAGATATTACCTGGGTGGCAGAAAAATTTCAGTGCAGTCTATTATTGGGATGGTAGCATGGTTACCTTTGAGAGCTTTTGACCAGATCTATGTTGGAAATTAAGAGCAAAGAGCCAGTAGAGTAATTTAAAACATTTGGCCAGAAAAAAAGGATCCACTGGAACTGTGGGTTGCAAAGATGAAACAGAGAATATAGTTGATTAGAAGAACAGGACAATGGAAAAATGAACTGAAATCTATCATCCAAAGATAAAAGTATATTTGAATTGTGGGAGGTCCTTGTTTTTAGCCTTGCCATGCCATGTTAAAAGTTAATGAAAAGAGAGCACTGTGATTTTAATCTTTTAATTTGATTTTAATGTTTTTATATGTTAATTAATGTATTAGGTATTGATTAAGTTAATTAATCAAAGTATTGTGTTTTAATGTTCAACTTTGGTCACTCTTTGAATATGTTGCTTTTGGTGCAGGAATATGTATAAAAGAATTGTATATATGTAATTGTTGTATTAATGGAAATCTGAATAGCCCAAGACACTAACTTTTACAAATCTGCCACTAAAGACTATAGTTTAAGGAAATGTGTACGGTTATCAAGTTGATCGAGGTGGATTGTTATGGATTAAAACCTGGTGGTCAACTTAACACCAGCTGAATTAAATCAGCATGGTACTGAGTGTAGACAGCCCACCTGAGGAAAGTTGCAAGAATAAATAGAGCCGTGAAGAAGAAGAACAGGGCATTGTGGGTTTCTCTAAGTGTTGCTGTTTGAGCTGTTGGTTTTCCTGGAGGATCTTGTCCTGACTAGCTTCCTCAATATGAGTTTGGCCATTATCATTGGAGGATTTTGGGATCTTGCTGGTGAGAGTGGCTGTGGTTCACTTTAGGGGAGCTTTGCTTCTTACATTGTGCATTGCTTCTTGGCTCCAGACGGGAAGATATGTGCCGTTTAATCTCCAGGAGAAGCTTATTATGCTGGCTTTCTGGCATGTACTCAACTGTTCTCTTTGTCAGAAGACCTCAGGACCTCCTTATAACTGAGGATGCCTGCAACTCTTTGCAGGGCAGCTCTGGTCCTTATTTTGAGCACAACTTCTCAGCTCCAGTGTAGAACCCTCAACTTACCAGCACAGCTTCTTCATCTGCTGGCATAGACTTTCTGGTTTCCTCCACTGACCTTTGGGCTTTTCCAGCATGGATCTGTAAAACAGACTGGCGTGAGTCCTTCTTCTGGGCTCTAGACCTCCAGGTAGACTCGTGGGAAGCATTGTCATGGGCTCTAGGTTTTTATCTGGATTCATGCAGGACATTACTGCAGGATCCAAGCCACTGGCTGAATATCCTGGGTCTTTAGTGTTGTAGACAGAATTACTACACTTTCTTGTGTTTAACTTTGGGTGACCATCATAAAATAATATTATAAATTCTACATCCTAATTGCAATTGTTTCCTCACAACCCCTGACTACAACAACTGTGTTTTGCAATTGCTTTGAAAAATTCTTAACACTTAGCACTTTCAGTCTAATCCTATTTATTGTTACCAGAGTTTGGGTATATTGGAAGTGATTTCTAGATCCTTTCTGTTCCAACAAGTTTAACAAAACAAGCATTAATGGTGGCAAAGTTGCACATTTATTAAAGATAGGGAAAAACTAAATGGGTGAGGGAAAATGGGCTCTGCAAAGATAATGTGGGCAGAGTAAAAAGGGAATAAAAGATAAAAATACAAATACAGCGTCAGTGTAGGGTTGGGCTATTGTGAAGAGGCACAGGTAAATGAGCAATTAATGGTGATGTCTCTTTTCCTATATTTTCCATACTGATATTACCTCCAGGTCTCCATATTAGAATCCTGCTGAGTTCTCTGGAAAAAGCCCAACGAAGGGTTCTGCAAGTGATTCTGTGCATGTGACCCAGCACCTCGTCACATCTCCTTTCCCAGCTAGTTTTAGCCATACCCTATCTTCCTGTCTCATTATCATCAAGCTGTTACTATCTTAGCTACTTGTTCAATGTCATTCTGCTACCAGAGCCTCTAATATTTTCATGTGATGGAGCAATTTAAGATTCATAGAAATAGGGCTCTCGAGTTTCCAGAGACATTCAGACAGTTTATTAGTGTTGCCTCCTTAGTTTTCACTCATACTTCTTTGAGATATTTCTCTCACTTACGATTTCCCTGGTAAGTTACTGCTCAGGGACCATGAGCTGTTGCATTGTTGTTTTCTGATATAAACATAAATTTAACCTATTTAGGATCCACTGCTGACCTGAGTTGTTCTGAAAGTTTTGTTTCTCATCTTTGAATCTGTCCAAGCTCTTGACTGGACCCCCTTCAGTATGCTGTCTTCCTCTGGTTTTAGATTGTTTCTGATGTCACTCCTTCCTTCAGACACCAGAAGGAAGACTTGAAAGAAAACAGATGCTGTTTGCAAGAACATTGACAAAAGAAAGTTACAAAATGGAGCTACTTGATCCAAGGAAATCTCCAGTGTACTGTTTGGCCCACTGAAGAGCAGCCTCACCACGGCGGACAAGCACTGCAAAACCGTGATGGAGATGGACCTTATTTTTGACACCCTTGTTACTTTTTCATTGCTCACCCATCAGGTCCCCTCTGATAATCTGTTTTTTTCTTTCCTGTTTAATTTCCTTTCTCTGGACCATTCCCCCCAAAACACACACACACACACACACACACACACACACACACACACACACATCTAGGTCTGTGAGCTCCAAATCAAATGAACATGAAACTTTCTCCTCCACATCCCACTTCTGTTAATATCAATTCATTGAGCTTTTTTTTTTTTTTTGGCTAGGACAGTTTGCTCATGCTAACACTATAAGCAATGGTAAACCACTTTCAAGACAAATCTATGCAATTATGTGTGTGTGCTAGAAACTAAGATATATATGAGCAATACAGAGAAAAATATACCATAGAGGATGTATTTTGGGAACACAACAACTGAGGACAAAATGAATCAGTGGAGAGAAGTGTTTCAAAAAGATAGTGAATAATTTTGGTTTCTGCTGATCTTCAAATCTTATAACACATTGTACTTACCTAGCTTGATTCTACTTAGATTAAATTTTTGCATCAGTTAAAATACAGCAGGCATTTAATTCTGTTGTCAGGAGAGAAAAACCAAGTGCTATTTCCTAGCTACTTTATTTCTTTCATTAATATATCAGTCACATTACTGCAAGGTACTAAAATCAAAAGTGAGGTAAGAGATCATAGCTGGATAGAAGATATCACAATGAAAATAATATTTGGATTTAAAAAAATTAATGGAACATTTACTATGTGACAAGTACTAGACTAGAGATCTTAAAAATAGCATTTAATCCTTTTTTAACCTCTGATTTTAGTGGTGGGGAGTGGGAAAAGTTTTTTCATAAATCAATCTTTAATCCAATAGCTCTTAAGAACCTGACTATTACAACTCAGGAAAGTAACACACACACACACACGCACACACACACACACACACACACAATAGTCCTGTTTATGTAAGAGAGGACAGAAGATTATGCCGCTGGTTTATTGGTATGTCAGACAGGTAAAGACAGTCAGCCACATCACTGGTAATACAGTTCACACAACTACTACATTGTTGATTCTACATGGACAGCGTGTGGTTGCTGGTATTCATGTCCTTTCTGGGAGAGGTGACAAGTGCTTTCCTCTTCTTGCTCTTTTTCTTCATTTGTTTGTTTTGTTTTTGGAGAAAGAGAAGTACTGTGAGCACAGGTTGATGCAGGTGAAGTCCAAATAATTGCCTTCAAACTTGCATGGCATTCCAATTCAACCTTAAACGCTCATGAAATTCAAAGCAGGGGAATCTAGCATGAGGCAATACTATGGCTTTAGCCCTCACTAGTTTTATAATTGTTTGCTTTTCTTTGCCCTATGAATTCTTTATGACTCAGAATATCAAAAAAGCACTAACAGTTGCAGTAGATAAAAGAACTTCCGCCATTTGCAATCCATGGGGAGAATGCCATTGGAGACCAAAGGAGCAGGTTGACCTTTCCTAGTGCATTCACTCAATATAGGAAGTGAGAGTTTCATACTAGTGACTTCAGTGCCGTCACAAAGCACCCACATCATCTCTAAAATATCTGGGCCTCTCTGTGTAAAACTTTTAATTCAGTCATCAAATACCCATCTGTCTAATGTACTTCTCTTTCCTCTTTGTATTTGTCTATGATTTTTGTTATAAAATATGAACCTTGAAAACCAAGTAGTCATATATCTTTTGATCTACTAGCTCACATAGGAGAGAACACCTGCAATCTAATCTTAACAGGGTTTTATTTCTTTATCATTCATTAGCCTTATTAGAAAAAATTAAACACATAGAAGTTCTTACTTTGAGATGGCACTTATATATAATAAAATGAATCCCATATTTATAGAATATCTTCACACACTCATGACATGTTCTGGATATTTTAAAGAATTTAAGTACCCTTAAAACCAATGAACCTGTAAAATAAAGAAGAATCATGGTTATCATGAAGAATGTCCACAGAGAAATAGCACTAGAATTCTACCTGTCTTATAGAGATCTAAAACTATCTGATTATATATGGAGTCCTTCTGGACAATTTTGAATTGTAACATTGAAATTGTAATTATAAATAGACATGTGACCCCTAGAAAAATAAAGTATTTTCTTGGTATCTGAAGTCAGTAAAAGGGCTGTTCTTTAGAGAATTTTCATATCTTATTTTCTCTGATTCCATGGTGTTCCTTTAAAGAGATTGAAAAAGACTAGAATTCATTACAAGTTCTTAATTGCTAGTTTCTCTACAAAATAGATGTTTATATGCAGGCTTCAGAATAGCTACCATTCATTTGAGGGAGATCTTGTACAGCCGAAGTTTAAATAAACAGCAATGTTTTACTAAGTTTGCAAAAGCATAATTAGTCCTAGAGGCACAATATTTTTAAGCGTCAAATACTTCTTCTCCAGCTGTACTATTTGGCTCTGTAGTTTGAGAAGCAGCTTAACACCAACTCACTATGGCCCAAGCGATCTCATAACTAACGAGCACGTTTACTGTGTGTGTGCTTATGGAAACAGAACAATACATTGCCACTTCTTCACTGAGAGAGGCATCTGTTACCTTTATTTTTGTTGTTGTTGTTCAGCAGTGCATATAAACACTTCAAGATGGATTCCGTGGGGGCCCAGCAGCATTAATTTGTATTTGTTCTGTCATGCAATTATATTAGAGAAATGAAGGACCCATTAGGGAAATTCACATGTGGGAATAAATGGTAGTTTAAACATATTGTTCCAATAAAACTATATTAAGGTCCACGGGGATCATAAAATTCATTTTTTTCCCAACAATACTCCGGTTGAAGACATTCTGAAGTATTTGGAGCTTCTTAAGAAGCAAATGAGTTTTAATACTTTCATGTGTATAATAAATAAGAGAGTCAAAATTTATAAAATATTTTCACTTTAAGAACTATGTAAATAATGCAGCTTTCTGATTATAGATAGTTCCACTAGGATCCTGATAGACTTAGTGAAACTCAAGCAGCTAGCCAGTAGCAAACACATAGAAAATGTGCATATTAACAACAAGTTTGCTTGGAGTTATAAAGGTTATTTCTATAGAGGATTCAAATGTGTATCATAACACATGGTCAATATCTACTCAGGGAAATAAAACAGAATATATACATAACAAACAGCCTGATAGGTAAATAGGTAGATGATATTCATTTTTATATGGCAACAAACTGTTTGTGCAATTGTTGGAACAGCTTTATCTTGAATGTTCTTCTCTACTATTATCATTCAAAACATGTTCATGTATAAAGATAAACTGAACAGCATCTCTTTCATGAAGCTATCTCTGTTTTATCCAACTGGAAGTAACTTACTTCCTCACTTAATGTTGAACCTCTAAGCACAAGGGCTATGTTTCCAAAATTTTAAATCCTTTGTCAAACAGCAGATCTTCAAAGACTGGGAGATGTTCCATGATCATATGTAGTCTGCAGACCTAAGTCACTAATCACGCATATCTCTATGAAAACATTTCTCAAAACACGTTATAGGTTTCTGACTCTGAAGAACAGAGTGATCTCCAGGACTTGAGACAGTTCTTAATATGATGGTAAGAGAGTAACGAAAATATAAAACCACAACAAGAGAGTGATGAAAGAAACCAATGCAGCAAGGAATACTGAAACTTACACAATGCATGAGGAAACGATGGCCAAGGAGATGGCATGATTCAGAAGGACAAATCTGCATGTCTAGTGAAATGAACAGGCATTAAACCTTTATGCTGATGGCCTTGACATAATCAGATCTACATGTAGTCAAAACAAGACTTGAAAAAAATATTTGGGATGTTAAGATAGCTTTAGTAAACCTGCATATTAAAAGCTCTGAATTTCTAAACCAGTGGAGTATTTTTACAATGATAACTAACAGTGAGTTTAGTTGGTAGAAAATAAGAGCAAGTGATCTTTCTATGTAGTATTTATAGTTCTAGAAATCTTAACAAATATTGTAAGAGATTTCTTCATTTTAAAACTAAGTAAATTACAGCTCAGAGAGCATAACTGATATAGTGAAAATGCAGGAGGCAAGCCTGGAGTGATGGTTCATGCCTGTAATCCCAGCACTCAACACTCAGGAGGTTGAGGCAGGAGGGTCACTATAAGTTCAAGGCCAGCGGGGCTTGGGATTTAGCTCAGCGGCACAAGCGCCTGCCTTGCAAGCATGTGGTTGTGAGTTCGATCCCTGGTACTGACAAAAAAAAAAAAAAAAATATGGTGAGTTCAAGGCCAGCATAAGCTACAAAGTGAGTTTAAGGCCAGTCTAAACTGAAAATCCTGTCTTAAAAAAAAGATGCAGGAGGCAATCAGATAGAGGTTCAAACACATTTTTATTAGCAAAATGCATGTTCATTAATTCTAAGCCACATTAATTTTTCTAAACCTCTTTCTCAAAGTGACTCCTTTTATAACGTAAATATTTTTAAGCATTTGCTATATGTAAGATGTTTATCTAGTTGTTGTGAACAGAAAGAAATACATAAAACTTTCTTCATTGCATAGTTTCACTTTCTAGCCCATTTTTCTCAATGCTATTAGTTTTCCCTATTGCTAGAATAATATTAATAAATGAATGAAACAGAACTATTCATGTAGAAATGGCTGAATGGATATAGGGCACTTTGAGTTCACCAGACAAAAGCTTTCTAGGAGTTTAAGGTACTGTAATTATTGTGAACTGCTGCAAGAACTTCATGGCTCATTTTCTCATGTGCTTTGACTTTACTTTTCATGTGTAACCTTCTGTTTCTTGATTTTGCTAACTCTTTCCATTTTTGTTTTTATTTTTTTAAAAAGAATTAAATGCATAGATTACCAATTCACTTAGGCTTAAATTAGCATGAGATCATCCACTCATCCTGCTGAGATTTACAAGGAAGAAACACACAAGCCACACTACAAAAGGCCTTGTACACAAAGAGACAAATAGTTGAATGCTGAGTTGCACAGCTATAGTTCTAGATATTGTCTCATCATGGGAGAGGGCATCTTTTGTCTTAGGAATGCAATGAAAAGGGCCAAGGAATCTGAGTAGATCAATCTTGACATACTGAATTATTCACATTCTCATTAGTGAGACTAAGTACCCTACCCCCATAACTTAATGAAGAAGAGATGATTTTGGCACAATTTTAAGAGGATGCAGCCTATAATGGGCTGGCTGCAAAGCAGAAAGAGCATGGTAGAAGGACTGGGAGGGGAAAGTTGTCTTCTTTTGGTGGCCTTGGAGCTCAGAACCAAGAGAAGCCCAGGGAGGGAGATACATCCTCCCATGGGGATACATGCCTAATTAGATTAATCCACTAATGAATACAGCACCCACATGATATAATTGGCTTGCAAAGGCCAAACGCTATGCACACTATCCATTTGGGACACATTCCAGGCCTAACCCAGAACTTCTATTATCTTAAAATTCAAACCACAATATTTTGCACTCACACAACCCTTATGAAAATATCAAATGTGAGCACTGAACACTGTTTTATAGAAAGCACTTAATGATAAAAGCAAAGATATACCACTTTTGGTAAAATACTGTTTGAATTTGTTTTTTATTAGCTCTTATCTAGAAAGATAGAAGCATAGCAGTTTTTCTTTTGTACGATGGAATTTCCAGGGTTTTGTATTCTTGCTGTTTTTCTCTTTTTCCTTGCTGCCTATGCCTGAATTTTGAACTTTCTTTAGGTATCTTAATTGATATTTTATATATGTATGTTACAGTGATGTGATACACTTTCAGTTCAGTTCCTTGAAAATGTCTGATGAAAAGGAACTACCACAGTTTACACGATTTTGGATTAAAATTTAGAATGAAGTTAAAACTTTCATGCTTTTAGAGTAGGTGCATAAACAAGTACACTAGTGAAGGGTGTGACGTCAGACCAAATACAATAGTTTCTCACAAAGTAGAGATATTAATCAAAAGCACGGAAGACAATTTGAGACATATCTCTAAAGAAACAATAGAAACAGGCAGAAAATCCTAAAACAGGATGGAAAATGCTCCATGATGCCGAATAGAGAGATAAAAATGAGAGACCCAAAAGCAAAGAGGATAGCAATAAATAGAAGGGCAGTAGAAAAAAGTTGCTAGCTTAGTGGAATGGGTTCTTACAGGGATGAGAAAGACAGTTAAGTGAATCCGATTTTGTTTTGTTTGGGCTTAATCAAGAATTTGCTGACTTAGTGCGGCTAGCATTAATGTGGAATTAGAACTCAAAACAGTGTAGTTTTATTGTGTATGCTCAGGGCTAAAGACTTCAGAAAGTCTTGAACTTGGGAAAATGTGCTGACTTTGTTTGAACCATATTTAGATTCACTCAGTTCTTCGCCACTTGTGACTGATGAAGGTAAATCAATACTAACCCATCATAAATGACTTGATTAAATGTTGTGTTCTCCTGGGCTACCAATACATAATAGGATCCCAAACATCACCTGGCATTAAAAAGAAAAAGTGCTCACCAGTGCTTCCTAAATGAACCAATGAAGAAAGCATGTAAAAAGCAAGTAAAGTAACATATAGACCTAGATTATTTTAAAATTACTATCAATGGAGATTATGTCATAAGGTTAAGCTAAGGTTAAATGAGTTCATATATAACAAATGAATTAGAAATTTGTAAGTATAATAATGTCTCTTATTCATAAACTAGTTGACATTTGCTTGGGATCAGAAAATTCCTATAGACTCTAGAAGTCATCAGTGTCTCCAGAGTATATATTCACCAAACACTGAACACACCGGTAGGAAAAGTTTTCTTCCAAACTTCCATGAGTTTTAACTGATAAGTCAAGTTTTGATAGGGAATTTATTTTATGTGTCTGATAATTCAGATTGAATCAGTTTCACAAAGAATATTACAACAGTGTGATGGCGATGTCAAAGGATCTGTGATTAGAATGAGTTCTCTGCAAAATGAGCAGAGAAAGCATTAATACACAAGTATGTAAAGTACCACCCACCCCGGCCTCCGGTTCGCTTCTGACTGCTACTGCCCAGGTTTAAATATCCTGATGAGAAAATCCCCGCCTATCAGCAACCTCAGGCAGCTGAGAAGGCCTAAATTCATGCCTCCCTGACATCATTCTACGTCTATCAGTTGAAATGGTTGCATAGTATCCAGTTGAGTTATGGAGGCAAAGAGTAGATATATTTACCAATGTGTGTTCTCTCAGTTTGGTTTGCTTCAGTTATTTGGAAGCAATCAGTCATTAATTGCCAGGTTTTCCCGTGCTTGGGTTACATGCTTACACTGAAGTTCTGAGTCCTTATTTATTTATCTGGTTGTCTTTGTTGGCCGTGGTCACTTTCAGGTAGCATAATTGTTCAGAGGAGATTATTCCTATCTCTCCTACTTTGCTTGAGGCTTAAAGTACCAGTGGCATTACAGGATATCTCCTCTAGGTCTAGACATGGAGCTACTCTTAATCAGGAAAGGAGGCAATGAACATAGCTTCAAGAAGGGCACTCAGCATCTGCTAACTATCCTCTACTCTACTTCTCAGGCCTCCAATTCATGGGAAAATGTGAATTGAGTTCTGTAGCACATTTTTACTCTTCCCCACTACATCCTAAAATCTCCTCCTTGAAGATGCACATGTTTACCTTTGATGTTTTTAGAGATGTCTACTGAAATGTACTTGTTGCTCCCCTTTATTCAATGGTAAGAAATTGTATTTCATACTTTATTTGTGAATATGTACTGTACTTTGTTTCATTTATGTGATATTTTCTGGTTGACTGTTTTTCCTCTAAACATGTGAGATAATGAACTGAAACGTTATTACTGTTATTTTTGTGCTCCCTACATAGCAATGACAGAAATGTTGATTCTGGTGGATAACATATATTGCTTTCACTTTAAGAAATAATATGTAGAAAATTTATAGAAAGTATCTAAACAAGCCAATGATAAGTATTTATTTTCTAGTGTCTTTCAAATGATCTCTGAACAAAATCCATACTTCCAAACCACTATAATCCCAAATATTTTTCCATGATCACAATGAAAAACAAAGAAATAAACAAAAAGCTCTACATCCACTTTTGTAAGCATCTTTTACTTTTACTACTAATATGAAAGCTGATGTATAATTTCATGTTACTTTTGTGCTATCATGAACACACTATTCCAAGCAGAAAATGCATAATAAATTAAAAAGTCAAAGCACAATAGTTCATATCAAATGAGATGTCTATATTAACTTCAGGAAAGATAATATATTGCATGGAAACATTTATTTTTACCAGCATTCTACTAATACTTGCTCATTAAAATAAGTCAAATTTTGGGAAGAGGTAATCGTAACAAGTAAAACGTGATAAGGGATTGTGCCCATTATAAATAAAGGATCCAGGAAAAACAATCCCGTAAAGACAGACAAAAGGCTTACATGGATATTAAAATGAAGTAAAACACATAGAGCATTTTAAAAAAATCTTTAAAAAGGGCCCTCTACCCAGAATAAAACACTGAAAAGTTTAAAGCTGAAATGAAATAACTCCTACACTCCTTAGGTTGGTGAATGATTTTGAAAAATGTCACATACTGCTAAGACTGGCAGAAGAATAGTCATAGTAAGAGTACACTTTGTTTAGACAACTTTTGAAAACAGTTTGTCACAATTTATTACTTACTATGACATATGCTATAACTAGTGATTGCACTTCTAGACATACACTTCAGAGAAGTTTTTGAATTTTGAATTAGTAGGCAATCACTAGAATGTCTGCAGCAGTATTAATCAAAATAGCAAAATCTTAGAATTAATACATATATCCATCACAAGGAAATTGCATAAGCAAATTGGGATAGTGTCAAACAATAAAATAGTCCATAGAAATGAAAAATTAATGAACTATAGATTATGCATCGACATGAATGAAGTGTGGCAAGCGATCATGTTGAATAAATGAAAGACAAGTCATTGAGGGCCATATTTATAGTGATATTTCCATTAAGATAAAAAAATAATGACCAATGTATTACTTTATTATTGTTACAACAAAAATGCATAGTCATATACAAGGTGCGTGTGTGTGTGTGTGTGTATCCTATAGCCATATGTACATATCAAATATTTTATAATAATCTTTTATTATTCCTTTAAAAAGCAGAAGAGCATTGCTCTGTACATCTATAAAGTTAGCCTACAGCTTGCATACAGTGTCTTAGCAAAATAATTATAGTGCACATAGCCATTTTTATGTCATGTTATGTTTATTTTATGTTATGTACCAAAAATTATGTACAATTACTGACAAAATACACCAACTATTTTTCACACTTGATTCACACTGAGAAACAGGCTCTTGATGCTTCTTCTCAACTCTGATTTTGTTTAATCTAAGTTTTCACTTTTAGTTAAAAAAAAACATAGTGTATACCTAGTTCTTTTTGTTACAAATATACTAATTGCTTCTTTCAATTTGCAGAGGTTATTGTATTAAATTGTCTATGATAGTACTTTTATGACTTCATATATCTGGGCTTTCTTCATGTGAGTCTCCTGTTAGACTTTAACCTACATGTGTGAACTGAAATGCTGACCAGTGTTTTTACCAGCACCTGAAAACTGTTATACCTTTTATTTTATCTTTTAGGAAATCCCTGTCTTTCATGTAAATTTTGCAGTTACTTGTTTATAGGTAAATATTTTACTTTCAATAAAATGAAGTTTGTAATTGCTATTATTTATACAGGATTGAAAGAAACTTAACTCCTTCCTTAAAAATACATTTATCTGTAAAAAAAAAAAAAGAGAGAGAGAGAGAAAGTAGTAGAGCACCTTAAACAAGTGAGTAGTTTTGCTTATATCCCAGGCGTGGAAAAGATTATCTCAGAATTTAAATGCCACTTAACAAAGAGCCACAGTATGAAACATCAAGAACTGCTAAGTTTGCAGGCACTTGAAGTCTACGAACACTGGGAAGATCTTTCTTTCTCCATGATTCTGCCTAACGGGCAGTCAAATCGCAAACTTGGCCATGTCCAGAGACCCTTCTGGCTCCTTTAGTGTCCTTCATGGTGCTGGTCTGGGATCACAAGATGTCTGCATCACAGCAATTGAAGTTGTGAGATGTCAAAGGATGGGTTATATTGTGGCATACAAAGTGTTTCATAAGAGTGCGATTGTCTACAAAAATAAAGTCGTTGTGATGAAGCAAGTAGCCATGGATAAGTTTCAGTAACAGCCAGCAGATGCTGTGACAGAGCAGCTCCTGAGCAGATTGCTCAGATAACTCAATTGCCAGAGCTGCTTCTGCTCGAGTATTTCTATAGCTGAACCTCTTTCCTGTCTTGGAAAGTTCTGTCTGCATTAGTGTGTCTTTGTTTCTGTGGAGCTTGTTCACATTTACAATTAAAGAAATTATACCAAATGATCATATTATAATTAAATAAAATACTATTCGAGAGTTTAATATGATAAAATATCATTTTACTGTAATTGCATCTATATCTATTGCAATGTTTTATAATGTATGTGGACATATAATATAGCTTTTTCATATATATATATTTATATATATATAAATATATATATATTCCACCAAAAATGTATATACACTTCAGGAAAAGACACACTTGGATAAATGTTTTAATACTAAATTTATTGAGACATCATGAGATTAACACAAATTACCGTTGATCTCAGCAATCATAAGAGGCACTCAGAGTGGTACCCATTAGCTTCCAGGCATTTATTTGCACAGTGATCTGCTGCATGAGTAATCTTGGTCATTAAGACGGTTGCACAGGTATTTGTAACGTCTCCTCTAAGGGCCTGGGGTAGAGTGATGGATAGTGGACTTGGAGCCCAGCTGCAGAGCTAGCGTGGCTCTGGGTGTGGAAGGCCCACCTGAGGATTTCTGCCAGCAGCATGAAAGGAGACCTGGAGGCGAGGATGGCGCTGTTGCCGGAGAAGTTTCTGCGTTGGTTTTTCTGATCGGAACTCAGCGATTCGCACCATCTGAGGTGCTTGGGTCCTTGCTGTCAGTGAGAATGTCTGCTGTTCTCTTCAGGGGAGCTCTGGTCCTCTGAGCGTCACTTCCTGGCTTAGGTGAAGATCTCTCCTCCTACTGGCACAGATCCTTCACCCCACTAGTGTAGACTTTCCAGCTTCCACCACTGAGCTCCGAGCCTTCCCAGTGCAGACCCTGGGTACAGCTGCATGGGACAATGACACGGGCTCCCCGGCCTCTGGATGGACTCATGCAGGACCTCGCCGTGGCGTACAGGCCCTCGGCTGGATACTTCGGTCTCTGGTGTGTGGATGGATCTCTTGCATTCCTCTGAATTTGACTTCTGGGTGAATATTATAAAATAATCCTATAAATTATGTACACTGTATTAAATCTATTCTCTTGAAAACATTGACTACAACAGGGCCAGCAGTCTAGTTGGTTTGCTGCAATATATGATATCCTGTAGGGTCCCCGTAGAGGCTAATGCCACCTGTTGAAAAAACTGTATACAATGTTTCTTTTCCTGAAGTTATATATACATGTTTTGGTGATCTCTCTCTCTCTCCCTCTCCCTCCCTCCCTCTCTCTCTCTCTCTCTCCCTCTCTCTCTCTCTCTCTCTCTCTCTATCTATCTATCTGCAAGTGTAGCATATGTTCAGTCATATGTCAACATCATGGGTAGAAACTTTTATTGTAAACACATAAAATTGTCCTTTATGTAGTTTAAAAATGGTCAAATAGAGTATTCACAATTTGCAATTTCTTACTTTTTGAACACTGGGAGTGGAAATCCCCCTCAGCAGCTCTGACCATTTCCCATATCCTACAGCACAAGCGTAGTTGCACGATGACGCTAACAGTAATGTAGTTTGCTCCCTCCTGCCCCCTGTCTGACAGTAATAGTCCCTCACCCTTCTACTTTGCTAACTGGCTGTGATTTTCTCCTTTTAAAATAATTCTTGCGAAGCTGTTTTTTTTCTTTTTAGGTTTCCTTTACTTGTATTGTAAAACTTTATATTATTTGAGGTGCTATAGCAAAATTGGAAAATCTGCACAAAATAAGTGATAGGACTAAAGGTAAAACTTAAGGTGCCCAAATCTACCCAGCTGTCCCATCTCAGGGAGCATCGCAGTTCTTTAGCTCCATTACAGATCTGTCTTCGCTTCTGTTTAACTGTAAACAAAGCCACAAAGGACAGGCACACACCTATCCTTTCCTTACTAGAAGATGTTATCTGTTGTAGACCCTGTCAAGTAAGCATGGAAAACATCTGCTTTATAAGGCCTTTTTCACCATAAGAAAATATGTTCACGAGTCTGGGAACCAGAGCCATGCGCGGTCTGCCACCAGACTGGAGCAGACAGGCCCCAGCACCCTGTGGACTGGCAAACAAGAGGTAACCCCCACCAACCATAAGCGACTGGCTAATGCAGAGAAACACAGGCTGTGATGGTAGCTGTGGAGGTGAAATACAGCTGGAGGCCTGTGGGGCTTTGGTGTTTCACTAACATTGCAGGGCTATGGCCAGTGTTCTGACCATGGGTACAGAGGATAGAGGTACACAGTGTGACATCTGTAGGGGGGACCTCCTTCTGAGGGTGGTAACCATTGTTGATTCCCAATGGTCTTGTATGGAAATCCTATATTGTTTCCAATGTTTTGTTGGGCTGGGATTTATTTTCTTTTCTTTTGTTTGATTATGTCATATCCAATGGCAGGAACAGCTATTTCAAAGATAGCTGAAATATTATGGTATTAATTTTAGCAGGAAATATTATGGTAGTAATTTTAGGTTTACTGTTGACTTGTTTCGAAGTTCTTTATTGCATTCATTATCTTATTTTTATTGTTTCTACTCTATTCTGTTCTGTTTGGTTTTTACAATTTCCAAAATTATCTTTAGCTATTTTGAAGACATCAAGGCATTATGGTAATTATTGTCGATTTTGAAATGTGTTGAAGTCCTGTATCTCTTACACTGGTTTGTTTTGATTAGTTTTATTGTTTAACCCTCTTTAAAATAAAATTTAAAAAAAAATAAAGGACACATGTTCACTTCTAAAATATGTTTTTGTATCACTTGAAAAAGTACACTTCTTTTCTGCAGATAAGAGTTTTTACTTGTTTGTTTTGCCTTTTTGCTTTGAATATCAGCAAGGTCAGAGCTAAAAATTGGAGGTCACTGGAACTTAAAATAATGAAAAAGTCTCTAACTTAATGCCTAAAATAAACCAAAGTCTAATTAAAATATGCTTCATTATATAAAAAATTTAAAATTAAAATCCTTTTATTGACATTCTTACTGTAACATATGGTTTTAGTAATTTTGTACACTTACTAAGGATTGCTTAAAAGAAATAGGGAAGGAAATTAGATATTAAAAACTTGCTACAGTTAATTTACCATAACTACAATTAAGTTGAAGATCAACAAAAATTAATAAAATTGTTCTAGGAAAAGTTTGTAGATGAATGATATCAACTCTTTTAGAGACCAAGTGTCAAATTGAAACCCAAAACCCACAAATAAATAAATTATGTAAAGTTCCAACAATGCAACTAAACCTGAATACTCAGATTTTAGTTTAGAAAAAATAACTCATATATTAACATCTTTTGTTTTAAAAAGACAGTAATGTGTGCTATACGTTTGGCACCACTATCAAGGGCCTGTGCCTTAGTTTGACTTAAAAATAATTAAATGTTATAAATTTCATACACATGTAATGGTTGAAATTAAACAGACTATTTTAAAGAAATTGAATGAAATGAGAACAATTTTTACCATGTATAAGATTTGCATGCTTTCCTTGTGATTACATAGTTTTATACATAATTTGAGAGTAAGAAGTGATATTTTCTACAACTTAATTGAGGCATAATAGGCAAAAAATTATATCGAGAGAGAACATTGAAGAGATTTTTATATTCATACATATGTAGATTGCAAATAGTTTTTTAAAATTCACTTCACACATCTATAACTCACATAGTTATCACTTTTTTTGCATGTGGTAAATATACTTAGCCATAGCTTAGCAAGTTTGAAATAAACAATACTATTAACTATAGACATCACACTATATATCAGATCTCCATAACTTCCTTATCTTACACCTAAAATTTGTATGACTCAACCAATGTCTTCTATATTTTCCAAGCCCCATAAAACAGCAACTGTGATTCTATTTGCCTTTGATGAATTCAACATCTTTTGAATTCCATATATATGTCAAATCATGCTATATTTCCTTTTCTGTGACTGGTTTATTTCACTCAGCATAATGCCCTCTGGACTCATCCATATTTTCAAAAATGTCAAGTTTCCTTTTTTATGGTCAAATAATATCTAGTGTATATGCGATGAGATCAAAATACATGGTGTATATCTTAGTTTTTAAAGATGTTTTACAGTAAAAGACATTGCCATAGATCTCCTTCAAAATATGCCTCTTCAGAAAAGAATATATATATATGTATATATGTATATGTATATATATATGAATATATATATGTATATATATGTATATATGTATATATATATGTATGTATATATGTGTATATATATGTATATATATGTATATATGTATATATATATGTATGTATATATGTATATATATGTATATATATGTATATATGTATATATATATGTATGTATATATATATGTATGTATATATATATGTGTGTGTGTGTGTGTGTGTGTATGATAGATGACTATACTACTAATCTGTTCATCCAAAAAAATGTTTTGTGCTTTCCTTGTTTGGTTATTCAATCATTTTTTTCATGCCTGTACCCTGTAATTAGAATAATTACTTTGAAGATAATAATATGAAATATATTAACCATTGTTAATCTCCTATTATGTTGTTTTGAAATCCTCTATCATCATTTTTATTTTTTTCATTAAAAAATACTTCCCTTCATACTTATTGTACAAACTTACTCCATCATTCTTATCACTTTCTAAGGCACTTCTGGAAGTCCTTTTTCAAGGGTATCTTTATGAAATACAATGAAGAGTGTTGCCAAGTGCCGTACAACAGGAAGGGAAGCCCATTAAACACTGCAGTGCCTTCTCTTCCACCCTATTCCCTGGGTCTCATGCCATACAACTTCTGATTCATCGTCAGTGTTAGAAATGGTCATGATAAGTGAACAGTTTGAGTCAATTCAAGGAGATGGAGGCAGCCTCGACAGTGTAACAAAAGACATTCCTGAAAGAGGATCCGCAGAACTACTGCAGAAAGAGGCAGACATGCTATAATAAATGTGCGCAAAGCAACAGGCAGTATTTTGAGTGGGATTAATGGTGATCCATCTTTTACTGTAATGCTTTTTCAAGTTTAAGCCCTCAAAATTATCCTGGAACAACCTTTTTAAATTTAATCCTCCCACTATGGAACAGAGCAGGCACCTTAATGGAAGAATCTGTGGACTCTAAATAAAATATGGAGATTACTGGGTTCTTAGTTTTGATATACATCACAATAATATAAATTAAAACTGGATAAAAAGTATACATAAATGGTATGTTTGTAACTTTTTGTGAATTAAAGATTACTACAAGATGAAAAATGTATTTTTAATGATATATTATTAGATGTAAACATTTTTTATTTGAAATGGTTTGGGAAAAAATATCATGTTGAGCTTGACTCAGCTTTCATAAAACTAATATTGAAAACCCTCTGACTAGTTCTTTACATCAGTACTCTTTTGTCAAAGTCAGTTTAAAAAGGAATTAAGAAAATGTATATAACCAGACAATATTCATAAAATATTTATTTAATATAGAAAACTTAGGATATGTTGATTAATTAGGTACAATTTTTCTAGCAGGTGATATAGTGCATTGATAAGTGCTACTATTCAAGTATAAGGAGTTATTTTTTCCTATGAGAGGGCTTTAAAATATTGATAGAATTTATAAGACAGAAAATATTTTGTAAATTTTGGATCAAGGGCAATTTTAAAGAGGAAATGTCATTTGAATTGGATCTGGAATGAACATTTTCTTGTAGACCTGTAATGATTAAGGAAAGGACTTGAAGAACAATTATACCTCATGAAGTCAGTAAGGCAGACAGAATTTACAGAAAAATAAAACTAGTAAAAATGGGCAGAAAGGGAAATTTGTAGAATTTTGCAGAGTACCTTAAAGACCAGTTTACTGAATTAAAATCAGTTTTGCAGGGTTTTGATTTAGAAATTGTCATAATACTAACTTCAAAATGCTTCATATTTTTTCTAGAAACAGCGTCTTCTTTTAATACAGAATCAGCAAAGATTAGATATCGTTTTCATTTTGTAGGATGAAGGAGAACCCTCCTCTCCCACGAGGCATATCCGGGGGAAGATAGCAAGCCAGCAGACGGACAAGTTCAGTGTGAAAGCAGATAGTTCATCAAAGGGAAATGTTGACATATGCCAAGCAGTGACATGGGAAGTTATTTATTTCCAAGGGTAGAATGTAACATATTTCCCCATAGGTTAACAGAACGTGAAAATAAAAGATCTTGGAGAGAAAACATATGTACAAAAAACAAATGGTAAGCATTTTAGGAACAAAGATATCAGAGGTCAAACTGCCATACTCCTATTTAGGACAGGACTTCAAATTTTCATAGAAAGAAGATTTCTAGGATGAGCACTTAGCCCTGATTTAGAGGGGACAAAGTAGAGAGTTATAAGAACTGAGATGCTGTCTAAATCTATGAATAGCTTCATTTGGAGCCTGCCAAAAGTAAAATTTCTCTGATTCACACCATCTACATAAGATATCCATGATTCATTAATGGACCTTTCTACTCTTAAAAGGGTACTTGGAAAAATGATAAATGCTTCACCAAAAAGATGTTTAGTAAGAATTTGTACTTAATAATCTAAGTAACCTGAAGAGTTCAAGTTTTGAATTGAGAAATGTTAAATGGTATTTTATTGGTTGCTTTTCTCATTACTGTGACCAAATACCTGATACCAGCAAGTTGAAAGAGAAGTTTGTTCAGCTCGTGGTTTCAGTGGATTCAATCCACCATCAGCTAGCTCCAAAGCAGAAATATCATGGTAGAAGGGCTGGGGGGAGCAAAGCTTCATGGTACTGAGAAGCAAAGACAAATAAGGTATGGACCAGGTATGAACCCAAGGTTGTACACACCTCCATGATCAACCCAGGCACACCTAGAGCAGCAGTGTACTTTATTGACACTTAACCCAATGAAATTGACAGTTCAACTTAACAGATAAAGTTACCCAAAACAAAACCGAGGTTCAAGAAAGACCAATTTCAAGTCTAGTTGTATTTACATAGGAGTGCACATGTCCATTGTCCCAGCACTTGGCAGGCTGAAGCAAGAGGACCTCCATGTACTCAGGCCAGCCTGGGCTACATACTGAGTTCAAGGCCAGCCTGAACTAGGTCATAAGAGCCTATCTTAAAAAAAATAAAAATAAATGAGTCTATATAGGAGTGCTTGTGTGCACTGGGGATTATCCAAGAGGAAAGGAAAGGTGTGCCCTCCTTTTTCTTGTTTTATCCTCCCAAACTTGGACAAATTAAACTTTTGTCTTAGTATCTACCATGTAAATGAACAGTTTTTCCATTTGTGCAGCTTTTTTAAGTGGAAACAGCCTTGTAAAGTTGTAAGAAATAATCATTTTGGTTCTGAGACATATTAAATCCAATTACTCTTGAGGTGGGGGGCAGTCATACTTGTAGCAGATTTGTTTCTGGAAAAAAATTACAAGTCTAGAGATATTGGAGATAACATATACCCATATCAAAGTCATAGTACACATCCAAACTGAGTGACTACACAAGACAGAGCATAAGCTTTCCAAATTAAAAGGCACATTTCCTTATGTTCATGCCCTTTCCAATCCAATGTGGGATGATAAGCTTCATAGTCTGACTTAGAGGAAAACGTATCCTTTAGTTTATTTAGAATGATTGACTGTAACATACATATTTCCATATCTTGCTCTCTGAGACAAAAATCTCTCATATATGGAAGATTTTAGAGATGAAGTTTGTACTCCTAAAGTTAGTGAAACTCAGATTTGTTGAACTCAGTGAGGGGAAAGAGGAGATGAAGAAATATTAATTGACAGCAATTTATCAAATAATATGATCATTATTTAACATTAACTCATGAATGCAGTGCCAAAAGCACACATACCTTATATCACATACATGATGCATTTTAAAATTTATATTATTTGTTAGAGAGATCAAGAAGAATACTTAAGTTTATTGGCAAATTATACTTAAGTTTGAACAGCACAATCTTTTCTAAATTTAAAGCCATATAAATAAAAACAATGGACTTTAATGATAAGACAGGGGCATTTAAATGCATATAAGAATATGCATTTATGCATTATGAGAATCTATTATATAATGCATGATGAAATGCACAGCTTCTTTCAAGAAAAAGAGACACTATGGTACCCAGTACTGATTCCATAACTTCATGCTGTGAAATCCAGAAATATTATTATACTTTGTTCAGAGTGATTCTAATCTGTTTTGTATTGTTTAATTTCAACATACATGAAGGTATGGACAGCTATTTTGAAGAGAATGAGAGACATTATGGCAGCCACTGTTAATTTTCCTATTGCCTGGTTTTGAAGGCCAGTAATGCCTTCATCATTCTGTTCTGATCAGTTTAATACTATTTTGTTTTGTGTAAATTCATTGTGTGTGAAGATACGGATTACCATTTAGAAGAAACCAAGAGACAATATGATATCCAGTCATGATCTCCTGCTGTCTTGCTTTGAAATCTGTGTTACTTACATTGCTTTCTTCTGATCTTCTTTGTTCTGTTTTGTTGTGTTTAGTTTTACTCTCTTTAAAAAAAGAATATGAAAATGTAAGACATTCCTGAGTTGAGTATAATGCATTCATTTCTTTAAAAATCAACTATTTTCTCCTTATAAATTGAATGTTTCACCATTGACATTAATGCACCCAGAGCCCTAATCTTCTTGAGTATTCCACACCCCTTTTTGGACAGCCGTTTTCCTTCATCAAAGCATTCATTCCGTCATCATTAAATATGAAATTAAAAGACATTTTGAGCACTCATCTTCAATAAAATTCAAATTGATCATTTACAGTTGAAATACAGCTTACAATTTATAGACAAGTTAGTAAATTAGAAGGAATGACAAGACCAAGCTGAGATGATTAACATTTTTTCTTTTAGTTTTTCAGAAACCAACAGAATAAAACAAATTATTTTGACAGAGACACAAATAACATGAATCATTTTGGTGCAATCTGATAACACAGAAATGATATGAGTATGTGTTCTTTTAGGAAAAAAATAACTAGCTGCTATTTTTTCTAAATTTGCTACAATAAAGAAAAGCTACTATTTTTATTATTGTAGATTTCTATTTTTAGCTGTATTCTTATACCAACCTCTTACAGAAGTTGAAATTTTTTGAAGGCCTGTTAAATTTACCTTGTTAGGAAATGTTCTCTCTGAGTAGTAAACAAAGGAATAGCTCTTTGATTCAGAGAAAACATAAATTTTTAAAATTATAATGCCATTCTAAATTAACACAGTGTGTGATTTAAAATAATATGCACAGCAATTAAAAAAGAATAAAATTCTTATTTAAGTACTAAGATGTATGTACATTTTAATTACTGGCATTTCAGATAAAAGTCACATCTGGCAAAAAAAAAAGATACCAAAATCAATCAATATTGGGCAACAACCTTAATGATATGAACTCAGTAAATTAGGAGACTAACATAAAACTATAATTAAGCTCTAGTAGATCAAGTTCATGTAATGTTCATTTTGCTTTCTTATTTCAGATTTAATTGGAAATATCCAAATGTGACTAATGGTTACCATACTGGACCGTGTGATGATGGATAATTATTTCCTTCTTAAGTTTCCCTTAGATAAAGCTTTCTATCATTGCTGAGTCCTTTCATCACCAGTCCCATTACTACCAAGGTGTCATGGTATTATATCCAATCCCATCATTCCTAGAGGGTTATAATGAGTTTTTGCATGAGATTAGTATTTTCATTAACCACTCGCATAGAGTAGATTGGTCTTTCCCACATGGGCAGGTTGCAGCTAATTAGGTGAGGTCTAACTAGAGAGAGAAGTTTACTTTTCAGATAGGTTTTGGCCTGGGACATCATCTTGCTTCATGCCTTCTACTCACATAGAAATACTAGCTATGCTGAGTCTCCTGTATGCTGATTCATCTTGCAGAGCTTGTGATTTCCCAGGCCCCATACTCACCTGAACACCAAGAGTCATCGTATTTACTTGCTTGAGCACCCTTCCTCTGTCTTCACTGTGCTCTGACCTGTACCTTATTCTGTATTCTGAGCTCATCTTCTTCTAAACCCATGGACAGAGGAAAAAATACAATCACAATGCCTGGATTCACTCTGAATCCATGCCCATAAACTTTAGGGGGCTAGAAAAATGTTCTGTACATCACTTTTTCATTTATGCCAGCATTCTTTGAAATAAACATTTACAGCTTCTATTTCTCCCTTGACATTTTAATGTATCCTCTCCCATCCTTGCTCCCAGCTAAACAGGTCATTTCCAGTTCACAGAGAAAGTTCACTGAACAACTTCTTCGGGTGCAGTATCACACTACTATCCTATAATCATTCTTGCCTCAGTACTCTACCTTTTCACTTGAGATCATAAGTCTAGTACCAGTCATCTGAAAAAGCAAATCTCTTTTTTGTACACTACCCTACTAACTGTTATCTCTCTTGACTTCTGGCAGAATACTGTGTTTCTTCTCCTTAAAAAGGAAAAAGATTCTCCCCAAATCAAAAAGAAAAATATATTTTTGAGTGGTAGAATTTCAAAATGAAGCATATCACTATCATTCCTCATAGAAGAGAGAGAGAGAGAAGACTGAACCAGAGATGGTGCAATAGAAATAGTAGGCCTTCCAACTTACCCGAGAATATAAATCTGAAAGATCGACACGGACATTTTGAAGTTTTCTCAGTGAAATACACTGCATGGCTTAGAAAATAAGCATCACCATAGCACCTATGAGGAGCTGAAAATTAATGATTCTTTTCTCATTTTCTTATGACCTTGTTAGTCTTGGATTTCTGGATAACCCTAGGAAGGAGAAGGGATCACTCCAAGTTCGAGTTTGAAAATTCTCACCCAACGAATAAGTGTAATTTCATAGTCAGATTTAATTTGATTTAGGAAAAAGTAAACCATTGTGACATTTCTGAACTCAGATATGATGATTGAAAATTTGTTCTGGCATATACGTGGGACAATTTCCAGGATTATTAAAATTTTTCATGCATCAGATAATGACAAGTCAAACAGATTAAAAACCCTATAATTGGAGCTAACTAATTTAAAAAAAAATAGCTCTGACCTGAGAGAGATCTAATGCATAAAAGTGAGGGTGAGCCTTCACAATTCACTGGTAATGTGATGAAAACCCATGGACCATAATGAGTCTGAGTTTGCAAGAGTATATTAAAATGTTTTAAAGCCCCTGAGAAGACATAGGATGCATAGGAAAAAGAATTTCAAAATGGAGCAGTCTGAATGCTCCTTTGCTGAAGACGTTTGTGAAGACCAATTTCTGTGCTGTTCCCTGTAAAGCAGAGACCTTAAAAGTGATTTTTTTAAATCCTCCTGGTTAAGACTGTGGATCTAAACAACTTGATGCCTTTGCTAGGGGCACACAATACTTAGTCCTGAATAATTCTAGTGTAACCGGGTACCCTTTTCCTAAGTCTGGTCTCACCAACAAATTTTGGATGAAGGAGAGAAAGTTGTTTTTGCTGATTAAAAAAGAATGACTCATCCCAAATAAGACTGAGCGTTAGAAATAAAAAAGTCAACAAAGTAGTAGAAAATATTAAGTTAGTAAACGGTGCACACAGTGCTGTTACTGCAGCAGAGATTATGATGCTGAGAAAGGACCACAGCTGATAGAATGTGGTTTCCAAACGCTGTGGCCATTTACAGCATGAACCATTGTTTGCACGTGAAGAGCTGAGGACACTGGAACTGGCTTCTAGAATTTGTAATGCACCTCCTACTTCAGCTCAAGCATTTGACTCCATGGCTGCTGCTCTGGAGGACATCGCGGACCTCTGGAATGCGCTAACGCCTCTCTGCAGACACCATAAGCTGAATGACCTACCCTACTTTAACCCTGTACAATAGTAGGTGGACAGTAATGCTGTAGGCAGAGCAATTTTAGGGGAACCAGCCCAAGCTTTGCCACCTGATACCTTGTTTTAACAATTCAGTTGAAAACCATGACCTGTCAAGCTTTCGCGAAGCCAGCTGAAGGCTCTTCTCAATGTATCTATTAATCCCTCCTTCGGAGTGTCACCGGACAGTCAATAGCGCTAGCACTGCAGGAAGATTACTAGAAATACAGGTTGGGTAAGATTTTTCAAAATGCACTGAGTCAGAATTAGAATTTTAGCAAGATACCTAGTTAATACATAGGCCCATTGATGTTTAAGAAACCATGCCCTAAAGCTGCTTTCCAGAATACCTGAATCTGTATATCACGCTACATGTTAAAGTCCTTCACTACTTATAGATACTATCACTTGGTACTCATGAGCTTTTGAACAACAGTATAAATTATTTAGTAAGACTGCCAAAAGCCAAGGCAGAATGTTGGCATTTGTGAGAATAGCTCCATACTATATTGTGGTCATAGACAAGCTCAGAAATCTCAATGACTTAATAAGTTTTGGATTTGTTTCCTTATATAGGTTGCAACTTAACATAAGACAAGTGATTTTCCTAAGTATTAAAGCTTTGCCATTGGTTAGAAAAAGAAATATTATCTAAGATCATTGCAACAAGAAAGGAGGAAGATAGTAGAGGCCCAACACTGCTCACTGTCTTGACCTAGGAATGACAAAGGTCACTTCTGTTTATGATTTGCTGTCTAGACTAGTTAACCAGAGGTGTATATGGATGTGTATTAAGCTCTGCTCCAGTCTTCCTAAATATTCTTATGTGGATCATAGGCTTTATTTTATTCAAGTTTTCATCTTTCAGATTCATTAGTGATAACCTACTTGGAATTCTTTATTTCTCCTCTCTCTCTCTCTCTGTCTCTCTCTCTCTCTCTCTCTCTTTCTCTGTCTTTCTCCCTCTCAATACCAGATCTGTATTAACTAGTCTGTTAATTTCATTTTATTTCATGTTTTCTGCTTTTGGGGGCTCAAGTCCAGCTACTATGGGCCATCAGTAAATGATGCATGTGCAAATGTCTTTACCCTTGTGAGTTAACAAGTGAGAACAACCAAGGTATCAGTCTCCAGCTGTCGGCTAAGAGAAAGCTCTGGTTTCTCCCCACTGAGAACTCGCTTGGAAGATTAAATATAAGCAGTCAGCTTCTCCTTTCTTCTTCATGTAGCAGAAAAATTAAAACTTGCAAACACATTAATGTGAATGTTAGGGTAATATAATGTAATGGTAACTCGGCTTACCATTTCAGGGTACTGGATCTCCGTAGCCCCAGACAAGTGGAGAACCCTTCACGGCCATGTTCCTCTTCACATGTCTGAGTGCTGTCGTCTAGGTTTTTCACTCCTTGGTAAATCAGTTCCACAATCTGATCTTTCTGTCAGGAATAAAGCAGAGACATTTTCTACTTGCCTTTTCTCCTCTGTTAGGGGGCATAGGAGATATCCACTGTTAGGTTTACCAGGAGTTTCCACTCTTTCCCTTTAACCAAAGAGAAAATTTGGCTTCAGGCATTTTTTTTGACACTAAGTCAGTTAGCATTGAAATCTGTAATGGTGGTTGCAACTGAAGCTGACTGTCTCTAGTTTCTAAGCTAACTGTATCTGACAGGCTCTATTGATTCACAGCAGAGGTAAAGGGCAGATTAATAGAAGAGGGCAGTTGTTGGCATCACAAAAGGGGGTGAGTCACATCTATAAATATGGTGGCCGTAGAGTTAGATATAGTAAAAGAGGGTGTGAGAAAGGTGAAGGGAAGTCTTTCCACACAGATAACCTGGAGCTTGGCTGAGATTTCATAGCTGACTGGACCTATTTCATACCCCAAACCTTAGGTCACAGCACCAGATCGCTAAGGGGAAATGTATTATCTTCACTGAGTTGCTCGAATAGGTTATTGAGAGGATCAAGTGACTGTACAGGAAGGATAGGTCAGGAGACCCAGAAGGCTCAGTTCATTTGTAAGACATCCATAAGCATCTCTGCTTCTACTTGAGCCTTAACTATGTTTCATTCTGAAAAGAAGTGCACAATTGCAGCACCTATTGAAAAGAATGTAAGAGAAACCTTGTATGGACAATAGTCAAACCAGAAGTGCCGTGTAGGTTAACAACATTTACAGGCAGAATCCACAAATCTACTTGTTCTCCCGTTCCAACACAACATGGTAAGAATACTCTGACCTCTCCAAATGGAACACATTCCCCTGAGGAAGAGCCGTTTTGGTTGTGGTAATGGTGTAGGTATTCAAGTTGTTCTAGAATGTTGACTGCAACAATAAAGCTTAAGGCAAGAAATGTAGGATCGTGCATGGTCCTTGATCACTGCAGACTTTCTCATCACCTAAAACCAGTGACCTAAGTGATACGAAGCAAACACATTACACCACCACCCACTGACTATTCCTGCCCCCTGGCTTTCCCATCAGCCCTTGGGAAAACATCTGCTCATATGACCATGGCTGCTTTTGGATATGGTGTAGGGCAAGGAAGGCAGAGATTACTGAGATTTAACTTAAATCGTACTTTTCCTAAATTTCATTTTAGGGTGCTTTGCCCATAAATGCAGATGTATCTCTTTAGAACCACTCTAAATCTTGGTAAGTATATGTGGCAAGAGGCAGCAATTATTTTTTGAACTGCTGGTTCCTCAGTGTTGTGCACACTTTTGACACTACCACAAAGACAAATATAGCAGCAAAGCATCTTAAACACTCTCTGAACAGTCTTGAGGTATCCCCAAAGTGTTGCTCTCTTACGAGTAATATTATTACATTGACAGGGTTGGATCAGAAAAAATTTCTCAACACACAAAATGAACAAATGTGCTAGTGATAACTATCAAATATGCTCAATGTATACTGTGTAAAACTCGTCTGAGCAACAATTTCAGGGGAAAAAAAAAGGATAGAGAATGAGAGAGACACAGACTTATACTTCTGGTATGAAAGTAACTTCCACAAACGAAAACAGAAACAAGAGTTTTATCAAGGGATCAATGTCTTTACAAAAAACTGAAACACACACACACACACACACACACACACACACACACACACTAGTGAGGTCAGTAGTTGGATATTTTAATTATTAATTCACTCATGCATGTATTCATCCTGAATTACATAACTGCTTGCTAATTTTCCTTTTAGTCTCTTTATCCTGTGTTATCCTTGCGAAGATACCAATAGAGACTAGAGAATGGAGATTTATTTTAAGAAGGGATAGAAAGAGGGACAAATAAGGTTAGGCTGCAGAGCTTGGTGATTTCTTGATTGAGGGATTTATCCACAGTGTTGAGTTCCTAATTGATAGCCAAGAGATCATTTGCACTTCAATATATTTCTTGCAGTCAATGGAAAGAGTTGTGTGAAGACTTTGGTAAGGGAAGATATAAAGGAACCAAAACAAAAAAATAAGGAATTTTCTCAGTGTTCAATTGCAGAGGATATTACAGGAAACAGAAAATCAAATTCTAATCGTGGAAGAATATAATAAACTTGTAAGAGTCATTTCGGATAAAAATATATTCCTAAAGTTATATTTTGTAAGGCAACTAAATAAATCATCTGGTGTTTAACAAATAAGTATCTCACAAAATACAGATTTCATTTTTAACTTGGCAAAGCAGTTTTGCAGCTGTCAATGAATAACTCAGGAAAATCTTAACAACAAAAGAGCCATTGCATGGAAAAGGGGAAGAATGGAAGGCTTACTTGGGGAAAAATAATAATTTTCAGTACATTTAAATACCTATTTAGATTTTTCAGCTGTTTTTTTGTCTCCATAAATGAAATGACTGCTTTGAAGATTCCCATAGTTAATGTAGGCCCTTTCTACTAAATAACCAAAGATAAATCCTTTGATGCTGTTTTCAGTGAAAAAGTAAGCAAGGAAAATCAATTGCGATCCTTTATAATCATCTAAAATTTATGATAATAATATTTTCCAAGGTTGTGCTCACAGCTCACCATTGTAATCATTAAATGACAAGGCCTTTGGAAAGAACCACAAAAGTGATTTTCTTGGTCTGGGAAAGAATCCATAGCATAGGCATTCATGTCACAGATTCTGCAGCCCCAGAGCCAGTGTTCAAAATCTGATTCTACTCCTCTAGCTGTGTGACTTAGCTCTTTGTGCCTCAATTTTCCCTTTATAAATGGAGTTTGTAATGGTAGAACCCATATCCAGTGGTAGTGTGAAGCAAGTGTGCTACATGCTGGTTGCACACTTGTCTAAGCCTGGTAAGAATATCTACACATAACAACAGATTGTACCCACTGCTTTGTTACACACAAGTAAGCATGAAGAGAAAACAGAAGCTAGCACTTATTACAAGTGTATCTCCACAACACCCAAGAAAACTGCTCAGTGACAATAGGACTTTCCCTGTATTATTTGTAGCCCAGCTGAATGACTCCAAGAAGCAGCCTGCCCCGGTTTCATACCTCAGGTACCATGTAACTGGTGAGGCAAAGGTACTGAAAGGTGCCCTCTTCCTGGGGATGATTAGTACGCAGCCAGGGATGTTATACACAGCGAGTCTCTTTGTGTCTCACAATGTTGCCTTCCCAGCGTACTCTTCCATCCAATCTTGAGAACTACAGTGAGAAAGGGTTGAGAATACCATCAGACCCCAGGTCATGCTGAGAACATGTAGTTAGAAAGGATTGCAGAAAAGTATTTTGCACAAAAAGGTGCTATTTTGTGCTTGACGGTATTGGACCCTAACACAAAGGGGTGACTTGTACATGACCTCATTCTTGGGAGGTTATCGATGGTTTTTATGACAGCAATAATCAATGAAAAAGTGGGAATTCGAATGTGGTGGAGATAAAGGGAAAGATATGGAGAACTTGTGGAAAGTGGAGAGTAAAAGAGAGATGGTTCAGTGTTGTTTTAAGTATATGAAGTTCAGGGAAAGTGAGGGAAAAGAAAGAGAAGATATTGCCCTTTAGGGAAAAAAAGGTGATGCAATAACAATGCTATATCACACTCACCCTATTCCTTGGGCAGATTATGACAACCTAGCACTTTAGATACAATGCTCTAATTACACCAAAATTTAATGCAGTCACAGGAGTAAATGCTAAACACAATTCATTGTACTACTGACTGCTAAACCTGAACAGATGAGATGAATCATCCCTTCCCTGAGTAGTCAGGGAAACTTTTTAATAGTGATTTCTAGACATGGGTTTTGCCAAGAGTAAGCACAAAGAAAGCTGTTGGTTCTGGGCTTTATCACACATTTTGAAAGCTTGTTCACTTCTTGTTTCTTCTTTCATTCTACTAAAGACAGTGGTTAGAAATCAATCTGGCCACAAGAGTCCACAGGGATAAAAGCCAGATCATGAAGTTTTATAGCCAAAGGTGCTCAGTGACACCTGAGACACTCCAAGGAAAATAAACATTAAAATGGATATGCTAAGGGAAATGGGGAGCAAAAATTAGGATGTAGCTTTGTTTTCAGCTCTGTAGTGGAATAAGGATGCTTTATGTACTACAAATACTAAAGTTTATCAGTAATGCCAAAGAGTTACTGGAAATTCAGCTCAAAATCTCTTATTACATTTCACTAAGTTTAGACATGACCTGATAATTCAAGGTAAGTCCAAATTGTTGAGTGCCTTTCTCTGTGTTAAATGGATTATTGGGGATTTATCATCTCAGTCATGGCTGTTTCTGCATCTCACCGTTTATCTTAACATTAGTGCAAGTCCTTCACGATAGTATTATTTCCTCTTTTCTTGTTAAAAAAAGTGGAAAACATGTAAATGTGTAGCATGAACCCATGAAATGCTAAGCATTGCAAACAGAAACATCTGTAGCATTGGTATAAATAATCCTGAGACAATTGCTGCAATCACAAGGAAAAAGTGACATACAGTGATCAGGCTGATTTAAATCAATTAATAATTACAGAAAAAAAGATCATGTAACTATTTCAGATGATAATGCTTTGAGTTCTAAACTAATAATTCTGGGACAAACTGATAAAACTAAGAATTATTTTGTAATATTGATTATTTTTGTGATGTTGAAAAAATGAAAGTTGAACTACGAATATCATAGAGTGGTGCTATAAAACTATGTTTTCATCTTAATGTAAACACAAATATGTTTATATATGCATATATATATGCATATATATATATCCATATCCACTGAAACATATTCACACATAATTCTTAGGAGATTCTGTTTAAAGAATGATTAATTTTCATTTTTACTCAGACTTTAAAAATACTATACAAAATTAATTTCACGACTAGCTTCATTTTAGAAGATAAAGGTCTGGATCAAAATTCATCCTCCATAGCATTTACTATAAAATTTGTGCCTATTTTCAGAAACTCACTTTGGTTTAAGAAACCTTATTGAACAAGCACTATGCACATATGTGTGTATCTGTATTTTGATTTTTCACCCTAAATCTTCTGCTTTCCTGCTGTCTTTACCTTCTTGATGGTCTGTTACATTTTATCTGAACAGAAGAGGCTTTTTTGCAAGACTATACAGAATTTAGAAATATTTATCCAGCAAGATACTGTCTGTCACTCACCTTTAACACAGGAAAAAACAAATGAAGTTCAAGCTCCCTTAGCAAAACAAAATCCACTTATTATTATGAATCATAATATTCTGCTCTAAACCTAATGTGTGAAGAATTCCAGGACACTAATAAAAGTAAGCAATATCATCACCTGGATTATGTAAAATGCTAATGACTAGGTGTATTTTGAAGTTAGTAGAGAAGATATGGCAATTTCTGGTGTTGAGAATATTAACATCAGACTACATCAATAATGCTGTTCAAGCATAAAAAGGTTATCCTGGAAATGTAGGTTTTAGCTCTTCATAGTCAAGTGTGAGTCTAAGATTAATGAGATTTTCTGCTTGGTTACTATGGCAAAAAGAAAAGCATCTTGTTTATAGTCTTTCCTATAGCTATTGTCTTCTGTTCCAGCCTTTTATTTAGAATTGGAGGGTCTGGGTTTTGATCCTCCATATGTTTAAAAAACTGGCTTAATTTGTTTAAAAATCTGCTTACACTGTTACTTCATGCATTAATATTATGTGCATAGATCTCCTGTTTTTGCTATTGTTGTTTTCTGAATAGAAGTGGAAAGTCTATGCAGTGCCTTTCTGTCTTTACTGACACATTTCTCCATCTAATGCTTAGTTCAACAACAACATGATAAAATGACTTGAATGTTTTAAGAACTTAAGGCTGTAATTTCAACTCTATCACCTTTTTAAGAGCTATTTGTTGTCTTTTAGGTTTTGATTAAAAACTTTTATAATTTCTCAGAATTCTCAAGGTGACTGAGAGGTAATGAACAATTCAGACAACTTGGCCAGTACCGTGTTAAGTACTTTATGGTGTGCATATCTACAGGAATGAAACCAGTAAGAAAATCAAATTAGTCAAGCTGCAAGGTGAGATGATAGGTAGAAAATAAATTGTTCCATTCTTTCTGTGCAGTGAAAAAATTAGTTTTTTTAATAATTACTTTAAAGAAAATAAAACAGAACAATATAATGGGACCAAAAAAATAGTGAGAGCCCAATATAGAATTTCAAAACTAAGTCATTAGCGAATCTATCACAGTTACTCTATTGCAAGTTGTCATCTTCTGAATAGTTGCTCACACCACCAGCTTTAGGTCTACAAAGTCAATCGAACAATTCAAGCTTTGGGTTGTTTCTTTACTTCAGCTGCCATCATCTCATTCTACAGTCCTCCGAATCAGTGGGTTGCTGTGGGAGTGGTGGGGGTAACTTCTGTCCTAGTTCTCTCTTGGCTGGTGTGACCCCTGAAAAATTAGTTTTAAACTCACATCCAATACAAAGTAGCAGTAGGAACACAAAAAAATGTATTGAGCATGAACAGACCTAAAATAGAAAGGACACTTGGTTGATTTCAAGGCCTACACAACTGTGTGAAAAATATGAATTAAGTATGAAATGGTGCTTTATACATGTTTAAATCTTTGGCAGGAACTGAAGCCAATGCTGAAAAAACGCTGGGGCATGTGTATACATAGTAGAACACAGAATTAAAGAGAATGCTTGTTAAAAATCCATTCCAATAGATGAACAAAATTAGCGATGAGAATCTGGAATGAAGAACTCATGAGTAGCACCTTTGGGACACTACCAACAGGACCAGTAAGTTCCACGCAGGCTTATTCACCCAGTTCTCAGTTCAGAAATCAAATTCAAGGGTGAGAAAACCTAAGTAGCTTAACTGAGATCATGGGCTTTTTTCCTGGATTGGAATGTGCTGCTTGAGTAACAGCTGCCTTGAATTTTGCAGCAGGAAGAAGGATAGATGCTGAAATTATGGGCCAAAGAGGGACTCAGATAGGTGGAAAAGAGTAGGAAAATGTGAATAATTTTACATATTGGTCTAAATAAGAGCAGAAGTGTCTACTTGGCCAAAAATTTTGATAGATTTTAATAAGATCACCAATCTTGCTAGTGAGAACAAATTAGAAATTTATTTTAAAACAATTCTTAAAATTACAAAGTAGGAATGCAAAAGTATTTGTTTTGTTTTGTTTTGTTTTGTTTTCTTTTTATATTTCTGAACTTTATGTGTGTCACTGAGTATTACAGTCAAATTCTGATACCCAACACAGATAAACCAGGTAAGCAAGATGACTGATCGCATTTGGAGGTATCTAGGTTCTTTCTGCCTGTCTGGGCTCCCTGTGATTCACTCCTCTGGGACCACAGCATCATTGTGACCCACCAAAAGATGAAAGAGCTTTCTTATTATTCCACCACTGTAGGCAGAAGTATGGCATGAACCTTTATGTTTTCTGCTTCCAGATACAACTGTTCCACTAAAATAATAGAACCTCTTGGAGAGAAGAAAGTAACAAGATCATGGAATAAACTCCACTGAATGAAATCTGTTGGTAATATCCACCCATATAGGGGAGAAGAAGGTAGCAGGGAGAAAGCCCAAAGCAGAAAAGCAACTTGAGTCGGCTTCTTTTTGCTTTCTGAATCCTAGCAGCATCATGCCACTAAATGCATGTCGATTGCATTTTGGGACATCATTAAAGGAGATATTGTGTCTTACATGTTAGTCTTTGAAAGGTAGGTTTCATAATAAATTGCTTTTCAAGTGTAGGGTTAATTTTAGTTTTCTCCAAAACATCCTAATTTCCCACATGTACCTAAAATGTCAAAATGTCTTCTTTTTTTTCCAATATAGAAAGATACACAATAGTTATTTCAGAGACTCACACTTTACTCCTAGCAGAGCACTCTTGGTGCTGACTCCCATTTCCATCTTCACACTACTGGGAAACAGCATTGGAAGAGAGCATGAACTTCAGGGTCAGGAGGGTGAATTGACACACAGCTCTCCCACTTGTTTTAGCTGTGAGTCCAAACAACACAACGTGCAACTTCTCTAAGCCTCAGTTTCCTCCTCTCTAACAGAGAAACAAGAGGGAGAGGAAAATATTTTATGCCACAAAAATGATCACGATACTGTCAGAAACATGTTAAGCATTTTCAATATTAGTTATTATTTTATAAGTAGCTGAACTTGTCTCAGGAGCATTTATTTTATTTCTGAATCATAAATAATAGTCTGTTTTTGATGCTAGAATGCTATTGGGGTCCAGAGGGATAACATGTAAAATTCTTTTGTAAAATGTGAAGGAAAAGCTTAAAACAGCACTTTGTGAAGTGCAATCTTAAAAGAAAAAAAAATACTGACCCTTGCTCTTACCTGAATTATCTCCTCCTTAACAAAGACACAATTATGTAAAAGAAACAAGAAAGCAATGTGCGCCACTAATATTGTAAAGCTGAATTTTCTGAACATTTTGTTTTCTGAGTATGATGTCTCATCAATTAAAACAACTATGACCCATAAAATGTATCATATTTTCTACAAAATGAGAAATCAAAGATGCATATAGGCAAATGATGTAGTCATGTTTTCCAGGGGAATAAATTTAATACAGGATGAAAAATTTATAGGGTTATTTTATGATAGACTCAAATGCAGAGGAATCCTGGATATCTGTCCACACACTAGAGAATCAAAGAATTCAGTTCAAGATCTGGATCTCACAGCAACGTCCTGCACAAGTCCAGCTGAAGACCTAAAAACCCGACAATATCTCATGCAAGTCTGTATCAAAGGTCTTCACTGGGGAAGTCCAAAGGTCAGTGGTGCAAGCTAGGAAGTCTGCATAAGAGGAAGAAGGAGCTGTGCCAGCAGGCTGAAGGATCTGCTCTGGAGCCAGAAAGAGATGCTCAAAGTAAAGACCAGAGCTCCCTCAATAGTACCACAGCCACCCTCACTAGCAGCGAGGACCCGAGCTCCTGGAACAAAGAGAACATCTGAGTTCATACTTCTCTTTCTATCTTTTCTCCTTCTTTTACTATAGTTTTTATTTTCTGTAAACCTAGTCTTTCCTATTGACTTTATGTAGTATCATTTAGAATAAGGGATTATCTCCCCATGATGGAGAGGGGTGCATTGAGGAGAGGTGCAGAAAGAGCTTAAACAGTATTAGTTTGATTTATGCTGTACATAAAAAGTTACATCCATACCAGTTTGTTCTCATTTCCATATTTTGTAAGTCACATACAAAGGTGTGTATATATATACTACTATAAATTTGTGCTTAAAGTCTTACATACATATCACATGTTATAATACAGCTGCTTCTAGATTTTGATCTTATTACTGAGAAGTACATTTTTTCATTATTGACTATGCATTTTTGTTTCAACAATACTAAAGTAATGCATTGCCCATTATTTTTTGAACAGCACTGATTCAGTTCAGCAGGGTTTTACAAGTTGAACATGAGTCTGTCCAACACAGCAATATACATTTATCTTCAGCATTTGAGAGGAAATTCAAGTAAAATTCTGATACACTGGCACTTAAATCTCCGATGGGACAATATGGAGACACAGGTCCTAATGGGATGTCTTTGGGTCATGAAGACTCAAATCTTTGTGAAAACATTAATCCCGTTATGAACAGGCTCACTAGAATGGGTTGGGCCCCTGCCCTGCCTCTCACTGGGGGAGGACACAGCAAGAGGACCTTCACCTGGTGCTGTCATCTGTACCTGGGACATCCCAGCCTCCTGAACTGTGAGCCAAGAAACTAATTTTAATTTTAAATTTCTATCTCTGTGCTATTTTGTTATAACAATACTGATCGAGACAAGTTATTTCCCCCAGACTACTGAAATGGTCAAACTTTAACTTATACTTTACTTTGAAAAAACCCTGAATCCATGAGACTATTGCTAGGTCCATTCCAAATTGTAACACTAGGATACTGTGGGTGACGGTGATGCACAGCGTCTCTTTGGAATCACAGTGAGAGTGAACAGTTCTCAAAGCAAAACAAACCGAATTGTGCTTATAACATGCAGAAAGATATAACACTCTGGCAAATGTTCTCCATCTATACTAAGGATAGCAAGTGAAAGTCAGCAATTAAAGAATGGTTTGTGTCCATTCCACATTGATGCTGTCCCCACTGATGATACTTGCGGTCAGTGAGAAGTTGTGTCATACTTCCCTAGAGTGACAGAAAGAGTTCCTCATAGTCCTTCATTCTCTTCTAATTAGAACTCTTTTTGCTAATTGGATGCTTGTCCCTACCCGAGTGGCCAATGGAGTCATTCAATCAGATTTGTTTATGTGACAAATTGTATGTTGTTTCGGCACTTTCATCAATCTATGAGTGACAGATGAACTCTTGAGAATGGAGTCTCAAGATGCCTCACTGTGACTCTCACAGTTGACTGGAGCCTTTAAGGATGCGACCTCTAAGGAGCTGCATAACTTCTTTCTGTACTTTACTCCTTGTAGCAGCTTCTTAGCAACTTACTTCTTCATTTTGCAGACTTAAAAATGAAGGTTACCATATGTAAATACAACCGAGAGCAGAGTTATAAACAAAGCAGAGTTTCTTCAGCTTTATCCTTCCAGACTATGCCATTGCATACATGGCCAAAACAAAGGAAAAGGAAAAAGGAAGAAGGGAGGAAATGGAAAGGAGGGACAGTTGTTGGCCCTTTCTCCGTGAGTCTTCCTTAGAGAACAAGTGAAGCAGTGAAATCCTCCTGGTCACCAAAACCACCCTATCTTCCTTCACTTTTGTTCTTTAAATCTCAATGTTCTTGAATAATTTTGTGTCAGAATGGTATTCTCAGTGTTTTATACAAACTACCTTGTATAAATAAGCTTGAGTAACTTGTTCTTTGGAAGTGAATTATTCAGAACATTGAGATAAAATCTCAAACAATGCCTAGCTCTTCTTTTCTTAACTGTCTTATGCAAGCAGCAGGGCTTTCAAAAATATTCAGATAATACAGGAATAGTGAACTGGCTTTAAGCTCAAGAAAAGGAAGGGGTGAAGGTTTTGGAAAATATCTTAATACCTGAACTAGTCTGATTATTGGCACCTACGGTGGACTAAATAACCCTAGTGTAAGCCCTATTGGCCCACAACATTGTATAATCCTCTTCCGATGAGTTTGAGTGAGAGTTTAACTCCATTGCAGACCACGAAATATGGTAAAATTGATGATATTTCACTGTGCCATTACATCATGATATATGTGTGTAATTATAACCCTTAGAAATATAAATAATTTACATATAAACTGCTATAAATTATAAACATAAATATGCATTTGTATCACCAGGAAGAGTGTGGAAGGATTACCTCTCATTCCAAGCTAGTAAATTTGTGATAATTTGTTACTCAGCAATAGAAACTAATAGCCATGGTTTATGACAGTTTAGCCTGGTAATTCTACTAAACCTTCCCTGAGTTGACAAGATTAAGCCAAATATTCCCAAATTAAAGAACCAGTTCCATCAGTATTAACTATCCAATTTTGAGCAGGTTATTTAATCTCTCTGAGTCTCTGTTTTCTCATGTATAAAAATAGCAATTATAAAAACTGCTTTATAATTCTAATGCTTTACGAGGATTAGAAATGATATAAAATGCATGGTTCATAATAGGCATTCAATAAATAATACCTCGATGAATAATTGAAACACAGTCTGTTGCCTTGGACAGTAAGAGCCAGAACAGATTCCATAGATGTGGTTGAAAGTGAATACTGTCATCCTCCAGATGTGGTGGTGACCCTGAGATAATCTGCATCCTATTTACCACTCAGCCAGAGATTTCAAGAGCCCATGGCCCAGAGGTAACTGAAGTCCAGGGCCAAGATCTGGACCATGCAACAGAGCAAGTCTTGGTGGGCTGCACAGGTTCAACTGCATAAGTTTAATTACATCTATCTCTAACCCACAAAACAAGCAGTCACAGAGGAAAACATGAAATTGTGTAACCAGCAAATAGCTTTTTCCACAAGTAAGAAAAAAATTACAATCACTTAAAGGCTTAACGTTCTTAGTTTAGTCAGGTAAAATCGCTTAGCAGATCTCAGCACTAATTATAGTAATTTAGTCTCTCTCCTAGAAGTAGGTTTCTGGGGAACTTTAATCAAAGTAGAGTGAAGCTGTACAAATACTTTGATTTTATTGTTTGTATCTTTTTTCAGTTCTTCATTTCTATTTCCATTAGCTTTAGTTCAAGAATGCCTGGGTTTTAACCACGAGAGTGAGCACGCATTATAAGTAATAAAGTCAAACGAGTATTGCTCCACAAGAAGAAATGCCATAAAGAACAAGCTACTCCCCAAAGAAAATTTCTATTTGTGGGACAAAAAAAAAAAACAAACAAACAAAAACCCACAATTCTTAGTTACCTGAAATTGTGCAGTGCAAAGTGCAAGATGGAACACTTGCACTTTGCACTGTATCAAATATCAAAGTTCTGAGATTCAAGATAAAAAATAAAGCCTTTTTAATGGCCCCAGAAGGAAAACAGAAGAGTTTTATACACTGTAATTTTAGCCAGCATTACACGTGCATGCACACACACACACACACACAGAGTCAGATTGGCTTGAACTGTTAACATGCAATATCCACCACAGCACATGGCCAGAGGACAGAAACTCAGATGCCTCCACTTTCATCTCGCTGATATTCTTCTCTTAAAACACCGAACTCTTCCACCGAGGGAGACGGTCTCCGGAGTTGAGGAAGTTATGAGCTCCCTCCACTGTTTCCTTAGTAATTCTGAAAACCATGTAGCCAGAAGGAATATAAGAGCCATAAGTTTAATTTTAAGTCAAAAGAAAGCATTCCTGGGTGACAAAGAGCTGCTTGTGAACCACAGCACTGCAAATATTAACAATCCAAATCTGAGGTCCTCGTCCCACTGGGAAGGTGGTGCAAATGTTCCTGTGGCTCACCTTACTGAGGGTCAAATATTTTTCATGTATTCAATGAAAAACTTTCAAACGAATGCTGTTTTTGAAGGCTTCTCCAAGATAGTGAGATGAATGGATATGCAGGATTAAAAAATATGCCAAATGAGTCAATGGTATATTCATTTTATTATGTAAACTTGAGGTGCCACCCAGGCTACTTCCCACCATCATAAATGGCAAAGCCACACAATCCTGTGTGCTTCACAATTAAAACTATAACAATTTACAAGACAAGAACTTGTAAGAATAGATCTTAAAAGCACAATAGATGTCATTATACACATACATACTTTTACAATAAAACTCAGGATATTTACTTTTTAGCTTAGAAAATGCAACTACTTCATACTAAAGCTAAATATTCTGACATCAATATAAACACATGTAAAATTAAGTTAATTTTTATGTATCATGTTTATGAAAAAAGATTCAACAGCTGCTTTGTTTCAGCAAAGATAGCTCATAACATCTTCCATAAAATCTGGAAAACAATTGATAATGTTTTTAAAGTGATCTTTGTTCTTATTAGACATTCTGGGTGGGTTTCTCTCAAATATATCTTACAACATCTTTCAAAATTATCAATAAAGAATATGATGTAGTGAGAGATTTATATAGAAACCCAAAAATGACCAGGGGGTACTGGGTTATCGGTTCATATCAAAACAAGGGTTTCTCACAGACTTAACGCCCTCAGACTATTTGATCATTGAGAAGTGGACATTGCCACTTTCCTTCAAAATAACTTACATATTTTTGGCTAGCCAGAGTCTTCTTCTAGCAATGTGTACCTTCAACAATAATCTCAGTCAAGGCACTGACCTTACACTTTGATTCCTCTTTCAACATGTGTTTAGGAAGCTACGCAATGCTATTTGTAAGTCTTTGAACACACCCTGGCCTTGTCCTCCTCTGGCCTGTGTTCCTTGCTTTCCTGTGCCTGTAATGTTTTACAAATACCTCTCTTTCTAGCACCCCCACCTGCCCTACATACATGCTGCCCATTCTTCCAAATATAGCTGAAACGGTATTTTGCCTCTGAAGTCTTCAGGCATCAGAAGCAAAAATTAATGACTTTCTCCTTGAGGCTCCCTAGCGTTGTGCGTTTACTTCACTTCCGACACCTGTCACTTTTTGCATTTTATTATGGTAATTTTTGAACACATTTTTCTTCCCCATTAAGTTGTAAAATCATTTAGGTCAGGGATAACACCTTCCTAGACTCTGGCTGAATTTAATTCAATTCTAAAGGTTCTGTGCAAAATACAGAGAAAAATGAAAATATTTGCTTGGCTCTTATTAAAATATATTCCTCCTCAAACTCACAATTATTCCAGGAGTAAATGAACTCTGAGGTACAGTCCATGAACATGGTGCTTAATAATGAATTGAGCATGAACTTAGCTATTAGGATATTGGGGAGCATTTCACAAGTATCCTGTGAAAGCATCTGTGTTTTCTACCTCTATGGAAAATGTCACAATCTTATGCTACTTTGCATTCCCCATGAATAAAAAAAAGCATGAAAAAAAACCTCAGTGATTATGAGTTAATTTATAAGGAAACAATTACAAAATACAGAGAAACATTTACTGAAGTGTATGTATATCTGCCCATTTCATATTGAAATTTTCAATTTTATTGGAAGCAATTCTCTCAATCACAATCCTCATGAGAAAAGTCTATAAACAATAATCTAATTAATTTTAACTAATATGTATAAACATAGGAAAGACTACACATAATGTAAGTTGGTTGATTTTTAACCATTACATAAAAATATAAAAAATATATGTGTTTATGTTATAAAATCATAATTGGTATGTGTGATACATATATACTTCATGTAAGGTTTAAATAAATTTGAACATACCTATTGTCTCAAAAAATTATCATTTCATTATGGTGAAAATGTCTAAACTTCTTCCTTCATGTACGTTAGTTAGTTTTGGTAACCAAGGTAGGTCACAGCTAGTGTATGAGGAGCTCCATTATGAGGGACCTCGACATTGTCTCTTCCATTGCCCTTTGCTGTCCCACATGCCTTTGTCAGCTAAGGCAAGTGGGTCTCTGGGGTTTAGTTCACTTTTCTTACCTCGCTGTGGAGTCCTCTCTCTGTAAAAGCAGCCTATTTCTACCTTGTCAGTCCATAACTAAAATGAGTACCACTTTGAAATCATGACAAAGACAACAGATGGACACAAAGGCCACCCTCAGTCACATTTGAGAAGTCAGCCACTTAGAAATTCTGGCAATGCGGAGATTTGGATGCTATCTTTCAAAACTTGGTGTCTAGCATTACTGTATTGTGACAGGTGACTTTAAGAGAGAATAAATCTTGCCAGCTACCTTTACTTCTGCAAGTTGCAGACTTACTTCTTTCTCACATTAAAGCCTTAACTCCTGCTTAATTTTCATTGTCCTAATAATTAATCACAGTAGGCTTCATCTCAATATCACAGCAAAAAAAAAAAAAAGAACCTTTTGTGATGCTCGACAAATTCATATTTCAGGGAGAATTTATTCAGAATAAATGTTAATAAAATGCAAGCACAGATTGCTAGATCATGTTATGATGTAGCTATATATAGATAATCAAAGAAGATTGCTCCAGATAAAATTCTATATTATTTATGATTAGTATTTAATTTTTCAATTCCGGATAATTTACCATTACTAAAATGGTGATGATTGAAGCTGACCTCAATGTTCCTCTAACTCAAATGGGGCACAAATAACTATATAATTGAAAATACCAATCCCTGTAATCCTATTGATAGAAGCTAAAAAAATAATGGACAATTACAGTGAACAATACTACTTTTAACAATATTAGCACACCCAGCTTGTACTCATTGTGTATCCTGTTAAATGAAAGAGGGAAAGAGAGCAAAGAAAACTTGGAACTCCAGTGTGTATTCCATTTTCATTATATACCTTCTTCCTCTAGCCTGAATGAATAAGTTTATGATGGAAAAAACAAAAACCAAAGCAGGTTGAAGTCAAGAAACACAAGTTCAAGGAAAACCCACTTTCTTTACTTCCGTCAGGACCTCTAAAGATTTGCCTCCTTTGGATAGAACTGTTAGTGTTGACATGTCCCTGGAATAAACTCTTTGTTATTCCAAAGAGAGACCCTAAAAGCTGGTTGTTTATTATCTTAATTGATGTTAACTATAAACATAACTTACAAGCTTTGCATTCCATTGGTCTAATGTAGGGACAATAAATTCAAATAGTATCAGATGCCAGAGAGAAAAATGTAAATTCAAGATGTCTAATAGTGGTCAGTGTTATGAATAAGAGAAGGTGTTACCTTTCAAAGACAATGTGACTGAAAAATATATTAAACACTCCAATATAGGAATCTTTTTGGTTGAGAGTTGACTATTGGTTTACATTTTCTAGTTTTATTCTATAACATGAAATTATATACGGAGCACCACATTCACGGGCTGTGACAGCTGGCACAGGGTGTGAAAGGGGAGAGGATTTTCCATGGGTCATTTCCACAGTGGAAGGAGGCTTCAGGTGCATAAGCAAGAGCAGAGTTTCCAGTTGGTAATGAAGTCATAAATCAGTGAAGACATAAAGCAATTCTCAGCTTAAATTGGGCAATGGCATTCTCCTACC
The DNA here is from genome assembly GCA_004027295.1 of Dolichotis patagonum. Classification (NCBI taxonomy): domain Eukaryota; kingdom Metazoa; phylum Chordata; class Mammalia; order Rodentia; family Caviidae; genus Dolichotis; species Dolichotis patagonum. The sequence continues at coordinate 44,083 of PVJX010000469.1, read as the reverse complement.
AAACTCTGGAAAACAGATGCGGCCATCCTAATTTTCTGGTTGTTACTCCCATGAGAGTCCTGCTTTAATCTCTGGAAATATTGGAGTATCCATCCTGTTTAAGTTGGATCCTCCAAAATATCTCCAAGTCTTCTAGAACTACTAACCAAATGCCGGCTTCACCTATCTTGGATAAATACAATGATCCCCCTAAAGACATCCAAATATTAAAACCATATCTTACACAGAAAATACGTTTAGACAGGTCTGCTTCGACATTTCTGGAAGCAAGTAAAAATCATAACTTCCATAATTTTATTTAAAGTTGCTCTGCATATTGTCAGCTCATATATGTACAAGTTCTTCTCCAAGACGTTGGAACCTGTCTGACTTGTTCATTGATTTGTGCAAGTTTCTTTATTACACTTGTGCATAAATGATCACACAACAGGAAAATAGGTTGTAGACCTTGACATCACAAACTATGTCCTAATTACTGTTAGCTTAAATTAAAGGAGGAATTTTATTCAATTATTCCAATAAGGTATGTTAATTTTGAAAAGAATTCTTATTTTTATTAGTCCATTTTTTGAAAGACCTAATGTTTGTACTCCTTATGTCGAGTTGGTACACATCTGTCACACACAAAGACTTGCCTCATTTAAGACAGTCTCCTACCTCTAGAGATGGCTAAATTAACCCCAACACTCTTTCCTTAAAACATAAGCACTGTGAATAAAACAAACCAAAAAAATCTACATTTATTGTGAACATGACTAGAAATTACCATACATGTGTTCACTAGATTGCTTCATTTTTGAGCAACTCAACTCCAAGGAGTAAAATCTTTGTTTTTTGTTTTTGTAATGAATACGCTTGGTTAACAATGTACATGCTCCTTCCTAACAGGAGAGAAACATCTGGAAAATATAGGATTTTAAATATGAAAACAAGATAAAGAGACTTTTACTGTTACATAACGGCTCCATTACAAATGCCTAAATCCTTATGAGCATAAGCCATTTTAAAAGAAGATAAAATCAGTAAAACTTCTTAGCGTTTAGTGCTCTGTCTTTTTGCAACAAAGATGATATGAGAAGACTTGCTCTTCCCTTTACTTGCTCCCATAAGAAAAATTTCTTATCAAAAGCATAGCCCACACCATCCAATTTCTCTGTTAGCTGGATTCTACTACCAAGATGCTTTGGCATTGTCTTTTACATCTTCAATAAAATCACATTTATGAAATTATATTTTTTAACATTTTGTAATAACATGGGAAAAATGAACCAGTATGACCTCCCTTGTCCTGTTGTATTAACCCTGATCTCTTTGTTAAGGTATTTCTAGGTTATTTCTTCTCTTGTCATTGTTCTTTTTGTAACTGTAATTTTTTCATTGTATTGAGAGTTAAACTACCCAACTCTTTTCAGGGGGCTGATGAAATGGGCTTTAAGGAAAATATTAAAATTGAGATAACAAGTCATTTGAAATTGACCCAGGCTTGAACTGTTAGGGATAACGTATCTAACTGTTTTACATACACTGCAGAATATTACTAAAATTCTTGGTTTATATTTACCATGATTGATATCAAAAACCAGAACTTGAGCTACTTTAAGCCTTCTCCCTTTTTTAACTTCCAAACTCCTCACAAAATTTTCCAGTGTACCCTATTGGTGTTAGCAATTGTATTAGTCAGTGCTTACTAGAGTTAGGTGTAGAAGAGTGCAAACATCTGTCTGACTGCTCCCTGGAGACCAGAAGGATCCAGTCAAGGGCCTGGAGCCCACAGCAATGTCCCATGCAAGTCTGTATCAAGGATTTGCACCAGAAAGGTCCATGGGCTAGTGGTGGAAGCTAGAAAATCTGTGCCAGTGGGATGAAAGTTCTGAGCTCAAAGGCTGAGGGAACCCTACTGTCACCAGGAAGTGATGCTTGAGGTGAAGATGAAGACCCAAGTTCCCTGGAGGAGAACCGCAGTCATCCCTGGTGACAGCGAGGGCTGAAACTCTCTTCCAATGGAGACAGCTGAGCTATTGCAAGCTTCTCCAGGGGAATCAAGAGCAGCATGCAATCTTTCCATGTTGTTCACATTTACACCACTGGCAACAAACCTGAGGTGGGCATACATGCAGACCCAGGTCCCCTTGGATTCCCCACTCAAGCTGACCACTGCATAATCCATCAGAGCAGCAGAACAATTAAAAGTAACATTCAGTACAAACTTCAGGATGCAATAAGTACTGTACCTTGGGTTTCAATCACCTAAGTTTGTGCAGATCAAGAGTATATATTAGACAATACCACATTTATTATTATTAATTAATTAATTGTATTGGTACATTTCAGGTACAATAATGACCACATTCATCTTAAGGGACTTGTAACTGCACATGCTATGTCTTCATTCTTCTTTCTCATCATTCTCTTCCCCTCCTTCAACCTCTCTTTCTCTCCATACTTACAAAAGCTTAGTTTCCAATTTTTCCTTCTTTCTCATTCTTTTTCTTTTCTCTTCCTTCCTTTTGCCCTTCTCCTTTTGAAGTCCCCCCTCCCATTTGAACATTTTCTTCCCATTTCACAATATCTATTATACATTTTCACCCTTATTTACATTTTCAGTTATAAAGTTTCTCTAAAAACATACTAAATAATCACATGATTACTAACTCACACATGATTCAGAAAAAATGTCTAAAAGGCTCTCCATGCCTATAGTGTGAGGCAAGGAGCAACAAATATTCCTATTTTTGTTGATAGATTATTAGGAATATTGGAAAGCATGATGTTACAAAGTAAAATGGGAGTTGACTGTTACATACACACAGAAGTAGAATGAGTATATTTCATAAACTCTCTCATGGTGATCACATCCTTATGACTTGTTGCATGTATCAGGCAGAAGTGGCTAAAAGAAGAAGACAAAAGGAAAAAGAACAACTAACTGCATATAGCTTCACTGAGTACTTGTATTCTCTGCCAGGTTGTGGAGGGAACAAATGCTGAAAATTACGTGAAATAAATATTTATGTGACCATACTAATATAAGTATATATCCAGAAATAAATGGAGGATTTTAATGCAGTTTGAGTAACTCAGAATTGGTGCTACCACTTTGTTCTCCATTACATTAGCTAGTGGCTCACATGCCTTCTGCCTTGAGTACTGCATGGTACTTTAGTATTCACCTCAATAGTGGTAAGTTAGGTGTGAACTCTATGACATGAATCGATATTCTCTATTGCAATATAAACATTTTCCCTGAGTTTGTACCATTGTAAATCTAGAAATATTTCTGCACATTTTTGTGGGAGTTCTGTCAGGGATTCACAGCAAAGCTAAGTGATGCTGGCTCGTTTCTCTCATGGGGCCGTGGCTGAGTTGACAAGGAGGACCGTGCTTTACCCTAAGGTTCCATGAGGACCATCCAGTCCCAAACTCATTCTTATAGCTGTTGGCTTGACTCAGAAGATCACCAGGAATGGCCCAAGTGGGACCCTTCTTAGTGCCCCTTCATAAGAGGACAGCTGTCTTGCTAAAGTGAATGATGAGTGTGTTTGTATATGTGAAAAAGAGATTCAGACAATGAAGCACCAGCCACAATTTTATACAACATGTTCTACAAGTTACAACTGTCATTCACGAAGCATTTTCTGTATTGGAAGCAAAAAAATGCACATGGCTCATACTGAGGCAAAGGAGATTACACAAGCGCGTGATACTGAGATGCCAGCAGCACCTTAGAGGTTGCCTATAGCAATAGATAGCTAACAGTTTCCTTCCTGAAAATGTACAGAAGGAGTAAGGGAGCAAAAATAAAATAGATTCAAACACAACCCTGCAAAGTGATTTTTCATGACTTTGGGAGACATGTAAAATTCGTATTTTCCAGATTAACCAAAAGAATAAGCAATGAAAGCTACAATCTTCCAAAAATTCAAAGAGAGAAAGTAGAGAGAAGTAAGTAAAATGACAAAATGCAGAGTTTGAAGTAGCACTTAGGAAAACCAGATAAGTTACCCTCTGAACTAGAGCAGTGTAGTTTCACATATTAGGAGAAACTCAAATTTAATGTGTTTAAGAAACTACCATTCATTTTCCATATTGACAAATTAAGTTTTAAAATTAGAATCTTCATACATCACTGGTGAGGCAGTTCATATTTACATAGCCTCTATGTAGGTAATATTGTGTACATTCATTGACATTTCAATAGAACACTGTAAGTAGTTCCACTTGTAGTAATTTACCTTTTGACGTCTTGCACATGCATTATTTTTGTGGTATTATCTGTAACAGGAAAAGCAGAAAACAACATCCATATCTATCAATAAACAGCTAGCTAACAGCAAAAAATGAAATACAATAAGGCTATAAAATAAGAAAATAAAATGCAGAATGACAATGCTACACATGATACGGTAAGATCTTTAAGATATTTTTCTATATACAAAAATCAAAATATGAACTTTTATTTGTAGCTAATATAAGCTAGTATTTGTATTTATGTTTGTGCAAAATGGAAACATATTAGTTTTCCAGTGTTGCATGAACAAATTGTTACATATTTTAGAAGTTTGATAAGATACAAATTCATTATATTACAGTGTCATACACCAAGTCTCACACAGGTCCTGGTAGACTAAGGCTGAGGTGTCTACATTCCTTCCTGTAGGCTCTAGAAGGAGGAAGGGAATCCTTTGGCTTACTCTTTCAGGTTGGTAGCAGAATTTAGTTCCTTGCATTTTTAATGTTTTTCTCTTTCTGAGCATCAGCTAAGTGCCACCCCCAGGTTCCAGGAGCTCTTCTGTGTCTCAGCTTGGGTCCCACTTTCTTCATATTCGCAGATAGGAATGGTGCAGCAGACTCCGAACACATTCTGAGTCTGTTCTTCCCTGACTGAACCTCTTGCCTTCCTTTCAGTTTCTATGGTCCCCATCACTGTACTGACCAACTACAGAATAACTCAGGGTAATTTTCCCTTTTTAAACTTTGGGACCTGAATTCTATGTTCTGTGTCTCTTGGAAACAAATATTTTAAAATCAGAATCTTAAGGGAAGCCATAAGAAATACAGTCACATTTTCAGATTTGCTTGTTACACACAATACTCTGTGATGGTCTTTAGGAAACAAAGGGACTGACTACATATGAAGAGTTGCAAAGAACCAGCAAGAAGGGATGAAAAAGGAAATTTGATGAAAAATTTATGCCATTTATGATTTTGCTTATTTTACATGCATATGTATTGTGAGTATATTGAATGTATTCTTATGTGAATACATTCTTATGTGGTTTTACTCACATATGTTCACATATAAATATATTTTGCATATGTGAATACAATGTCCATTTAAATTTCAATGTAAAAGTAAATAAAAGTTGATTAAATGGTGAAAAATGCAAACAGCCATTTATTAGAGTTTCTCTCACCCTTTTTCTAAGCCTAGTAATCACATCCTCACTCAAGACCCACATTTCCGAGTGTGGTAACTGACAGGTTGCTGCAGAGATCTCCTTAGGAAGCTCGGCGTGACATGAGTGCCACCTTTTTGCATTGCCACAAGGGTCAGCTTCTCCCATTTTCATACAATACATCTTATTTTCCTTTGACTTTCATTGTTTTTTTATTTCATTGAAATTTATCTTCTTTTTAAAAAATTACACAGATCTGTTTTTCTTTGATTATCTAGAAACTACTCTGCTACCAAAGCTTGTTAGAGAATTTAATTTAGTGGCCTGTGAAATCCAGGTACAATAGCAACTGTCTTGAGGATTAATACTCATTTCATATTTACCTTTGATCTGAAGTTCTTTAAATTGATTTCTTTTCCAGTGTTACAGGGTGATTTAGATTCTACTCAATTGCCACATCCATAACCAGCTGGATTCAAACATTTTAGTTGCTATAAAAATGTTAGTTACTAAAACACATTTTTAAGTCTATTGTACATGGCAATATTTTAAAATGCACTTTCTTCTTCAAAAAAGCCCAAATTTGCCCTAATTTATTTCTTACAATCTTTGTAGTGACCAATTCCATCATCCCCCAGCTTGATCAATTTCAGCAATTCCTTACTTTAAAAAATACATGACAATGGCATGTGTCAGCACTCAGATTCATGAAGTGAGTTTTCTGGATGGACTGGAGGCTGGATTGGTAGTGAGACTTGCAAAGTGGAAGCATCTGTGTGTAGGAATCATTGTGCAACTTTTCAATTAACATGGACGGATCATATGTACTGTGAATGGGAGGGATTCAATTTAAATATGTTTGAACTTGGTAAGACTGGAATTTGACTTTTATGCTACCATTCCTGGAATGCTGATAAATGTTTTGCAGTATCTTAAGGCATTGAAAAACACCTAGCACTACTAAATAGAAATCGACCAACTCATGTGCCATCTGAAACCCCATACACAACAAGCCACTTAAAACTGTGCCAAATGGGGCTTTTAAGAAAGTTAGCAGTTTTGTGTTTCAGCCACTAAAGAAAAAACACAAACAACAGTATGCATAAATTGCAATACTGTTACACAACATGCTTGAAAATGTTATATTTACATGGCAGCCAGCGTATAACATTTCCATGAACATCTGCACAGGTTCACTAAAATCTTAAAAACAGATGGACATGAAGAAAGAACCAGTAATTACCAAAGCTATATGTTGATTAAATCAGCATGTGGTTCACTTTAATGATTGCTGATCTTTGTGAGGGTTGGTGAGACTTTCCAATATCAAATGTCTTTAACTGACATGTCATTGACCAAGGAGGCAGTGACGCCCTTGGTTATTAACATGCTATTTCAGTACTTAGGACAGCGCCCAGACTGCACAAAGCATATTCAAAGAAGTAACATTCAGAAACTGAAATTAAATTGCCACTGAAGCCCTACTGTTCTTATTACATCTGCAGAGGGGAGCGGAGAAGCAACATTATCATCTCGTGGGAATAATCGCACACGGAGATGTGTATTATATGAATATTGTTCCCGTGTTCTGATGCATTTCAGTGACTCCGAGCTTCCTGCTGCCCAGCATCCATCCTGAACTCACATTGTGTACTTTTCAGAGCTCTCCAAATAGGCACCCTCTGGTTGCCAAGCAACCGTAGATTTTCTACAAGTGCCAGTGCCATGTGTATTTAAACTGCAGTTGGCCTTTTTTTTTCTTTAACTTTTCAAAGTTTCGAAAAATAAATATATGTCAGAGAGGTAGAGCAAAGTATTGGGATTTCAGAAACCCCTAAAAGAGCAGAAAGTCTTTTGTGGCAGTGTATTCAGATTCTTTTTTCCATTTAATGAAAGTCTCTACAGATAGTTACAGTAACAAGTTTATCGAACAAGAGAAACCAGCATCCTCTATTCTTCCTAAAATAGGTGACGCTTCACATCCAACACCAAGTAAATAGATGGTTATTTGATGGCTTTCTATCAAGCATTCTAGAGCTTTGCTATGGATTAGTGGAATATCTGCTCTGATGACCGACTTCCAGCTAATCTGCTGGCACAGCAACTGTCTCCTTTCTAGATGGAATTTGTGTAGTTTGAATGGCTTTCATTTCCAAGCACAGGTATTGAGAATGTGCTCAGTAGTTGCTTTTAACACCAACTTTCAAAGAAAGGATGAATTTTTTGAGATCTGATTAGTCACGTCTACGTCAGAGAATGAGACTTGTCAAAAGTTGAAAGAAAATACAGAAGATCTGTCAATGTCTTATTCAAAAGGCGTGTCAACCTGGATTAACCTTATCTCATTTAAAATCAAACTGATCTACATATTTTCCTGTGTGTAAATTTGTTGTTTTTTACAGGAAAAAGTAGGTCACTTTATTTTTTTCTTATTATGTGTCTCTAAATTAACTATTTTTCCTAAGAGTGAATGAAAGGTTTGTGTGACTGATAATTTTCAGCAAGAGATCTGGTGACATTAGTAGAACTTTGTTTGCAGGAAGCTAAATTTCACTTGGGGACTGAATTAAAGAGGAGAAATTTACCTTTGTTAACCACGTTATGAATAGTGCTTACTGTATAACCTAAAACCAGCCAGAGGACTCCGGGCTCATATGGCCCAGGTCAAAGTCCTAACTATATCACATACTGGCTAATTGATCTTGAACAAAACTCTTCTTTTGTTATTACTCAGTTTTCTCATGTACAAAATGAAGATAACAATAATACCCACTTCACAGGTGTTGTGAAGGTTAAATGCAATAATAAATGTAATGTGTTCATTATCTGACATATTAGATAAAGTATATAGCAGCAACAATGGTTATTCAAGACAAGGCCTGGGAATCTATTATTGAATTCACTCAGTAGGCGTAAACCTTCTTTGTTAAGAATTTATCAGTAGAATTCTCTCTTTGGTCTAAGCTTTTATTGGGAGACTTACAAAGCCTTGGTTTTCCCTGCAGCCCAAAATAAATATTTCTCTAACCAAAAGAATTAAAATGCTTTGACAATTGCACCCAACTGATAACTCATACTTTTTGTGTTCAAATGCAATTTTAACCAGTTTTTAGTTTTGTTTAAGAAATGATGGGCAGGCTTATATTTTATTGGTTTTTCTAAAATATACTAAAAGTGGAATAATTGGGAATCAGCCAGGGTATAGATCTTGAACAAAGCTCTGGGCTTCTTAGTCTTGAATTGTCTGTAACTGTCAAGACCAAAAATGGTGACAGTGGCATCTTCTGTAGGATAAGGTGGGATTCTGCTGTCTTCATCATGCTTTGGGGTCATATAGAAACCAAAGGGAATGACAATATGAAAAAAGTATTCAGCCAACAACGAAGTCTCATCTGTTTAATCTTCCAGAACTGTAAATGTGAGTGAAATCCAAGGATGTGAAGAAAAGAAGAAAAGGGGAAGAGATGCAAAATAATGGGCAGATCTACCGATTACACTGTCCTAATTCATGCTTCTAAGGTGCTTTTACATTTCTACTTTTGACTAAAATTCATTGACAGCAAAATATGCCATTAAAAATAAATAATTTTTTACTGCTGTACAAGTCTCCAAAAGATTTGGAATTTTAAAAGAAATCTTATCTTTTATATTCCTTTTTATGTTGGTTATTTTTAGTTTTCATTCAAGTTTTGTTGTGTACCTTAGCAACAGAACTTAGAAATATTTTCTTCAGTTTTTATCAGTATTTTTTGTTGATTAACTTCCAAGAATGCTTTTTTTCCTCTCACCTACAGATTTTATTCTTGCTTTGCTTCTCTTAAAATGGTTTCATTATTCAAAGGTAAACAATATGACAAATCAGAGTCACTATCTCTCAGTTCAGAATTACTACTAAGTGTCTAGATTTCATTTTGTTCACTTTAAGTTTTCTTTCAACTTTGTCTGTCATGAAAACAGCATATATTTCTAAATAATTCTAGGGTGTAGAACTTATTCTCCTCAGAAAGAACTTGGATGTGCTTGTATAGTATTCCCAGTTAAATTTGGAAAGCAGTTTCTAGAAACACCATGAATTAAAGTATAGTTTTCCTAGTGCAGATTTTTTAAATATAATTGCACACATAACACTAACACAATATGCTAAAACTTAAAAAAGTTAAAGAAATTTAAAATAAATTTGCAAAAATTCTTCTTTCAGAAAACATTTTCTCTGATAACCTACAATTCTTTAAAATGTAATAACAAATTAAAAAAGTAGGATACCAGAAAACCTTGAGAAGATGTTCTAGTGACTTCCAGATCACAGAACAACTAATAGTAGCATAAAAATAATTATAACTATCAATAACAAAATATGAAACATTAAAAGTTTAGCATACAAAGCTTATACATTTATTAGAAATTATTTTAAAATATTACATTATCTTAGAAGGTTAAAAGTTTGTAAGTAAAGAGATAAGACATTTGAAGTTACAAGACAGTGATGAAATAGTTCCAAAAGGGAAAATGAAAGACAATAACAAATAAAAGAGCAAATATAATAAAATTAGAAGTAACATCACACCCAAAAAAAGAATCCATAAAGCCAGATTATGGTGTTTTAATGTTTTATCAAAACAGATCTTTGGGAATACTGCTAGAAGAAAAATAAATAAATAAATAAATAAATAAGATATTAAGGAATGATACATGCTAATTCTAGAATAAAATTAACTTAAATGAAATTAGAAGTTATTTTTTCCAAATTTGAAAACAAATACCTACAAAAACACCTAGGTGTATATCAATTTGTCTTTATGTTAATTACCACAGAGTACAAAATCATATAAAAAGATATGGTTATATGCTATGAACCACGTGCCTCTTGAGGTTCTTAGCATGAAGGACCATGAGAGGATAAGATAATAAAGAAGAGACAAAAGCTGGGGTCAGGTGGAGCCCTTACTGCCCTGATGGGAGAGAAGCAACTGCCCAACCACCATAGAATGAGTATTTATACACTCAGAAGGATCATGTCCATTTCAACCCCGCTGCCTAGCAACTTGTTTGCCTGGCTGGCATGGGGCCCCTGCCTTCTTGGAGCTGGAACAGCTTGCTTATGTGGCTTGTTTGGGGATTTCTGGGTTTTCAGGACTGGCCTTGCTTTACCCCTACACATCATCAATCTCCATCTTCCACAGCTCCCTACAGATACAAGGAGAGACAGCTTTCTTACATTCTCTAATCCCTCTGAAGGGAACCAATGCACCCATCAAGAGTGAGAAACCCACCAAGTGTAAGAAATTTAAATCCACAAATCAATTGCTTTTCATATTGTGAAATTTATGCCTAGCCAAGTCAATTCCAAGCCTGGAATTTTTCTGCTACCTTGCAAAGCATTATTTGTGGTGTCACTCTTTTGTACATCTCAGTTATAATTTTATTTTAAGTTTCCAGTGAGTTTGCTCATCTCCTACAACCAATATAAACAGAATTTGAAAAGTTAATTTGACTCTCTAAGGAAATAGAAATAATGTAGATGATTACAACTTACTAAATTTTACTAAAGAAGCAATTGAGCAGTTCTATAAGCATGACTTATTAAAATTTACCATACTGAAGAAGTTTTATATGCAGCTTTACCAAACATTCAAGGAAAGGACAATTTTGATCTTTCCAAATTGTCCCAAAGAAAAGAAAACATAAACATTTTCCTTACTATATCATTGGGAACCGGGCCTAGACTCCCGATTGTCGCCTCTAGAATGCCGCGAGAAAAATAAACAACGACAAGTATTCCTTCAATGGCGGAAAGTCAATGTCTCTTGATCTGATCTCCTCACTGCCAAAGCAGCCCCACTTTATTAGCTGTATACAGTGATAGGTAGGGCCAACAAAAGATTACAATTCTTTGGAAGACTCTGACTCCAGAGGACATTGATAATCTTATGTTTAGATGTATCTTAACCTGATATAATCCTGTGATGAATCAAGAAAGCATAGAGGATCCCACACTTAGAGGAGTCAATGGTAAATCTCAGATGGGGGGCAGCAATCCCAATCCTTACTTTCATCTCACAGGGAAATAAGCAAAACCAGTCACTGTGAATCTGTGGTCCCCAACAATTTGTAATGGTACTGCAACCCTGTTATCATCCTAGATTACACACAAATGGGACTATTACTGATCAATTTCACTCATGAATACAGATATTAAATTTTAAGTGTGATGTGAAATAATAGTACAAATATAAAATACAGCAATACAAATATCATTCTGTAGTAGCTAACAACTGGTCACTGAGGAGGAATAAAGGTAATAGAGATGATATCTCAGTACAGAGAAAAGTTAAATCAGGTGAAAAATTTTAAAAATCAAATTAGACAAATACCTATGACATCCTCATTGATTAAATGACTCAATATTACAGATATGTAAATTATTCAAAAATATAATACCAAGCAACTTAAATGTAATGCCAATCAATATTCCAACAGAAGGTTTTGCAAATTTGTAAATGTTGATTTGAACATTTACATGAAAAAAGTGTCAAGGCAATTCTATAAAAGAACAATGTAATGATCTTTACATGGTATGACGTTTTATTTTGAAGCTATTGTAAATTGTGCTGTTAGCGAAGTAGTAATAAAGAGACTACCACACTAAAAGAGCTAGCCCTGAAACACATTTGGGCATGTACGGAGCCTTAATAAATGAAGGTGAGAAGAACAAAAAGTCTGAGAGCTACATACTTTGTGATCCGAATGCAAAACATTCATGTGAATGGTAAAAGAGTAATTAGACATAAACAAATACTTGACAGTTAGCAAATGAATGAAGTTGATTAAAATAAGCACATTTAGGATGTGAACTATCTTTCAGGGGTATGAATGTAATTCAGTAAACCAGGCAGACTGAGTCTCCACTTGACTTTTGCTGTGTAAAGGAAATCAGAAAGACATTTTATAGAAGGAGGAATGTTGTGCGTAATTGACCTTTTCTTTGGGAAGGAAGTAGCGATATTTTCAAGCAGCACTGTAACATCAAACAGGTCACTCTGAAGGAAAGGCGCATTTTTACAGAAAAGGAAGAAATAAAAAAATGGAAAATTAATGTTTTACTTAGATAATTTAAAGTCTTACACAGAAAACAAAAGCCACAAAGCTTTTAAGGAGCCATTATCCCTTTTTTTTTCCAAGCTACAGTACTAGATCACATCATATTAGCACAGCATTATGTGGGAAAATGCATCCGTCATCACTGAAGTCTTGGGCTGAGAGCTCCCGCCTTCACACAAGGTCACCTGAACTTTGAGGGGAGTCTCTTAGATCAAGCCCAGCCACACCCCATCAATTTTAAGTATCATGAGCTCATCATCAGTTTTTAAAGGCAAAGCTATATTGCTGCAGCAGTCTGTAATAACAAAGAATAATTTCTGTGACTCTCTTAAGCATGGCCTTGTCAAGGAATGAACATGCAAAGCTGACCTTATCAGAGAAGTGAAATACAACACCAATTAAAATTACACTGAAGAGGAAGTGGGGGACCTCAACTCAACACATACACCTCCCTGATAAAAGATGCTGCCATATGCTACAGTATCTCTGTTCTCATTCATCTGTTGCAGGGATCAACAAAGAATAGTTAGAAATTATGTCATTTAGCAGAGATGCCACTATGGAGATTAGATTAATTAAACCGATAAATCCCAAGCACAGATCAAAATCATCTAATAACACGAAAGAAGTCAATATATGAGTCAGAGAGTGCCATTAAGAAGTTTTTGAAAGCTCCCACTAGGCCAATGTGATTATAAAATCTACAATTTTGAAGAAGAAAAATAATAAGAGACTGAATGCTAGGTAAGTATAAATTGTAGGTCTGGACCTTGTGAGAAATGTGGCTGAATTCTTTGTACCAAAAAATAATGTTTCCTGTTCAAAGCACAATGCACAGTGAATCTACGTGAATTAGGCAGTTTTGCTTTACTAGCCGACCTAACCACAAGTGACATTAGGTTTTAATGGCAAGACCTCAGAGCTTTCTTAATCAAATGTCACATATCAGTAACTCAGAGTGTCTAGAAGAGATGACCAAAGGATCTGGAGACAAGAAGGTTTTATATTAGAACTGCACCTAATCAAAAATGTGCATTCTTTTGGAGCCACAGTGTGGAAAATATAATGGAACTCTCAAGGTCTAGTCTTCTAATGTATCAATTGGAAAAAGAAACAGAGGATGACTGCTGTGGGTTGTAGGCGACAAGTGAGGGGAAAGAGTGAGTATAAAGGGAAGGAAATAGCACTGGAAGACTGAATATTTCATCATGTACTGCTAGAAGGCGCTGGCTGTTCCACAGCTCAAAAAGCAGAAATGTACCTTAAAGGGGAACCTTTAACTGTATGAGTCAATATGAGCCCAAGGGTGGTTCATTTCACTTCAACATCCTAACCTCTTTTCGAAGATCTATTGCACAATTGTACTCTCAAAGTTTCCCTCTGATGTTCATCTGGCAGTGACTTGTGTACATTGAGAGGAAGGCAGAGAATCAGGTTTCCAAGAGGAACTTTGAAAGCCGCCTTCCCCAGTTCCATAATTTTGTCACGGTTCCAGAACAGAAATGCTATTCATCCTCGAAGTAACATGCTATGCTTTTTGTAAGCAAAACATACATAGGACTAGAGACCTATCACAAAAGTAGCAAAATGGTCCTTGTACATGACACAAACACCTCTCCAGCTTTCTCACTATATCTATTATTGATTTTAACCTCAGGAAAGGATTCCTGTTATCTTTTGATCCCTGCTAAAAATGAGATACTTGGGGTTGAGAAAAAAATAATAGCTACTACCAATGCTCTGGCTTCAAGAGGAAATGAACTCCAGGATGGAATTAACACAATGACAAAAATAGGATAAGAGAAAAAATACCAAGGTTCAAATGATGACTTTTAGAATCATTTTCTTTTCCAGCCACATTTTACTTTAATGACCATGCTAATCTTGTCTTGATTAGTGTGACCATGAAAATAATTATCATTTATATGTAATTTTAAATCTTAAAAGCCTTTGTTAAAAATGTTCTTTCCTGTTACAGGATATGCAATATTGACTAGAAACTTTATTACATACTCAAGTGCTAATATTAGCACATCGACTATGGGTTGAAACTTTAATGTGTCTTTGTGACAATTCATATTTAAAATATTTAATTTATATGTATTCTAGTATGTTATATAGGGAGAGATGTCTGTAAGTCATGGGTATCACAGAAAATTTACATTTATTCTAGTCTCAATTATTCTTTTATTATATTACATTTTGGTGACAAAAATACAAAAATCAATTAAGTTTGAGTACTTGATAACTCCCTTGACTTGAGGATACTTTTAAAAGTGTCCATTCCCACAAAATAATTTGGTTGAATTTTCTAAATAAATATATTTATGAGACTATAACACCCAAGGAATTTGTGAGAGATCACCTATTGCCATGATAAGAATATGGGTAGGAGAGATTTTGTTAGGGTCCAAGAGAATGCTGTCTCAAAAATATGGCATGTTTTGGGCTGCTGAGTAATTTGATCTAAAGGAAATTCAGATATCATTAAAGAATGCTCACAATCAATATCT
This sequence comes from Dolichotis patagonum, assembly GCA_004027295.1. Classification (NCBI taxonomy): domain Eukaryota; kingdom Metazoa; phylum Chordata; class Mammalia; order Rodentia; family Caviidae; genus Dolichotis; species Dolichotis patagonum. Next base: position 29,076 of record PVJX010000469.1, on the reverse strand, counting down.
TTCTGTTCTTCTCTTTTTTATACCCTTTAGTGGGGAAAGATTCTTTCATTAATGTCGCCTATTTATGTAACCAAATTTGTCAAAAGAACACAGTGGTCTTTGCTTCTGCCCAAATTTTCATTTGGCAATGAAGACTAAACTCATGTCATAAGAAGAGATGTTACAAAGAGTCAACACGCCTAGACAGACTTTCAGCACACACCATTTTTCTTTTATTTCAATCCAGTTGAGAATCTTCTATAAACTTCCATTCTGTGGGGCAAATAGACTTTATCTCAGGCCACTACATGTTCTTCAAGCCCTAAAATCACTGCAGACAAAAATTGTCCCATACTGAATTCTCCTTCTTAGAGAAGAAAGATGTAGAGCTTTCTGAATCCTGTTGGGCTATTGGGTGATTACACTGTGAATGCTTCTATGTATGTAGTAAATTTTTGAATCTTCTCTAATTAATCTTTTTTGCATGAATCTTCAGTGAGCGGAGGGGAGAGTTTCCCTTCAGCCCTATAATACTTACATGCTTTTCTTTATGAAATTGTAAGGAAATTGATGTACAAAATCAATAAGTTTCTTGATATGCTTAAAATGATTTTGTCAATTTATATTTTCTGAAATGAGGTTTAGGACAGATCAGAAGTATTCTTTCCAATGACCCACACTGGAAGGATATTTGTTTGTTTCATGTATGGAGTCTGTCAAAGTATTTTTATGAAGTTGTCTAGTTACTTTATTATATAAGACATGCTGATTTAGAGCAGGACATAAAGGGTAGCTAAAGAAAGCCTTCACTTTTCTGTGTCCTGTCTACCTTTACATAAAGATGCTACTGTGACTTTGCAAATCTCATTTTCTTCATCTGTAATATACATTTACTTTGATAATGAAGTGAGACAAAAATAATGCAAAGACTTTATAAGTAGAAATTCATAAGATACTCATTCTTATTGAATATCTTCCTTGTATACAATAGGTTAGAATTATTGAATGTGTATGACAGTAGAGAAATTAATTTAGATATGTCAGCATATTAATGCCTTCACTTATTTACTGATCTTTTAGACAATTGCATAGTATATGATCAAAAGTTCAATCTCTAGTCTCAAACACATTAGGTATGTATTACAGCCTACCATTTCCTATTTTATAGTATCAAAAGAATTATGCAATATCATTGTACTTTAATTTTTCCATTTATAAAACTAGAACCCTAATAATATCTTACCCTGTAAGACTATCATGAAGATAAATTAAGATACACCACATAAAATATTTATTACTGTTAATAAGGTATACAATAAGTAATCCATTATTATTTTGTATCAAGGACTATAAAGGGTGGTAGTAAAAAAAAACATACTTTTATGTATCCCTATGGTCAAGTAATGTTACATTTGTAAAGTTACAATTTTGATAGTGTCATTAGGGAAAGTTTCAGACAATTTTGAGACTCCACAAAAGGCATAGCTGACCTACTTTCCGGCCTTCATGAAGCACAAGGCAGGAACTTCTGTGAGGCTCTGACATTTTAAAAAGGAAAGGATGGAGGTAAGTGGATCAAAAGAGTGTTGCAAGACAGAGCAGCAATACTGAACAGCCATGAGCAGCTCTAGACACTGGCGACTCTGCACCGCATAAGGAAATTCATGTGATAAGAAGGAAACAGAATGAAAGACAGATGTAATATAAAACTGATGAACTCTGGAACACAAAGCATGAATCCTTGAAGCCTTTTGGGGTGTGTGTGAAAGCATTTTTATTTTGTAAAGGAGTCACAGAGAAAAGTGGCTTGATCAAATTCAAATTATAATAGATTATATAAATTAAAATTATATTATTAGAATTAATAAATAGACTTGTATCAAATGAGAATTATAACAAATTACATGTGAAGAATACATGTGGGAAATAGCAATAATAGTGAATGCTATAACAATTATAAAGCAGTGTATATCTACAACAAATATAAAACACATGGTGCAAAATGTATCAAAAATTTCAAAGAAAAGTAGATCATTAGCATAATGTACTTCTCACAAATATGAAAAAGTCAGGTTCACAACAACAGCTAACAAACTTAATTTAAGTGACAGATAACCATGCACATAAATTTTAAAATATATTTTTTCAAGTGCACACAAATCATTGACAAAACAATGTATGTGAGATAAAAAAATTTTAGTAGAATTAGAAAGATTCTCTGATTAAGTTGTAGTAATTCAGAAGTCCATAAATAAAAGATAACTAGAAAGCAATTTAATTCTAAATAAGAAAAGAATCATAACAGTGACACACACATTTAATTGCATTAAATATAACAAAATACACAAAATTTGATGTAATAAAGCTATCTATAAGGAATATTTGTAATCTGAAATTCACATATTTAAAAAAGAAGCTTTACAAACACTGGTATAATAACCACTTGAGGATATTAGAAAAAAGAAAACTAAACCCAAATAATGTAAAACAACACACTTAATAGAAACATGAGCCCAGGGAGGAGCTAAAGATGGCAGACCGATACGTAGCAGGACAATGAACCTCTCTGAGAGAGACAGGTCAGATGCCAGAATAAAACACCCTGGAGAGGTCTGGACAGAAGGAGATGGATTCTCTCAACCCAGGAAGAAACTGAATGGAAAAGAGATCAAATAAGAAGTCATGGGGCTACCATTATAGAAGCTAAGATCAGCAGTTTCAGTGTTCTTGCCAAGCCGCCTGAATTCCTATGGCCAAGACTGACCTGAGCACCTGAACCCGCACCGATGCTACTGGTTTGAGCGGCCCCAGGCATGGAGCTGAGCCGCCCCACAAGCGACTCACCCAGAGGCACCATGAACTCACGCCACACCCTTGCTGAAGTCGGAGGTCCGCAGCCCAACAGAGATTGGCGCCAGAGAGGGACGGGCATTGACCCGTGGTGAGTGCTGGGAATAAGACCCTCCTATGAGAAGGAGGTGACCTACAGGAAGACATGTTGAAGTTGGGCAGGAGGGGCCCAAACTGGGAACGGTAGTGACTTCAGTTGGTTGCTCCCTTCCCAGAGCAGGTTGGTGGGATCTGCTTGGCCTGGGTCACACACCGCCTGGGACCCCAAACCTATTCCTTATGTGCTCACTGATGCAATGAAGGCCCACAAAGATTGGCTGGCCCAGAGGGGAGGACCCAGCATATGCTGCTCTTGCCTGCACCTCAGTGACTGACAGCAGACTGGAGAGGGCAGAAAACCCCTAACTGGCATGATCCAGAAGGACCCCATCCATCAAGGAAAGGGGCTGGGAACTACACTATATACTTGTATGGAAGGAACCAAAAACATGATGAGAGAAAGAAATAAGAAAAATCCTCCAGCCCCCAACCCCAAGATTATTGATCCAGGAGAGGTAAATACAAAAGAGATTGAGGGCAGCAAACATGCAACATCAAGCACGGTGTCAGCGAACATAAAGAGATATATTCAGGACCTTGTATACGAGCTCAAAACTGAAATATTAATTCAAGCTAAGCAAAATATAAGTAGATTAATAAAAGAAATGCTAAGCACCTCTCAAGAAGACACAGATGGAAGAATGGAGGAACACAAAAGGAGAGAAATGTTCAATGAAGAATATAAAGAAAACCTAGACTACATGAAGCAGATTCAAAGAGATTACCAAGAAACTAAAAACTCCATTGAAAGCTTGCAAAACTGCTTGAAAGAAACTAAGGACAGACTAAAACTTGAAGACAGGTTTGCAATGTGTGATCATGAAAAGAAAGTACTTTAAAAATAACAAGGAAACAGTCAGTAACAATACAAAGGTTAGAAGATGACAGGAGATCTATAACCTAAGAATAAAACATGTGAATGAAGAAGCAGGAGTCAAAACAAAGGAATTACATAGGTGATTCACAGAAATAATTAAGGAAAATGTTCCAATAGTAACAAAAGGAAATGATATACAGATGTATGAAGCATACAGAACTCCAGCCACTTACAATCAAAACAGAGCTACACCCAGACACATAATAATCAAGATCCCAGAAATTCAATATAAGAACAGAATATTCAAAACCATCAGCAAAAAGAAACGGATCTCCTATAAAGGAAAACCTATCAAAATCACAGCAGACTTCTCAACACAGACCATCAAATCAGGAAGAGCCTGGAGCAAAGTAATTCAAGACCTGAAAGAAAATAACCTCCAGCCCAGATTGATGTACCCTGCAAAACTATCTCTAAAAATTAATGGAGAAACAAGATGCTTCCATGACAAAGAGGAACTGGGGGAATTTGTGACCACCAATCCAACCCTACAGAAAATACTGAAGGACATTCTAGAGAGAGAGAGAAAAAAATAACCAGGATTTCAGGAACAGTGGCAGAGAGGCCTCAATGAATGGGGCAAACAGTGGAATGAAAGAAGAAAATAGACAACCAGTGGCAGAAAAATATAATAGCAGAAATGAGGCAGAGAAGGTTGGCTGTAATCTCTAACATAGATGGCCTTGATATACTAACAAAAAGAAACACAGGCAGAATAGATCAGGAGATAGGGTCCATCGAGATGCTCTGTATTGGAAACATAATTAACCTGAAAGAGGGTTTATAGACAGAAAGTCAAATATGAGAAAACAATGCTCTGTGTGACAGGGAACCAGAGAAAAATAGGGGCAACTCGACCAGCACCTGCAGATAGGTTGAAAGGACATGATACTTTTATGCAGTAGAGAACTACTCAGCTGTCACAAAGGAAAATCTTGAGAATTTTATAGGTAAGGGAATACAACTCAAGATCAAGCCCAGGAGTCAGAAGGTTCAGAACCAGTTAGAGTAAATAGCAAGTTGCTCCCACCAATCTAAAAACTGGGAGTTAGTGGGACCCAAAATGTGCAGAGCACCCTGTGGGAGTGAAAAGGGAGGAATAGTCTAAAAAAAGGTGGCAGAGGATATTGTTAATAGTAACAGGGTTTAAAATCTACATTATTCTCACCACCCTGTTTAGATGGATTATATTCTGTTCCAGTTTGTCTACTTACACTAGATGTGAGGGCACAGACATCTATCCCAAAAATAGCAGGATATATTATGGTAATCATCCTTAATTTCCTATTAAATTAATCTGAAGCCTGTATAAGTTACACTGTCTTATTATGAATGATGTTGTTTGAATCTGCTTTGTTAGGTTGCTGTTTTATATTGAATGATTTTGTCATCTGTATTGATCATCTGTTATGATTGATAGTATCAAGTCTAAGAATATAGGCAACTATACTGAAGATGACAAGATTTACTAGGATACCCACTCTGGTCTATTATTACTTGCTTTTGAAGTCTTATAATGTCTCCAATGTTTTGTTTTTATTAATATTGTTATATACTGCTGAGACACCATAGTAACCATTGTAGATCACCCTGGATTGTGGTTTTATATGACTGTTTCATTTCATGTTTTTCTAGGAATTTGTTTTGTTTTGTCCTGCTTTGTTTTGTTTATCCCTCTAATACAAAAAAGATAGATATACATGTAGAGACCAATTGTATAATTCATGATGAAATGAACAACTACTTTGAAGGAAAACAGTACCCAGTGTTGATTCTGAAACATCATGATATGAAATACAGCAATACTATCATTCTTTGTTCAGAGTGATTTTAGCCTGTCTTTTTTTGTTTAAGTTCAACATACATGAAGGTATGGACAGCTATTTTGAAGAGAATGAGAGACACTTTGAGAGCCATTGCTGGCTTCCCTATGGTCTGGTCCTGAAGACCTAAAACACCTTCCTTATCCTGTTCAGATCAGCTCCATACTATGTTGGTTCCTGTGAATTCTCTGTATGTGAAGATATGGACAACTATTTGGAAGTAAACAAGAGACAATATGATGGATAGTGAAGATCTCTGTCTTGCTTTGAAATTTGTGTCTCTTACATTGCTTTCTTGTGTTCTGTTTTGTTGTGTTTTGTTGTGTTTAATTTTACCCTCTTTAAAATAAGAAAAACAAGAGCAAAAATTAATAAATAATAAAAATAAATCATACTATAGGAAGGCCAACTGAAAGTGGTTTGTCTGCAGAACACTATGCCACAAAACTCAGATTAAATCAAAAAGAGACAAGAGACACATTACCTATTTCAGAAATTTAAAAGTATATTGCTACAGGTCCTTACAAATACGAAAAATAAGCACAATCACTGAAAACTTGAACTGTTTACTGAATTAGCTTTTTATCAGTGGCACATAGTACTTGACACCCACAGTTTACAGAAGGAGGGGTACGATTTGGTGCATTTTTCTGCAGGACTCTAGTCCTTGCTTGGCTTGGTCCAAGCCAAGAACAGCATGGCAGCTGCCCACTTCTTTACAGCCAGCAGCCAAAGCCCAAAGGAACAGAATGAGAAAGGAACAGGCAAAGATCCAAATATAGACCCTGAGGCTGCTGCCCAGTGAGCCAGCCAGGCACAGCCACAAGTGTGGTTTACTAATCTCTGAGGCAGCTCTGAAGTCACTCAAGTTAACAATCTGATTGAACCATCCAAATCATTTTTCAGATGGAGCAATCCCATGAACAACACAACCTCCATATCTGAAATGAGAAATCAAAGCTATGAATAGTTACACATGTATGAGAAAAGGGGTGATGAATTACATTAGATAGGCTCAAATTAAAAAGAAAGATAATCTCAGAGTTTTGGAGAAATGTGGAGGAATTCTCATACACCACTCAGGAGAAAGCAATTGTTTTTAACCACTTGGGAAAACAGGTAATATCTACTGAAATTTAACAAAGATGTACTCTGTAATGTGTCAATTCACCCTTGTGTTTATACACCAAAACTAGGCAAATTAATTAAAAATATGTGCATAGCAGTACGTAAAGCTTCAAACTAAAAATAACCCATAATAGCAATCTATAGAATGGGTGCTCCCTTCACTGACTCGTCTTAGTTCTAAGCAACTAGAATCTATCTTCAACCATTGTCCCTAAGGGCAGTTAGAGCTACCATTCAAAGGGAGGAATACTATAGATCGCTAAGTTGGATAGAAGTTAATATACAGTCCAAGGGAGACTGGCCCCTCAAGGAAATTAGTACAAAAATGAAGACATCAAAATTGGGACTGGAGGCAAAAATCTGCAGAAAACCAGGTGTCAGGACAGGGATGCAATAGCCAGCCTGCATGCCTAGAGGTAAGGGAAATGTGGTATTGTACTGTGATTTACACCAGCTAATGGGCCCAGACAGATATCAGGCCCATAGTTGGGTGACCAGAACATCCCAGTCCATACTATCTTCCTTTTCCAAAAATGCCTTTCATCTTTCCATATATCCCTGCTACTGACTTGTTTCCCTATTGGATCAATACCAACCAAAGAACTGTACTTGTAACACTAGAGATTGATTATGGGTTGACCCACACCATACACACACTGGGATTTTTCTGTATCAATTTCTGCTGCTCAAGGTCCTGTGTCCACCCAATCAGAACCTCTCCTGGAAATACAAGAGCTCTTCTTCTTCTCCTTATTACTAATACAACTCTCCTGTCTTCCTCCTTTGGTTTGTGACTTCATTCCTTGACTTTGTGAAACCATAAACTTGGCACATCTGATATCTAACAGCTTGAGCATTATTAGGGTACCAAATTGTTGCATTACTAATTAAATATAAACAGAAGCAAGGGCAATGATATAACAAGCACTCTTAAGTATATACATAATGAAAAATAAATACATGATCTCATTGTTGGGCATGTATGTAAGTGCAAGTATGTGTAAATGAATTTCATATTACCATTTATCAGGTCCAAACTGGAAATAACCTAATAGGTTCATTGATGATGGATTGAATAAATATACTGTAGTATATTCATCTAGTGAAACTTTCTATGGCAATACACATAGAAACTATCATTATAGGTAATATTATGAGTGGATTCTGAAAACATACTGGATGCAATGGAATATAGACTATATGGTTACAGGTGTGTATAAACACCTGCCTATTCAAAGAATGTTTGGTTTTAGGAAATACTGGTGTTTCTTTGGGGTGGAAGCTGAGAGTGTTCTATTTCTTAACCTCAATCCTGTTTACTCTGTATGTTTACTCTCTGAAAATCTGGTGAACCTGTGACTCATGCATTTTTCTAGATGTGAAGTGTGAGGGAGAGAGGGGAAAAAGAGAAAGAGAGAGGCAGAGAGGGAGAGAAACCCCCATGACAGAGCACATCAGCTACCGAAACCTGAAGTCGTCATCTGTCTGTCTTTGTAAGCGTGTGCTAGAGTAATCCAGATCAAGTAGCTTCAGCAATAAAAGGATGATGCTTCTCCAAGAAAGTGTTTAAGTAGTTTTATTAACCCAGTGGATAGATTCATTTCATTGTAGCAGTCAGTGTTTACACAGGAAAATAAATCCCTCACTCTTTCAAGAGGAATCTGTTTCACAAATTATAGAGTAATATGGGAACCACAGAGGCAAAAAACTGCCGCCATAAAACAAGATAGGGCAAGGAAATAAATAGATGATTTCTCTGCTCATCAACACACTTCAATCAATCTTGGGCCACAACCTCACTGAAACCAAAAGGAATCCAGATGTAAGTGTAGTCTATTATAACATAACAGAATTTTGTAGAATGGGTTATGAATTTAAAAACAAACAAGGAACTAACCTCCACTGTACAGTGTAATCATATTTTAACAATTAAAGACTAAAAGCAACTGTGAAGTAAAGTCTGAAAGTCTGGTCTAAGTATACCTACTTCCGGTGAGATTCCAGGCAGGAGGAGATGAGAACAAAGTCTAAAATCCTTTAGTGATGTAACAGACAGACAGCACAACAATAGCACCAGTGTGGGGATTCCCTCTCTGGCTCTGCAATTTCCAAGTTATAAAGCTTTTCCAAGCCTTAAATTTTAAATTTGCAAATTACAGCTGATATTTACCTTATGGAACATATACAAATAATGAACAGATAATGAATTGTCACAGAATCTAAAATGAAAGAGATAATATTGATGATTAACAATGAAAATTTTATAAAATGATAAAAGTGGTGGTTCAAACACTGTTCCTTATTTGACAGCACATTTTACTTAGCAAAAGTCATTAAACCTAGATATCATCTAATGTAAGACATAACATTATTGCATGAGCCTCTAAGAAAGAACAACACTCAAATGATAACACAACAATATCCTTTTCTCTTCATTTGAATTGTGTCTCACCACTTATTGAGTGCGGTGTTTCAGACAAATCGACACTTAATACATCAATGGCATAGTCCTGTACAGTGCCTGAAGGGTTCATATAACCTCTTGCTTTTTTGAAATTTTTCATTGTCAATTTCTTCTGCTTCCTTTGTTTCTTGACTGCACCGAACGATCTTCATGGCTATAACTCACTCACGACATGCAGTGCAGCCTCATCTGTTTACAAGTCTCCATTTCTTGAGCACCACAAGGCATTAGTTATAGTATGGCAGAGACCATAAACTGCCTCTCGGTGATGTGATTCTCAGCGTCTATAAAAGTGGTAATGTTTCTGTAGGCTTCAAGGGTAATTTGGGGGTTATGAAATGGTGAGAAATTAAAGAAAAGCATCAAGAACAGAATTTGCCATGAAAAATGTCTTTTTTTGTAGATAAAAATGATGATATTCATCTGAGAGTTTAGCAGAACCTAGAACTTATTTTCAATATTATTGATTGTACATTCACACCCATGACAAACGGAACGTTTATAGATCATTTTCTTCAGAATAGCAATTCATTTGTGTCAAAACTTTGATCGAAAAGCTGTGTTACATCATAGCTGAGACTAAGAATTGTTTAAATGCCTTCCTTTTAAAGGAATATTTTGTCTTTAAAAATTAAAGAAAAAGGAACACAGCACATGATCACTGTTTGCTCAGGAGCAGGAGCAGGCATAGCGATTCTAAAATTAAACATAATGTGGGCATAAAACTATCATTATCAAAGCAAAGAACATCTGAGACATGTGGAGCAGTGTGATGACTCATGGAATTAGTAATACGTTGCTAATAACACCTAATATAGTATTGCATTACATTTTTACTTCCTTTATAGTCCTAGTTAAGCCATTCAATACCTCAGAGATGAATCAGTGCATTTATATCTGGTTTATGCAGGAAGGAAAAACTCAGTAATTAGCTATTTTCAGGAGACCATGTAGAGATAAAATTTAAAAACAAGCTTGTGGCCTGTATCTGAGTTTGATTCACCCTGACCCAGGGTGACATTAACCCGGATTTCTTATAGGCCCACTGTAACCAGTTGTAGCCACTGCCTGACAGATAGTAATTGAGGAAGATATATTACATCAACCTGAAGCAAAGAACAGACTTTTACGATTCGCAATGCAAAGTGAATCCTCAGTGGGAGTTGGATGTTAGCAGAGAGAGGCCAGAGTGTCATATCTAAAGCCAGAAGCAAGGTGATAAGGAAACACAAAAGCATTTAGAAGCATAGAATCTAATGAGGATAGAACTTTAACGCATTCTGAATTTCCAGATATATCTAAAAAGATATTCAGTGTCTACAACTAAGAAGGCTGAATATAGCTTGTTTAGTATGGCTAATAAGAATGACTTCATAGAACAGCGTTCTTATTCATATTAGAAATGATTTGTTCATTGGAAAAACACAATCTCCCTTCTCCTTAGAGTATGTTAAAATACCTAGACCTCATTCCTTTCTATTTCTCAAAAATCTGTTTGCTTCATTCTGTCTAGCTGTCTACTTCATTCACATGCGCCCTACATAAACTGCAGGTAGAAGTACCAGCTAATGTGTAAAATGTGTGTACTTTACTTAACACAAAACCGTCTGCATCTCAGTTACCTGTATTCCAATTAACAAGTAGTCTGTCATAATCAAAGCCCTGTGAGAAAACAAAAATGAACACACAGTTAAGATATGTATCTCTGAAGGGGATACATGCTAGTAAGGAAATTGCATCTATAAATATCTAATCATAATAAAAGCAGAACAGAGTCAGCGCTAAGTAGAAGTTAAAATACTGTACTGCAGCAATCAGAGAGGGGATGATTAATTGCAATTGGAGAGATCAGTGTCGGTGACAGCCATGCTGCAGAGATGGCATTTAAGTCTCTTTTGAAGGATCTCAATAATTAATGTAGGGAAGATGATTTCAAGCTGAGAGTCTGCATGAGTAAAGGCAAGGAACCTTGAAAATGTGTGTTATTTCTGGAAAAGGAGGAGGAGTAACTTAAAAGCAAGAAAAATATGTTTACACTTGTTTTAGCTTCTGATGCCTTGGCTGGTTGTTTTCAATTGGCTTCATGTGTTTTTGTTCTACTTACATGTACTTAAATGTAAAGTGTGATCGTTTTTGTCTATTCTTTTGTTTTGCAGATTTTTGTTCTAATGAGAGTCATGCAGTGTGTCCAACCCACGTTTTCCTCTACAATGTGATGTTGCCATACCTTGAACAAGTGGTGGAGTCTGTTTTTCCTCTTCTGCTTTCTAGTTGTACTAATGCCTCATTGGAAACCATAGAATACAGGGGGAAGAAATGCCAAATGCTTGCCAAGAGTAAGTCTGGAGAGATCACAACGCACCTCCTGCCTGGTCTGGTAAATCATTCTCCTAACACCCTTCTTGGGACCCAGCTGACATGCAATAAGGATCACACTTGATGTTTCAGGTACGCGTAGGTACTCTGGTGAAAACGCCATAAGATCCCAGCTGGAGTGACCCCAGCTCAGGTGCCAGACATGCGGTTGAAAAAACCACTGCGGAACTCAACCTTCCAGGTTCAGTTGCTTCACCCTCTGCCTCCTCGATCTTCCTGGCTGAAGTCCCTAACACTGTAGGGCAGAAGACAGCTATTCTTGGTGTACACATGTTGCATTCATGTACAGTGTGGCACGCTAAAGTTGCTGCTGTGTCTTCATGTCACCAAATTTGGAGAGTTAATTGTGAAGCAATAAGAACTGATGCATTTTTGCTTCCTAAAGAAATTACAGCTAAGACATTGTTGTTGATTGGTATCAGCATTCCACAGCCTTCCTTCTAATTTATTCATGGTATAAGACAAAGTTTTTTCCAAAGGAGTGTGAACTATAATGATGTGTCACTTTGTAAGCCCATCTGGAAACATCTTTCAGCTGACTGATATATATCACAGATGTTCCTTAAACCAAACTAGTACTGTGAAATAATAATAATGTCCTTCTGGTAAAGGCAAACAAGACAGTGAGAACTTGTGACAATGAATGTTGCTCCACTGCAGATTCTGATGAGTAAAAGAAACCTATTGTTTAGGGAACTCTTTGATATAAAACCCCAAACTACATTAATCATTAAACTTTACTTCATTTTCACGTGCAAAGCAGTCACAGACTGAGATGCAATGAAAGCTGTAACATTAGACTGTGAGCTAAATGGTTTTAACCAGCTTATTGTGGACACTGTAACTGTGTCCCATGAAAACATGGCAAAAGGCCAAAGGGTTTGTAGAATTTGTGTTTGACACTCCGTTCTCTTAAGCAAAGCCTTGATCTGACCTCACACAATTTTGAAAATTGGGTTCAGACAAAAGATAGACTAAGGATTTTTTTATTTCCAGCAGTATTAAGATCTTGCTACCCATTTTCAATTTTAAGACAATAAAGTAGAAATGATTCTTTTTGCTCTCTCCACCTAAGGTGAGTACAATCAGAAGAAAAGGTTGTATTAACAAAAACAGAAACATCAGTAAAATATGAAACAACATTTTTTAAAGTTGAAAGAAGGATTGCAAAATTGATAGCAAAAATAAAAGAAAATTCATCTCTAGGAACAGCTAGCTGTGATGTCAGTAGTGTGGGATGTGGAACTGATTTCAGTAAGAAGAAAGACTGGAAATCATGACAGATTTGGGAACTTGGTGAAACAGTATTAGAGGAATGGAGATGATATAACAACTAGGAACTTGAGAGTAATATGAAGGTTGTTTATGGATTATCAACTTTTTTTCTCTTCCTCATCTGAAGGAATTAACCAACTTTACAACCCACAGGTACATCAGACATTAAGTCACATGTCTCTGGACTCTTCTTGCTCCAAAATCAGCCCCTGCCCTACAGTCTCCACAAATGCCAGCAACTAGGTCTATAATCCCAGAGCTGTTGCTGGAAGTGAGAGTGTCCATGTAAAATACCAAAATTTCTGCTCTAGAAAACTCAGTTAAAAACGTATTTATTAACATTGAAGGATTCCTAACTGAAATCCAATAGACAGCCTTATGTGTAATGACTTTAGCAAAGCCAACAACCTCATCTACATGCAGAGTAAAATAAGCATTTCACTATTTCATGCATTTTACTAAATTATTTTTATTAGTACATGTTTGCAGAACCTGATGACTACATTGATTATGGGAAGGGGAGGAGGTACAGGTACGGAACACATCTGAATTCTTTTTAGATACCCCCTCACGTTCACTCCCCTTCTAAATCCCACCATCCCTCATTCCTTAGTCTGCTTCTACCACACAAAATATTTGTCTCCCTGATTCCTATTGTCTATCTCTTATTCTGCTCTTTCATTTATACTTTAGATTTCCCATACAAGAGAAACTATGCAATAATTAAATTAGTGTGTCTCACTTATTTTCACTTAACCTTGTTGTCTCAAGGTGAATTCACTTTCCTATGAATGATCCAAATTCATCCTCGTTAGTAGCAAAGTCATATTCCAGTGTGTATCACTGCATATATATACTTTACCTATTGAGCTACTGATGAACAAGTAGGCCACTTTGAAGATTTAGCTATTGTGGTTTGCACTGCTGTAAATATGAGTATGCCTGTATCATTGTAAAACAATGTGTTTAATTCTTTGAGGAAGACACATAGCAAAAGAACACCTGGGTCAAGTGGAGTTTCTAGTCATAGTTCTGTTGTGTTTTAGTTTATTTTTGGAATCTCTGTGCAGTAAATCCAGTAGTTTAAGTGCCCACTAACAATGACAGTGGGTTCATTTTTCCTCAGGGCCTCACCAGCATTTGTTGTTATTTGATTTCTTGATGGCAGCCATTCTTTTGAGGTAAGATGCAATCTCAGTGTTGCTTTAAACTGCAGTTCTCTGTTACATGTTGAGCATTTTTCCATATATTTTTTGCTCATTTCTGCTTCTTTCTCTGAGAGGTGCCTACTCATTTCATTTGCCCATATTTTCATGATGTCTTTTATTCAGGAAAGTCTAACTTTATGATTTGTTTTTATAGTCTATATGTTAGTCTTTTGTCTAGGGAGGAGCTGGCAAATAGGTCCCATTTTGTACATTGATTGTCTCTTCACTTGTATGTTGTCCTGGCTATGTAGAATTATTTTTTATTTGTTATGATCACATTTGTTGATTCTTAGTGTTATTTTTTGTGCAATTGGAGTTCTGCTCAGTAAACCTTTGCTTATTTCTATTTCTTCAGGAATTTTACCTATTTTGTCTCCCAGTAGATTATTTCTGTTTCAATATTCAAACTATTTATTTATTCTGATGCTAGTTGAGTTCATGATGGGGGATATGCGTCCAGATATAGTCTTACACATGTGGATAGACACATGCTTTTCCCAGAAAAGTTTGCTGAAGGGGCTGTTTTTCCTCCAGCATGTATTTTTGGTTTTTCAAAGATAAGATAGCTAAGTATGCCTGGGAAGTAGAATGATGCCTCAATTCTGCTTCATTGAAATACATATCTGTTTTTGTTCCAGAGCCATGCTGTTTTTAACATTGTAACTTTGCAATATAACTTGAGATCTAGGGTGTGATGTCCCAGTCTGGTTCTTGTGGCCCTGAATTGCTTTTTGTATTCTTGTTTCTTCCTGGTTCAATATAAATTTAGGAGTTTTTGCTCTAGATCTATGAGGAATGCTTTTGTTATTTTGACTGGGATTGCATTAACTGCATATATCAGTTTTGCAAGTATGGCCATTTTGACAATATTTATTCTACCTGTGCAGGATCAGAAGATATCTATCCACTTTCTGACATCCTCTTCCATCTTGTTTGTCAGAGTGTTGTAGTTTGTGTTATAGAGGTCATTCACTTCCTTGGTTACGTTAATATTTAAATATTTAGTTTGTCTTGCATTGATTGTAAATGGTATCATTTTCCTAATTTCCTTCTTAGTGGTTTTATTTTTGGTGTACAGATATATTATTGACTTTCAAGTGTTGATTTTATATTTTGTTACACTGCTATTTTATCTACTTGATTTTTTGGTAGAATTTTTTAAAACTTCTATGTAAAGTATTATGTCTTCCATGAATAAGGATAGTTTAGTTTCTTCCTTTGGTGTGTTTTCCACTTTTATTCCATTCTCTTACCTGATTGCTTTATTTAAAGACTCAAGTACAGTACTATATTGATCAGGAGGAGAGAGAGTAGATATCTTGGGTTTTTTTTCCTGATTTTAGAGGAAATCTTTGATTGTTTCCAAATTACTGTAATGTAAGCAGTACCTTTGTCATAAAGGCTTTTTATCAGATTGACACAAACTCTTTTTGTATTTGTTTGCTACAGGTTTTTTTCATGAGTGGATGTTGCATTTTCTCAAAGATTTTTCTTCAGTTGTTGATATGATCATAAATTTTTTTGTACTTGCTTCCATTTATCTGCTATATTACATTTATTGCTTTGCATGTGTGGAACCATCCTTGCATCCTGGCCATGAAGTTTACTCCTACCTGGTCAGTTGACCTACTTGGTCAATCTTTTTCAATGATTTGTTGCATTCTATTTTCCAGCATCTTATTGAGGATCTTTGTATCAGTGTTCACTAAAGAGATTGGTCTATAGTTTTCTTTTTTCAGTTGAGTTCTGGTATGGTTTTGAATTCAGGATAGTTTTAGCTTCCAGGAATGAATTAGGAATACTCTTTCTCTTCTAATATTATTAAAGAATATGATAAACATTGGTGTTATATACACTCTGAAATTTCTGTAGGTCTCAATTATAAATTAAACAAAACCATAAAAAAGTAAAATATTTTAAGCTAGTTATTCTTTCGGGTTTTCATGTTTGTTTGTTGTTATTTTGTTTTTTGTTTTTGTACCAGGGATCAAACGCATGATCTCATGCTTGCCAGAAAGTCACTTAAGCCACTGAACTAAATCTCTGGTTGTAGGTTAACTATTTTTATGCAGACCTAGGGACATAATATAGCCACAATAAGAGAATGCTACAAAAAATACAATTAGAAAAGAAGAATGCACATTTAGAAGTTAGTAATATGCTACTCAATCTTTTAAAGAAATTTTTAGTTTTAAAATTTTGAGTGATTTTTTTCTAAAAGAAATAATTATAAAATAAAACTAATGATAACACAAAGAAAAAAGATAGACAAATGGGAGAAAGGAAAGAAACATAATGAATCAATCCAAGATGGCCAAGGTTTGACTAATGTGTTCTTCATTATGAGTTATCATCAAAATCCACAGAGAAGAAATTGTCGAGAATCAACACACAGATATTTATGTTTATATATGGAAACATATAGAAAAGAACTCTCAATACTCAAAAAATGAATTTTGGATGATGTAATTAAAAGCAACCATCATGAATGCCATAACACCAAGTAAAAGCAGAATTTACCATCCTCAAATTAAAAATAAATTACATACAAAGGAATAAGAATCACAATGACTAAATTTTCCAAAAGAAACTAGAAAATTTATTATCAAGATAATACTACATAACAGTATAAATAAGCAGTGCTGTTTGAGGATGAACTAAAATCATATTTAGATGATCAAAGTCACAAAAAATTATGTTCCAAGTACACTTTATGAGGAACCTACTAAAGGAGAAAAAGAAATCAAGGGTAGAAGAAGAAATTTTGTCAAATTGATGAAGGAAATAGAGATGCTAACAGAGAACAGCTGAGAAGAAACAATACTACTGATAAAGCACCTTTTCTGATTGGAGCAATGGACCAGAGAACTTCAGGAAGAAGGATACTAAAGAGAAACATGAACTGCACTTTTCAGTATATAACTGCTTTGACAAAAATTCATGGAATTGAGAATGAACACAGGAAGTTAGGTCAGGTATTCAAAAATCACGGAGCAACCAAATATAATACAATTACTAAACCTTGGGGGAAAAAAAGTGTGTGTTACAAAGAAATATAGTTAGAGAATATGTTGTGGCTTGTATCTACATATCCCCCAAAGCGTCACTTGATCATGGTGGGAGGACTTTCGGGGGTGGCGGGGTCTAGGCTATGTGATTCTGGGACCAAGGAGATGATGCTAGGATTGATTCATGATGCAGTGCTAGGATTAAGGGTGCCTCATCCTGGGTGTGAGTGATACTTGCCCTAATGATGGTTAGTCTGGGGAAGATACAAGGGATAGAAAGATGGTCACTTCTTATCACTTATTATTTGCTGCCTTGCTGCTTTCTGCCTGCCATGTAATGCTTCCTCTCTGCCATGGCCCCCATCATGTCTTCCTGCCTCAAAACTAGCCAAGTTGAAAGTGCTACAAATAGGAGCCAAAGTAAATCTTTTCTCCTTTAATTTCAGATGTTGAATATTTTGCCTCTGTAATGGGAAAAAGGTAACTAAGATAGCACATATTGTTTGTTTGTTGGTGATATGGTCTAACTATGTGCTTTAAGCTAGGCTTGAACTCTTGGAATCCTCCAGTCCTAGCCTTTCAAATGCTGCAATTACTGGCATGTACCACTATATCCAGTTGAAAGCATGTATCTTGATACAGTAGTCAATATTATTTGTATAATCTTAATGAAAGTGCTGTTCATACATTTGAACATTGAGATGTAAATATTTAAGCAATGCAAAATCATTAAGAGAATCAAAATTAAGATGCATAAAAAGTGCTTTTTTATTTTAAAGAGAATAAAACAAAACAAAACAAAGCAAAGCAAAGCAGAATAGAACAATGCAAGCAACATAGGACTTCACAACAAGACAACAGGACATTAACATTGGCTACCATGTCTCTTGTTTTCTTCAAAATAGCTGCCCATACCTTCATGCACAATGAAATCAAATAATTTAAAATAGACTAAAACCAAACAAAAGAATGAAAGCATTACAGGACATCAAAATAAGACACAAGAAAATCAACAATGGCTACCATAATGTCTCATTTTCTTCAAAATAGCTATCCATATTATCAGAAATAATAAAATCAGATAAAACACAATAAATAAAACCAATAAAAACAAAAGAATAAAAACATAGGACTTCTAAATAAGATGATAGAAAATCAACAATGGCTACTGTAATGTCTCATTTTCTTCATTATAGCTGTTAGTCTCATCACACATAATAATATCAAACAAAACAAAACAGAATAAAACCAATTAAAGAAAAGAATGAAAGCATTACAGTACTTCAAAACAAGATAATAGGAAACCAACAATGTTCCCCATAATGCATTCATTATCTTCAATATCATATCATCAGACACAGTAAAATCTAACAAAACAAGGCAGAACAAAACTAAACCTAACAAAATTAGGAAAATGATACAATAGTTCAAAACAAGACAATAAGAAATTAACCGTGGTTACCCTCTTCTCCTCCTAGGTGTTTCCTCCCCTATCATTTTAATAACTTCTTTTGTGCTTTTTAGATTCCACTAAGTCCTTCTGTTTTTTATGCTAGGGTTCGTTTGTTAAAACTATTTCTCCCATTTACATGATCTCCAGTCATATCCATTTACCTACAAGAGCCTCCTGATTATCCTGCTTTAGAGCTGGGTAGCTTTCCATTGTATGAAAATGCCACAGTTTTCTTATCCATTCTGTGGTTGATGAGCAAGATACTCTTGCTTTGTTCTGTTCTTCTTTCACATGGAACAATTGTTTTCTCTCCTTTGATTTTCAGTCTATGAATTTCCTTTTGAGTTAAATGTGTTTCTTTTGTACAGTATATTGATGGATCTTGTTTCTTGATTCATTCTCCTTGTGTTTCTTTTTATTGGTGGATCAGGGCCATCTACATTAATGGTTACAACCAGCATACATTGGTCCATCTCTTCCATACTGTCTCCCAAATGTTGGTCTCCCACTTTTATCCTTCATTCAGTTGCCTGCCTTGTTGATGTTCATCCTCTGCTGCTGTTCTTGGAACCATGGTCATCTTCATCTCTCTCTCTCGAATATCTTTTAGCACTCTCTGTAGGGTTTGTTTGGTAGTCAGGAATTCCTTCAGTTGTTCTTTATCATGGAAGCATATTATTTTTCCATCAATTTTGAAAGATAGTTTTGCAGGGTACATCAATCAGGGTTGGAAGTTGTTTTCTTTCAGCATTTGAAAAACTTTATTCCAAACTCTTCTTGACTTGATGGTTTGTGTTAAGTCTGCCATGATTCTGGTTGGTTTTGCTTTATAGATGATCTGTTTCTTTTCTCTAACAGCTTTTAATATTCTGCTCTTGTGCTGATTTTATGGGATCTTGATTATTATACGTCTGGGTGTGATTTACTTTGGTTATGGCTAGTTGGAGTTCTATATGCCTCACTTGTCTATCTTCCAGATCATTTTCCCACATTTGGGAAGTTTTTTGCTATTACTTCTGTAAATAGCCTTTTTATTTCATTGGTGTTGATCTCTGCTTCTTCACTGATATCTTCATTCTTAAATTATTTCTCTTTGGGTGGACTTCAAGTCCTTGAATTGTTATTTCCTGGTTCTTGTTATTTTTAAGCTATCTTTCCTTTAACAATCACTAGCTGCTATCCTATCTTCAAGGTCTGAAAGTCTATCATCAGTCTCTTTCAAGCAGTTTTGCCAGGTTTCAACTGACTTTTTAATTTCCTGTCTATCTCTTTGAATCTATTTCATGCATTGTATTTCCTTTCTATATTATTCATTCAAGGTTTCTATTGTTTTCCTATAATCCTCTTTTTTATCTATATCTTCTTTAGATATGCTGAGCAATTCTTTCATTATGTTTGTGATTTCTTGTTCTATATAAGACACTATTTCTGATTTGACTGCTTTTACAATCTCATGAAATTGTTCTGTTACTTCAGTTGCCATTCTCTCAGAGATTTCAGGTGTGTTACTTCCATTTTCCTCCATGACCGTATCTCCCAGCCTTGTTCTGCATGGAGTGGAGGTCTGAGATTGCCTTTTGCTCCTTCATCTTGACATTCTCCGGGATTCCTCCCAACAAGCTGTTGTGAGACCCCAGGCACTCCTATGTTGGCTGCCCCTCCACAGTGTAGGAGAACTGGACAGGCATCTGGGTTCCTCCCAGGGAGGGAGCAGGGCATGGGATGCGCTTCTCAAGACTCACACAGCTACGCTGGGACTTCTCTGATGGCCAGACATGTGTGGTGGTGGGCTGCTTCTCTCAGCCTGTGTCTACTGTAGGATGCCTGCCATGGTCAAAGGCACACAGGGATGTGTTTGTCTGATTCTCCAGGTGGATAATGGCTGCCCAAAGGCAATGGTGGCCATCACGTGCTTGGGGCTCACCTGGCTGCGTGTCCCTACTTGCACTGGCTGCCCATGAGAAGCAAGTCTTCCAATGGTAGCAACTGGCAAGCAGAGGCAGATGTGGCTGGGTCTCCCTGCCCACAGAAAGCCTTTTGATGGTGGTGGCTGGCAGGCAGAGGCAGGTCTGGTTGGATACCCTACTCTGCTGGCTCTAAAGAATTTACAGTTTAGTTGGGAAAGCAATCAGCTTCCAATAATGTAAAGAAGACCAAATGTGAATACTGAGTGGTGGCAAAACTATGTAAGAGAGCAGAGATAGGCACGATTAATTCTGGATGTGGAAGATGCCAGATATCAAGGCTTTGCAGAAGAAGGTAAAAGTGCTTTTAATTTTTAAAAAATGTTTTTGAAAACTGTGGTTTTACATATCAACATGTATTTTATTTATAATTTTAATTTATATTTATTAATATACATTGCAGTATATTAGGGTTACTTTCATTTTGGGGAGTTAGTACATGTATACAAAACATCTCAATTTTTTTTAAAAAATTGTTTCACATATAAGTGATTTGTACTTAAAAGTTTAATTGAAAATTTGAAAATTAAAATTCATTTTGTAAAAACAGCTAATTAAAATAGCCCATGAAAGCACATGTATATTTGTCAAAACTATTCCATCCCCAAATTTAGTTCTTTATTGAATTTGTTTTTTTCACACACACACACACACACACACACACACACACACACACACACAGAATGGAATAATTGGTAATTAGGAGGCAGACTGGCTCAGTGTGAAGCCTCTGCAAGTTTTCACATACGTGGATTCTACAGTAATGGCGCTGGCTTCTAATTTTTGAAACCCTTCTATTTTTTTTTCAACAGTTGGTATCTCTTTCCTCATTTTAGATTTAGATTTAGATTTAGTCAGTGACTTGTGATTGCAGATCAAATCTATGGAAAAAATAAAGAAAGGAAGGAAAGGATGAAAATAAAGAATAAAAAAAGACAGGGATTGCTAGTATATATGGCCATCAATTACAAATGCTTTAAGAAAGATCTACACCACTTAATAGAATATCTATGATCTATTTCAAGTTTAAAAATCAATCAAAAAAGTTATGGATATGTGAACAGAGTATATTTAATAGTAATTTAATTCAATTAAAACGAATCTCAAATTTTACATTCATAGTTCCCTAATTTCTTAAAGCCAAATTCAAGGCTCATTGATTTAATAATTATTACTAGAAGGAGAAAAGAACTAAAGTTTCAAATTTTTATTCATTGAAATGCCATCTTTTTAAACATAAAACGTGGCATTGTTTTCTTTTTAGTAATATGACACAGTCAGGCTTTTGAATCTAATCATTTTCACCCCTACCTTTGATTTCCCTTAAACCGTCTGAAATCACATTTAGAGATATGTACATTTTCATAACTTCTCCTCCCCAAATCAACTTTTTTTGCAAATTTAAATTAATATTTTAATTTCCAAGTTGATCAGGAAAAGTTATTGTTTAATTAAAAAATTAGGCATTACATTTGTTGGTTTTAAACATCATATTTTATGTGCTGGAATTTTAAACCCTTACTTTTAAAAGTGACTCCTTAAATCTAAGTGAATAGAAAACAGTTGGAGAGATATATACCTAATTATTAACAGTAGCTACTTTAAAAGAATAAAGTAGAACAGAGCTGGGAGTTTTCTAGGTTTTCACTTTTCTTTTATAATTTTTACATTTATATCATTATACACTTTAAACATATTATATGTTTCATGTTGTTTAAATATACTTTTATGATACACTTGATACATTTTACACATAATTTTTCATGAAGTTAAATTAATAAGTAGAAGGAAATTATACTTCATACATAGAATGAGAAAATAAAATATAATTTGAAATACCTGGTATTGCCATAGTCAAAGAGTGACAAAAACAAACATTTTTAAGTAATCTAAAAGGGGGAAAATGCTTGATTTGCTGTAGAATAACTCTGCAGACCATAACCAAAAGTACTAGCAACCATTTTATGGTATAAAATAAATAAACTTAAAAACTTTTTTAAAAGCCTAAAGAGAGAAAAAATCAGTATGTAGAGGTACATTCTAAGAAATTTAAAGAGGATCAAAGAGTAACCACAGACACTGTCTGTATTTGTATGGTCATGAAATAATAGAGTCAATATGCTGAGTATTTTGTAAATTTACCAATTTTCTTTGCCTCCTTTGATAGGAGAATTGAATGATCTGGAGATTTTCCCAGAGGATTTTCTGCACTGAGGATTTTCCCTCAGGCTGCCCACATCCTCTCCCTTCACCTGCAGGAGCATCGGATGGGTGCACTCTTAGCTCTGCCTGGAGCTGTTTCCAGTTTAATAGATGGCCCCTCAGTTCAGAGGGCACAGGGTACTACAAGCGACGGAGAAATGAAGCCCAGTCATGAGCCCAGGAAGAGGAGAGCACAGCTATGGTCAGCACCTAAGTATTCTGCCATGATAACCAAACTGAATACGAGCCAGGTATCTGATACAGTGCCCGTCATGAGGGACATCACTGTGTCCTCCTGGATTTCTTAGTCCTTCTGTGTTATGACATGGATGGAAATTAGAGAACGTGCTAAACTTTATGATGAACTCTTCTCATTTTCCTTTCAGAGCCTTACTGTGTCTGTCTTAAAGTATTTTAATGTTTGTGTTTATCAGGCGCGTGCTAAGTAACATAAAAGAGTAGTCATAAGACTTTATTTTGAAGAGTTTTCTTTAATGACGTGATTATGCTACAGAGCACAGATGACCTTCTACGCATATAGCGATGTGTAAGGTACCTCTCTCCGAATAAGGCAAGGAAGAGCTTCGATGTTCTCATCTTATATATTAGCATTATAAAGTCTTTGACAATAAGCAGACATGTGTACTGTAATCAAATGTTACAGCACATCTTTTAGTACATTATTTTGATCGTTCTTGGCAAAAACCAAGGTTATAGAACTGAGATAAAAGAGTAGTAATAATAGGAAGGGATATTCCCTGTAAAGGCTAAGATAAGCAGATATTTCTTCCCAACAATATTTTCAATGTTTTTCTTTCCACACCCTGCACAGAGAGAGAGAGAGAGAGAGAGAGAGAGAGAGAGAGAGAGAGAGAGAGAGAGAGAGAGAGAGAGAAAGGACACCTGGATATAGGAGTATATGGTTATGGTCCATATAACAGTGATAACACTGCAGCCCAAGCTGTTGTTCACAGCTGTTCACTGGGGAGATTTTGGGGAAAGGCTTTGGCTGCACTTCCCGTTAGAAAGTCCACCAGGACAGCGTCTCTGCCTATTGTGAAGGTAGA
This sequence comes from Dolichotis patagonum, assembly GCA_004027295.1. NCBI lineage: Eukaryota > Metazoa > Chordata > Mammalia > Rodentia > Caviidae > Dolichotis > Dolichotis patagonum. Next base: position 5,303 of record PVJX010000469.1, on the reverse strand, counting down.
AATAAAGCCCATCAGAGACCGCATCAGAAACCTCTTTGTGCCATGACTAGAGTTTGGGGGAGGGGGATCCAAACACTAGCCAAACATTCAAGAGAGGATTACCATTTTCAAAATTCTCTAAGAAATCCTAATGGACAGTTTAACATCAGAATTACAGAGAGAAAACTTGATGGAAGTCATCAAAAGTCTCCAAATTCAAGAGCACTGTGCAATGTGCCTTTGTATGCAGCATAATAAATTCTTTTCATGGCTGATAAGATCAAGCCTGAAAGAATTCATCCACATCGTCTTGGGCAGTAGAGATGGGGTACAAAGGACTCCTCAACATTAAACTTTTTTTCCTTTAATGTGTTATATTATTGTTACTATTTTCTGTACTTCTATTCTTGCATAGGCTCTATGATTTGTGGAATGGTTCTTTTAGGTAGTAATTCTGAGAAAAGCCTTATAGAATGCCACCTACCCATTCTGGTGCAACCTCTCTTTCCAGAATTGTAAGGGATTATGTAGCTGACAAAAAGATATAAGATTAGAGATACTTGAAGCTACAGGTCCCAAATCTCCACTGCTCTGGAGCAGAATCATAAAACACAACTCTTAAGGAAATTCATAGGCAAAAGATTTCCTTATTTTAACAGGAGATTCTTCCTTTAGCATATTAGTTACAAAAGCATTTTGCTGCTACCTTTACCTGAAAGACAATACAGTCAGGACTGAGACATAATTAAGTGAAGCCAAGATTTATGGAAAAATGTGCAAAGTGCCATGCCTGAAATCAAGAAGGACATAGTCTTTTGGATAAAATCTAAACACAACAATGATTATGAATCATTATCTGTCAGATAGTCAGCCAGGCACTTTGCATACAAGGTTCAAATAACCCTGAGAACAAAGTTGCAATTTAAGATACGAATAAGGAAACTGAGGAAAGAAGTTGAATCGCTTGCCTTTAATCACAAAGCCTGGATATAATGTGATTCATGTCGAGATAAAAGCAATAGAGTTGTACTTATCTCTTATTTAAAGCAAAGGACAGAGAAAGCTTAAAAAAATGTTAGTACCTGAGAACATACCATTTGAGAATTTTTCAGACAAATCACAGAGCACATAAAATCTCCCATAATATACAATGTATCTTGCATAGCTGATACAATTTTTTTCATGGTGATTCACTCTCAAGATCAATTGTTTAATCATTTAGATGTCAAGGTAAAATCGAGCGCATCCTTGGCATATGATTGTAACATTTTAATGGCGATGTTTTTGGTTTGGATGAATTGAGAGGGGTGGAATTTTTGGATCGGACACAGTCATGCTTTTTAGTAAACACTGCCCTAATAATTGATGAAGGGTGCCATGGATAAGTTTGAGAGGCACTGCACATCTACACAGCAGTCAGGGTTCTAATCAGCAGAAAGATCTTCAGTTTTCTTTGCAGGCAAAGTAAAAGCATGGTGAATCCAACCTAGGTAATAATCTGGATTTTAAACATATTGTGCAGCTAACAGCATCTGTCTATCTCACAGATAGCAATTAACACATGATGCTGTACTGTGTCATGGTTTTGTCCACTAGATTGCAAATTACTATAAGTCAAGGAATCACAATCCACAGCATTTATATACTATTTCTATTACCTAGTGGGCACTAGGAAAGCATGGCTGAACTGAGAATCCTACTTGCTATACAACTCCAAACCAAAACGATCGGCTGTTAACCTAGCTCAAAGCACCAGATCACTCTCATTGCCAGGACCCCTTTGCATTTCCATAGTGCCTTGAACCATGATGTGGTGGAGATTGCCAAAAGAGCCAGATGCACTTCTCTACCCATTTTCCTTAGGCTTTTTAGGCATATGGCTCTTACGATTCCTAAGTCCATCCTTTCCATAATGCATAGCCCAGACACAGAGCCCAGGCTATTTTTTCCCAAGTTGTCTTGGCTTTGGCTCATGGTGTGATGAATTTATTACATACAGCAGCAGACATGGTGCTTTTTGTAAAAAGCATAGGGCTACAAAACAGAAGCTCATTGAATAAAAAAGTAATCTATAACTTTGCCAACTTTTGCTAACTACCATCAGATAAAATTATCATCAAATATAAGTCATTTCAGCCTTAACTAACAGCACAGAGCAAATCAAATGTAGACAGTACTATTTTACTCTTTGAGACTACTAACCCAAGAAAACTGATATAATTGTTCTGCAAATGTCTAACAATTTATAAACCCAATGGCTAAGCTCATGGGGGAACTCTGATCAGAGATTTCAAAAGCAGGTGAGTTAATGATGGCATTAAAAATGTACTCAGCTTTGCAGTATATTTTGAAGTTCACATTGCATTGAAAATTAAAAGTTTATTGTAATGCCCAAAGAAATTGTCTAGCATAGGAGAACTTTGCCCTTGAGCTTTTTATAACTTTCACTCTAAACTCATAGGACGTTCTTGTATTTCCACAGGGAAACACAGATTTGTTTAATTTTCTGACAGTGTAATTTATTTGTATAGAAATTTCTACACTGTCTATCATGCCCTAGTAAGTCTAATATTTTAGCATCTTCTAATTTACACTGAAAGCACAGAACTGAAAATCTTGCTTTACATACAGCACCACTGTACAGAAAAATGCAGATGGTAAATATCTGTAGTACCATGAGAAAAGAATGTTATATATGAAACAAAAAAAGCATTGTAAATAAGCTCTTTCTGTCTTTGAAAGAGTCTATTAAATTTGCATCACTAAGGCATTATGGGCCAACAATGATGTTGGGACACTGACCAATTACCACCAGGAAACTAAACATAACACCAAAGCACACCAGCGAATGAAAAGCACTGAGGTCAAACACACAAGCTCTATCTAGGTATGAAAGCTAGACTTTGGATGCATCATTGAATTTCTTATTGGTTGGCTTTTCATTCCCACTATTTACTCTGTTTGAAAGAAAACTAAAACTTCAATGCCAAAAACACCTCTCTGTACTTTACTTCCTTGTCTAATTCTTCATTGAGAACATGCATCCTCTTTAATTACTAAATTCAAAGAGGTCAAAATTGACATATGCTTCAAAGATCTATCAATGGGGAGGGCTCATAAAAATGCTGTTTCATAATTTAAAAAGTTTTGATCTCAGTCTGCTGAGTTTATTTGGTGAGTATGTACTGAATTCTATGCGAGTCAGGAATGAGAATGAAAAGGATCTGAAGATTTTAAGGACACATTTACCTGAAGGTGCCCCTGTCTGACAGAAAAAGTTTCAGGAAAATACATATTCATTCATAATGCAATGCCAAAGTATAATCAATGCCATTGTTAGGAAGGATATTTCCGTGAGATTTTAAATGAGAAAAAATAATATATGGGTAAGTGAATCTGAATGTCATTGAGCAAGAGATGGGGTTTGAATAAGAAGAATGTTGCAAGTAGTCATGGAAGGACTGTGAATACTGTGGCAGGAAGGGGTAGACTGTGCAAGCAGCCTGAGATTATTGGAGTTAGGCATGAGTGACACGATGTTAAAAGGATAAGATTGAAAAGGGGTGGGGTGTGCGGCAAAAAGAAAGCCTGAAATGCTACAATTAAATGTTGGTATTTATTTTTAACAGCAAAGTGCTGGTATTCATAAGATGCTACCTCAATCACTTTGCATAATCAATAGTTTAAAGAAAATTGAAAAACAACAGTGGCGTGGCTTATATCCAGCAAGTCCTCAAAACCTCAGGTGGTGGTAAGTGGGGAGTTTTGAAGATGGTTGGGTTGGGGTGTGATGGTGGCATTAAGAGTTCCTCTCTCTGGGTGTGACCAAAAACACAGGTAGCCTGAGAAAGATAAGAGAGACAGGCAGGCTGCTTGGTGCCACTGGATACCTGCTGCCACAGCTTGGCTGCTTGGCTGCTTGGCTGCCCCCTGCGGCCCTGGCGTGCTATGAACTATTCTCCCATACAGGGTCCCTCTGCCCTGCCCTCCTGCCCTGGAGTCAGCCAAATGTGGATTTCATCTCTGCAAACTGGGAGCTAAATAACCCTTTCCTCCCTTAAATTGTGGATGTCAGGTATTTTGTCTCAATGATGAGAAAAGTAACTAAGACAAATAGATACAGAAAAGACTCTGATCTTTTCCTGGATTAGGTCACAAGATCCTCATGTGAAAAGTGTTCTCTCTGTACTCAAAGAAAAGGAATATCTGTATTCCCAAAGACAGAGGCACATCAAGCAGAATCCTGCTAAAATTCTTGCTAACAGACCTTGCTAAGTCTCCCTGGCTTACCAGACTAAGTTCTTGCCTTTTGTCCTCGAATATTTCTCTGATTGTTTTCTACTTTTGATCAACCATACTGTAAAAATCCTCTAAGTTTTTTTTTTCTTTTGTGTTTCCCTGTACTGGATAATAAGTGCAGGACTTTCACACTGAGGTACATCACCAGCTCTTTTTTTAAATATTTTTAATTTTGAGACAGGATATCAATAAGTCTCTCAATTGCTAAATTGCCACATTGGGCTCAAATTTGTAGCTCTCCTCCCGCAGTCCCTCAGAGTACTTGTGTTACAGGTATTCACCAGGATGCCAGATTTACATTTAAGCATTTCTTGGAGTTTTTATTTCCTTATGTAGGCACCTACTCTGCATAAATTATACTACCTGAATTTGCATGCAGTTTTTTCATTGATAATCTGTAACTTGTTACAGAGATCCAGCCAAGAATCCAGAAGAGTAGAAATAAAAAGATATTTTTCTCATTTATATAAACAAGATATATGTATATGTAAACAAGATAGAGTGATGTGGAAAAGAAGGCTGGCCTGCAGGTAAAACAAGAAATCCATTGAGTGGGGAAAATCTGCAGAAGGTAATGAGATTAAACATTTTTAAAATGTTACAAAACTCATACTAAATTTGACTACTTTTATCATAATTTCAGCCAACAGTGATTCTCAGGTAAGTTTTCATACAAACATAAGTTCAAACCAAAGGAGTATCTTAAATCAAATCTGTCTATCTATGAAAAAAAAGCATTTTGAAGGCATGACCATTATAAATTAAAATTATAACATAAGTGGTGATTGTTTGATAGCCTTAGTTTTTTTTTTAAAGACAATAAAACAAAAGTACTTCCCGTGTACTTTGGTTCTTGTTCATGAATTCTCTTCCTACCCCTATATCTTTGAGGTTTTTACCTACTTTGTCTTCCAGTAGTTTTAGTGTTTCTGTTTTAATATTTAGATCTTTGATCCATTTAGATTTTAGTTTAGTGTATGGTGATAGACATGGGTCTAGTTTTAGTCTTCTGCATATGGACAGCC